>WBMZ01000591.1:0-79028 GCA_013400975.1 Atrichornis clamosus | reverse complement strand
TCTTGAGTTTGTTTTTTTTTTAAACCACAAATGTCATGGACACTTTGAATTTTTTTTTCTTCCTTCCCTCTTCTCTGTCTGTCTGCGAGAAGTGGGGGGAAGTCTGCAAGCCTGGGTAGTTCCTGGCCTCTGGCCAGGCTCAAACCAAAACACTATTTATGCATATATTTCTCTGGCCAACCTTGATACCGAACATATATTGCTCTGTATAAAGCACAGTGAAGACTGTTCAACATTCCTGTATTTTAAGTATGCTTAATGACCTAACTTAGAGGAAATGAAATTCAATGCTTGTGAAAGAAGCTAATGGTCCCTTCTGGTTTTAAACTCTTATGAATCTATAAGAAGATACTAAAAAGTTACAGGGGTGTTTCCCCTCCTAATTGTATATGAGTATTTGGTTACATCTTTCAGAGACTTCTGATTCAGCAGCGTCCAAAGAACCTGATGAAGCATACTTGGAGCACAGAAGACCCACAATTCATGGGAACTATCACCTGGAAAAAAAATTAGCTACTCCAACTTGTTTTCAACTAAAGAAGTCCTTTCTATATATGAGAATCTTTTTGCCATAAGTGTTTAGTCAATGTGGGATTGACTATTGTTTAATCACCACATCATATCAGACTATGACACAAAATAACTGTCTCCAGGTCCTTGTCACCACTGCTGCTTCCTTCTTCCACTAGCAAACAACCAACACTTGTAACTTGATTGAGAGCCTGAAACAAGTATCATAATAGCTGGTGCCATAAATTACCACATTTCTCTCTCATTCTCATAAGATCTACACATGTACACCCAGAGCAAGATTTAGAAATTGATTATTTACAGTACAAGAAAATAATTTCCTACCCAGCAGCCCTTAATACCTGCTGAGTTCCTCTGTCAAGCACTGTGACATTCTGCTGATGTGGAAGACCGAAATTCAAGGAGTGGAAACACCTTCCTGCACATGGTCTGAATTTACTCCACGTGGAAAAACCTACTTCTCAGACTTCCCAGAAGTTTTGATCCAACACTGACACAACTGAAACTTAACCTCCATTTTTTATTTAGGCAGGAATTATCTTTTTTTCTCTTTCTTTCTACGTCTTCAGGCACTTTGGTCATATTCACTAACACTGCATGCCTGTTACAGCCTCCAAATTCAAGAGCATAACAAGTGATTCAGACCAAACCTTGAGTGAGGGAAGGTGGTGAGACTCAGCACATAATATAGGTTCCGTACTAAGCTGCCTGGATATTCTGTACTTCTGCAGATCAGATGAATATCCTTTTTCTGCTCTCTGCCAAAGAACTCAACACTCCTACCATTCACAAGACAGAGTTTTAGTATCAGCTTTTTGCAACTACATGAGAACTTCACTGCAATAACACTCAAGAGAAAGAGATTGATTTCCTCTGTTTAAATTGCTCATAGCATCTAGATTTTTTGCATATTCATTCCTCTAGATCATCTATGACAGTCTAGCTGTGAATCTAGAGGAAGTATGGAGGCTATATCAAGCTCTGTTTTAATTCTCATTTAACAACATAATGATTATTGTTGTGTCATATAGCAGCTGCAGAATTGCAACATTTTCATGCAGTTTTGTGTTGTTACATGCAACCTGATGAATCCGGAACAACCTGGCAGTTTATTGCTGGAAGGCTCACACTGACCTGTGTATTTTTTGAATATGTTTAAATTTCCAGCAGTTTCTTCAAGGTTTGTTCAAACGAGTAAGCATTTGCATTTGAGGCTCTTTCCCACAACAAAAGGACAGAGTTTCTGAATGCAGTCTTTGTGCTTTCTCTTTGACCCCAGTTATTTGCTGCACAGATGACGTGCCGCTGTTGCAGCTCCCTGCCATCTGTAGTTACCGTCGCCACTAATCCAGTAATTTCTAGCATACATTTTAGGGCCACGTCAGCCAATCACTGCTTTTTGATTGCCTCCTTTCACATACCACACACTAACCAAGGATGCGAAACAACACTGAAACTCTGCAGCTCTACACAATTTTAAATTAGATCAGTCAGAATTTCCTTTGTTTCATTTTTCTCCATTTGGAGATACATTTTTTACTAATAGCACATGCTAACTTCATAGATTCACCACGATCTTTGACAATGGTACTTACTAAATACACAGCCACATGAAGATTAGTTTTCCACAGACTAACTTGTCTGGCTTCGCAAGTGGCACACAACAAGCATCAGTATTCCTTCAGATAATTTTAAAACCTCTCACCAAATGTTTACCTGTCACTCCAGTACACTGCACATTTCTGACCTGATAGCTTCCTGTATGTGCTAACGAGTATCTGTAAATGTTGATCAGTAACTCATTTTCTTGCACATGTATGACATATCTGCAGAACAACAAGGAGAAGGAATGAGAGGAAAGCTTTCTACAGAACACAGGTACACTGGCGTAGAATCTTTTGCGTTTCCACACAACATTGGAAGTAAAAGTAAGTTTTGCTGTAGATTATAGTCACAGATCTTGGTTATTACAGCATTTTGATTCCTTCAGTATTTTACTAGAATAAGGCTCAATAGAAGCAAATCCCATAACAGATGTGTATCCTACCACAAAGGCCTTGACATTTTGCTGCACACAATAATATTTGCCATGTTTTAATGGTGCAAAGGACTTTGTGGGAGAGACAAACCAACACATATGTCAACCTAAACATTAAACTAGCATTTGACATCAGGATGATCTCTAGACAAGGTTCTTCCCTACACTGAAAGTTCCCCATAGTTACCTCAAAGAGAAAAAGAGAAGTTAATATAAATATATTCTACTATTATTACATCATTAGGCACAGAGGAATTAAAAATTACTTTGGATTGGGGTCCAGCAAGCCAACTTCACTCCAAGGCAAGAACTGCCAATAAGCTCATAATGGGAATATCCTGAGGAACATCCTGGGGAATCCTGAGAAACATTTCAGTTGGGTAAGAGTGGCCATAGCAAATGGAGGCAAAGAGCCAGGACAGAGCTGAGAACCTGAAGGATGTATGCTGTCAGATAAAGGGTATAAATGACTTTGAAACAATAACTCAGGCCTTCACACAGATGTACCAAGATGCTTGTTACTCTCTGAAGTTAGAGAGAGGTACACTTTAAGCTTTTAGAACATATGTACTAAACGTTAACAAAGTCACATTTCCTGAAAGCAGTTACTGCTTACAGATCAGCATCTGCTCTCTGCAGTAAATTTTCACCTTTTCTGTTCAGTGTTTTTCCTCAGATTTAACACACATATCCTGAAAAAAATGAAGGTAGAGTCTGGGAATGAAGAGGAGAATACAGCAAATCCTTGCAGTGAGTAGAGAAGAAAGCAGAAAAAGCCAAGGAATATCTGCTGGCTATTGGGAATTTCAAAGCCATGATTTTTTTTTTTCTAATGCAGTAATTATTTTCAGTGGACATGACAGGATTCATTAGTAGAATTCTTAGCATTTAAGAGCTTTTAGATTACAGATAAATGTCATACACAAAATGCTCTCTTCTCTTTTTTGCATTTCTCTCTCTCATTTACCCCTTTGGCACATTTTCCTCAGAAGTTCTCACTTCAGCAGTTGAGAGGTGTTTATTGCCAGGATCTTCTACCCTTATTTATTCAAGCAGAAGAAACATACCTTACATGTATTGCCCAGAGAAAAAGAAAATCATAGAGGTTAAAAGTGTTTCAAAAGAACTACAAAGCCTCAGTACTTAATGGCCTTGCCAAATAGAAAAGAACTACCTGGCAAGAGGATTGAAGAGCAGGCGGTATTGCTTAAAATCCCTTGGTTACTGCTTCAGCCTGTATAAATTATCCCTCTAGAGGCCAGCAGAGTATCAAAAAACAATTACCATGAACTAGACCATAATACTACTGTAGACCAAACTCCTGCCCAAAGTACTAACATCAGAAAATTCTTCCAGCTGTCCATGGGCTGTCTTTTGCATTGAGACTGAAGTGTCCTGCAATTACAGCAGGAATGTGTAAAAGCATTTCATAGCATTACATTTGCCATGGATCTAGATTCTTTAATGCAGGGTCAGGGATGTTAGAGAGCGCTCTCCAAAACAGATCTATTGCCTTCGTTCATATAGGGGAGATCTGCTCATTTAAGCAGTGTGTTTGAAATTAGTGCATACTTAGGAGAAGCAGTGTTACTGGGGTCAGAGACAGGAATGGGACTCTTAACATACTCCAGTACTGATCTGCTGTTTCTGAACTCTGCGTCTTAGTTTTACCATCTGTAAAGCTGATACTGTAATACAATGCACAGCTGACCTGGGAGAAATGCCTCCTGCCTCACAGAAGTGATGGGAACATTAATTACTGCAATCAGTTACATGGAAAAGCCCCAATTAATAGTGCAATGAGAACACAAAGGAGTGAGAGATTTGCCAAATCAAACAGGTATATGCACGCCTTAGTACTTTTTCTCATGAATGCACTGATCAAATCCTTTCACTTTGAGCTGATCCTAGTCTAAGGCTTGTTCCTGCAGCCCTCCCACAGTCACATTCCCACAGAAGTTTGCTTGAGGAAAGCCTTGAGACTCAACTTTGTGTGTTTTCTCTTGGTGCCAGGAAATATTATCCTTTTAATTAGCAGGTCCATTTCTTTGATAACTATTTAAGTGGCTTCACTGCAATTTCATCTCTTTAGTTGTCATCCAGCACCTGGGAGGTAATGGAAAAGGAAGCAAGCACTGAATTTTTTCATCATTTCTGCAGAGGGATATTTCTGAGACACTGTACTTTTGTGGGTGGGCGGATGGATGGATAGACAGACGGAAAAGGGAGTTTCCTTTATGGGATTCCAATAATTGGTATGTGGTTTACATTCCATTCATCTGAAGGACTCTTATTTTAATCAGAAACAGGCTCAGGCTACTAAACTACCTCCAGTGTTCAAAACATATCCATGCTTTCAGCCAGTGACTCTTTTTGCATGCATCTTTTCTTCAACACCCACAGGCCCCAAAGAGTAATGTGGTCATTTACCACCAAGAACTCAGCGTCAGGTCCTATAATAGGAGTTGGTTCAGAGCCCTCTTCCAGGCAGAGGTTTTTAGATTGTTAGCTTCACAAGCAGAAGCTCTTTAAAGCATAGTATTTGAAATTGGCATGGATTTTGGCTTTGGTGGGGTTTTTTCCTAGGCTCATCCAACTCCGGGAAAGCCTTGTCTGGACAGACTGTTGTGGAAGTCTGGCAGCACAGACTGGTCTTAGTAGCCAGATGCTAATGCAGGAAACTGCTAAGAAAAGCCCCATATTCGTCATCTGGACACACGGCAGCACTTTAAGCACAAAGGAATGAAGGGCTAACACCTTGTCCAGGACTAGTCAGACTAAATAAACAATAGCATGGTAAATTTCAGCTTTGGAGCTGGTGAAAATGTGAAGCTATTCAGTATCAACTGCTGTCATCCAAAGGCAGAGAAAACATATAATGACTTGTAGTGAATTAGTATTCTCTTATTCAAAAGTCTCTGGACCTTTTGTGATAGGTCCCTAAAAATGTCTTCAAATGCCACCTTTTCCCATCAGCTAACTTGTTTCCCTGTCTAGATTTGTTTGCCCTTTAACTTTTAGTTATGGATGCCCCAACAAATTCTTTCAGGGTCTATGTTGTCTAACCTGTTCAGATAGTAACTGCTGGTGCTTTAGGGATTTCCACGCCATTCATCCTTGAATGTACTCCATGCCACAACTCCCTCCAGTGCTTACCATTCGGCAGGTCTGTCAAGCAGCACAGCAGGAGATCTGCTGCAAGCAAATCATACACTACACAATTTAAGAAAGGAAGAACAGATTCACAGCTCAGGTCTTTGTCACCCTGAGTCCATCACAGTTTTTGCACATGCAGTTTGCCTGCCTTGTGCTTCACTTTCCCTGTGGGGAGAGGGAAAACAGGGACAGATGATCTGCCATCAAAGGTAAGGGTAAGCCTGCCCCCTCTTTCCCACACTGAAGATGTGATGGAGGAGATGCAGGAGTGGCCTGTGAACACAGGCCAGAACGGCACGGAGTCACCAGTTCTTTCTGGATCCATGTATCCTGAAAAGACAAGCAACATGGCTTGGCAATTCATCAGTCTTCAGCCCTCACTAGGCAAGTAAGAACTGCCAATGTACTGAAGGAAACACAATCATCAAATGCCTCTTGCATCTCCCTTGTGATTCAACAGCCGCTTGGCAATGTTCATTTCTCTACTGTTATTCAGCACGTGAGACCCTTGGGACCTAATTTAATATTGGCACTGGGAGGTGAGAAGTATTTGAAGTTGCATTCTGGGTTGCAAAGGTCTCAGCAAACCCTCCTGTCTACAACGTGATGATTTCATCTCTCATGCCACAAGGAAGGAGGAAGCTCACCTCTTGGGCAAAGGCCTTTATTCCTGGACTCTGCTAGATCTGAGAGGTGTGGGCCCACAGCGGGCTCCCCAGCGCAAGGAAACCACTGTTGCTTACCTGTCACAGAATGCTTGCACCAAATTATGTTACCACACTTTGCCCTGCCTGGGCTTTCACAGATCCTGGTCTCAGGATCCAAGATTTCTCTCTGAAATTCACTTTCAAAGAGATTCTTTTATCCTGATTTAGTTCAGAGCTATAATGAAGTGAATCGTGTAAATACATGGATAGGGCAGTTGCATATTTGGAGTCAATCTATCAAGATCACAGACATTCTGATCACTGAATACTGGATTGAAAACAGCATTTGGAGTACACAACCCTGTTCTGGCCAAGTAATTTTGAATTAAATGAATAGTAACATTTTGTTTGTTTCTTTGTGGTATTTTCTTTCTGCCATGAAATAAACCATCATTTATTTTGGATGCTGAGATTTACCACAGAGCTAGAATTTGCTACAACAATGCCTTGCTGCTGGACATTTGTGGTATTTCAGGGTAGAGCCATTTACTTATTTTGGACACGAAACCAGCTTGATACAGTAAGTCTTTGGATTCATCTTTTGGGGGGTTACTATAGTAAGTTTATACCACTTTTGATTAAAGAAAGGTGAAATGTTGAGTAAATTGTGATCAGCAGATGACACGGGACACCTAGCAGCACAGGCAGTTCATTTCATCACTCCCTGGTGTTCTCCCTGGACTGATCAGACAGCACCTTCATACATAATGCAGCCTGTAATGTTAATTAACGTATGATATGACTGCTCAAACTTGTGCTGTTTTTAAACCCCTTCTCTTCCCTTAGCTGGCCACAACTGTTCAAGTGTTGCTGAAGGTTTTTCTGCCTAAGTATTAAAAAATGCTTAGCTAAATAGGTTAGCTTATTTGCTTTTGCTGATAGTAGCAGTCCACCCACAGAGTCCTTTCAAATCTCTTCAGTGTTTTGGAAACTGGATAAGGGACTTATTCAGTGACGTGCAAGTTTGTCTGAGCCAGGAATGAAGCGTGCATTTCATGAAATGAGAAATAACCTCAGACCACACACACAGTGTAATTTCTGAACTCTGGCTTGGGCTCTCTTCCCCTCATCCCTGCACATACACACACACCCCCCCCTGCTAAAAAACCAGATGATGACTGACATCCCTAAATCCTTTAAGCATTCTTTTACAGCTAAGAGCAGAGGGAGGTTTTTAGAGCTTAGGTGGCTCATTATTAGCAACAAGTTGATGAAAAAGTGGATTACTACAGTATGTGCATACCATGCCAAAGAGAAATAGCAAAAAGCCTGTGCCATCCAAATACTTTCAAGAGGATAAACTGCTGATGCAAACATATTAAAGCTATTTTTACTGCATAGGGAGATGAGGAAAAGTCCTCCCCACAATTTTCCTAGAGACTCATGTTGGTTCTGTCACTAAAATCACTGAATATTGCAAACATTACCTTCCATTATAATCCATAGAAGTAAAACAGGGAGGTAAGTTTATTGCATATTAAAAACTCACCCTCTTTCCTCTCCTAAGCAGAGGAACTATACTGTGTGACTGTTGAGAACAAACTACACACAGAGGAGGCCAAGGGCAAACTTTTCCACAGCTGTTACTCCATGGCTTCAGCATCCCCTCCTAAGCTTAATTTTTCACAGCCTAACACCAAGTGAGTGCACTTAATCAGTAAACGAGGAGCCAGACCCCTGCTCAGCTCTCCTTAAACATTTCCTTTTTGCCGGACTAAAAGCAGTAGCTTTATTGCATTCAACAGGTAAGAAGTTCTCCTGCATTACTATAGCATCACTGTTGAACTGCCCCTCCAAAGCTTAAAATGAACAAGCAAAGGTGCTTACAGACTGACTCCCGTACCTCTTTCATAGCTTTGTACCTGATCAGTAATACCCTCATACAACTGAGCCATTGATACTATCTGCTTATGCACACAAATGTACATCTATACTCATATCATAAACACTGGTGGTACTTACACCAGTAGTTAAGTTTGCCTAACGCCTTCTGCTTTAGGAACTTGATCCAGTTGTTTACAACTTTGACAAACTCTAAGTGCTCAAGCTGAAACTGTCTTCATTAGGCTGAATTTTTCTAGTTAGTTTCAACTAGAACAGCTGTTCTGAAAAGTGGGCTAAAGGGGATCAATCTCCCTTTCCCCCATGTTTTTTCTACAGTCATTTCACTGAGTATGTTTTGTCTGCATGTTTGGGGAGAGACACTGTGGGTGGGAAGGCAGGTTACCTCACTGTAAGCAATCAGACTGACAGGGTCATGCCCAGTACTACCCTTCTGAAAATTTGCCAAATTTTGGCCAAGCTAAGTTCTAAACACTGTGGTTTATCCATGTTCCATACAAATCTCCTAGAGAGAAGCACCATTATTTTCTTAACACTCTACTAAAACAGAAGACTACCTTGACCTCACACACCTTCTCCATCACCAGACTATGTATACATCCTTCCCACTGATGAACTGAGGGATCTCACAATTTAAAAAGAATCTACAGAGCATTTTGGGTCTTTTCATGCAATTTATGGTACTGGCCCCCAGAAGCTGTTTTGGCACCAGAACTGAGAACTGAGGAATTCTGCCCGTTGTTCCATCAAAATGCATTGATGGTGCCCATGCAGTACGCTGGAGGAAGCTCATTAGCTTGGGAAACAAGCTTAGGCTTGGAAGAGCTTGGGCTAACATGAAATAGAAAAGCAGAGCAGACTTCAAGAGACAGATGCAATATAGCCAGGACATAATGATCCATTGTGTTAAATACACAAACACTCTCCAGACTGTGAATAGAACCAAGATTTCACAGATGCATGCACTCTTTTGTTTTCAACCAGTTTCTGTGACATCTACTAACAACTACATCCTTTCTTCCCCTAACTGGCTGGTCCACAGAAGAGACTGTAATCTACTGCTATCAGCCACTCCAATTGGTCAAGTAATTGAAATTGTGATTCTAAATTTTCATAATGGTTCTTGTGGGAATCAATCACGTCTGGGTAAAGGACTTCCTTTTTCTTTATGGTTTTATCTGAAAGTTTTCAAAAAGCATCTTGTCAAAACTCCACTATAAATAATAAAGCTTTAAAAACATTCAGATGCTAGAAAACAGCATTATGAATGCTCATGCATTCATGCATAGTCTTCTACTGTATGCTTACCAATACTAACTTTTCCCAGGGACATCACCCTCCTTCTCTGCAGATCACATTTCTAAATGATCCCTTGATTTCTTTCCCTTGAAGATTAGTAGTTTTTCCCTCTGACTGTCTCAGCACAAAGCCAAGAGTGAAGAAGTCCCAGGCTGCACCACAGATCAGCTGCAGCCTCTGCAGCTGTGAAGCACAGCTGCACAGTGGGCTACCATCTCAGTGCATCCAAACCAACCTACCGAGCAGATATAAACTTTTCTAGTTAATTTCCAGTTCCCTGCCTGAACAAAAACAAAATATGAAGTCAGACACATGTAACAGACTTCGTATCTGCTAATCTGTAACACTGCAAGGTTAGAAATGGAAGTTCCCTGCTAACAGGAAGAACAAACTCACTGCAGCTTCCCAGAGAGTCTCAACACCCATTCCTCATCTCTGAAGGAATGAAACAACAAAAGAGAAACCAGAGACAGGCTTAAAGTATAGTAACTCAATTACAGAGAGTTTTATTGCTCGCTCAGAGTCTTAAAGTCTTCTAAGATGACTCTTGGGATTTCCATGGTGAGGAAAGTAAAATAAAAGTGTCTTGTTCTATTTTTTAAACTCCCTTAAAATTTCTAAAATTATGTTATTACCAGGATTTCTTATTTCAGAGACATCATTCTCAAGACCACCAGCACAGAGCTGTCTCTTATCATGGTAAAAGCTAAGACCTCACTATGAGATGAAAAACTGTAACCACACTGAACTTACTTCCACGGTTTAAATATCTAACCATGCAGAGTAGACACTGCAGCATTGCAAAAAAGGTATAAACCTTCACCTTCCTTGAGGTAAGGGTGGCAGAACAGTTTTGATACTCTGGACACTGGGGTCTCCAAATGCAAACAGGTTGCATGTCTTTGGCTTTTTCAGTCACTAGCTAGGCTCTTCCTCCTTCTACTGGCATTCATGAATGTTAAAGTGGGAGAACCAAAGGGTAAACAACAAAAAACCCTGTCATCCTTTTAACCAGCTTTCCTCATAACTAAGGAGGATTACTTAATTATTAAATATTAAATTACTACTATTTTAACTTTTCCATTATATAAGCAAGTCTCACTTTCCCCTTTAAGTATCTTCCTACTGCTTCTATTTCTTTTAGTGTAATGGAATTTATGAAGAGAATCCCTTAACATATATCCAGAAATGTTTCAAGAGAGATACTACAGTTTAGTCCAAGCATATTTTCCTACTTAGTTTCTTCTCAAGCTAAATGGGAGACTGCACAGTCTAAGAGCAAAATAAGAGACTGCACATTCTCATTTGTGCAGCTTCCAAGGAATCAGAGAGATTAATGGCACTGAATTCAGTTATTTCTGATGTTACAATTTTTCACTGGTTTCTCATCTGCCTAAGGTTTATGAGTTTGAAATAAAAGACGATCAAATAGAAAATTACCCTGTTACAACAATTTGGTAGAACCACAAAATTCTACACTGCTACATTATTCTATGTTCCCAAGGTTCAAACAGCAGGATGCCAAGCGTGAAGGTGAAATACCTAGTATTTCTTTTCCCACAGGCCTAAAATACATATTTAATACAATCATAATTTCTCTTACTGTATGCTAGAAGTTTATTATATTGTATAGATAATTTAAAATTAATCAAAATTAATTAAAATTAAACAAAATTAAAATTAAATAAAAATTATAGATAATTTAAAAATATAATTCTAATTTATATACACATACATATGTATGGTATATAATATATAGATTGTACATACATAAGTACATATATAAAATATATATTACCTACCTGTAATGATTAGGGCATGTAGTAATGTAAAGCAATAATGTCCATTAGAAGGACATAGGTTCTGTTTTTTCTAAATACTGCAGAGTGATGCAGTAGAAGCAGAACAGAAACTCAACATTTGACTGATAAGAAGACACTCCTCAATACTCCGTCCAAGTATAAGACTCTTAAATTAGAATTAGCATATTGTAATTACAGCAATATATATAACCACAACTACAAAACAGTGGGGGAACAGAGAGAGGCAAGAAAAGCACAAATTCCTCTAGTTATGCTACTACTGTATACACATATAGAAGGACCAAGCCAATCTCTGAGTCTGCTGTGAGGAAACCAAAGCACAAAAGAGAAAACAGCTTTCTTAGAGGTACTTAAATTACATTCCCAGTTAGACCACAGTATGAATGCTTTCCTTGCCATAGCCAGAATAAGCAGAAACTGTGATGGAAGTTCCATCATAGCCTGAATCAGGGAGAGGCAAGTGCTGGCAACAGTTGAGAGCACTTACCTCAAACAACATAAATAGACATCTGGTATTTGTTTCTAAAGTTACTTCCCTAGTATGATTTTCAGGATGATATGGGAGATCATGTTTACATAAGCATTCCCTTGATGGAAATAACTCAGTGTCAAACCAAAGGGGAATAAAATCCCTCTAGTATAAATGGCTCTGTTGAAGAAAAAAACAGATTCAGAGTTGAGCTGGTATTTGTTTAGCACCCCAGCTATCCCCACTGATTTGTCACTGTCTTTACTGGGTGCAGTGTTAGGGATTAAGAATGCTGATATCAAATATACAAACAATGTTCAGCCATTGTACCATGCTCCAACAGACTGATGCAAATTGTAATATAATTATGTCACCTCTGTGCATTTTCAGAAAACGATGCTTTAGTGCAGCAGGCCTGTTTATGCTCCAGCTTGTGTTAAGTTATGTGTGCAATCTCAATTCAGTCATATTGTGTGTTGACACAGACACTAGGTCAGGTTCTGACCACTCAATTCCATCCTCTCAGCTCAGGCAAACTCAGAGAACAACTGAGATAATCTGTCCTCAGGTATGCATAAACATAATGTTTACATTCAATAACATCTTTTATTTTAGAGCACAATCTTCACTTGGTCTTTGAAAAACGAAATTCAGCTTTTTGGATGCCAACTAATCAAAGGTTAGGATGCCAAGCAAACAATTCTGAAGCCCTCCAAGCATCTCGTTTAGTTGCACTTTCTTCCTCCTTCAGAATTAGCTGGCAGAATCAAACACAAGACAGACTCATAAGGACACTGCTATGACCCACGCATCATCTACAGTACAAGAGGCATGCCTCTTAAATGGTCTGAATCACTGCCTACCTCTCCCATCTGCAATCTAAACATCCAGTTTCAACAGCACAGATTGCATCTCCTTAGTCATCCTAAGCCAATTATTTACTTTCCAGGTACGTTACCAGATTCTGGTGTGAAGTCAACTTAGGTGTTCATTACCCTTTTTCTATAGAATGCACCAAGTCAAGATGTACTGAATCAGGGAATGTGCAAACACGAGGAGAGTTTTCCTAACAGTATTACCTCATTTGTTGCATAAGCTGGAAGGTATGCAGTGAACAAGATATGTAGGCATTGCAGGAACAGAACAATATGTAGCAGGAAAGGCAGTTAAATGCTTCCTTGGAAGAACAGAATCCTCTCCTCCTTCTGCAGTTGAGATTTCTAAGCACCTTAAGTCATCTCCTTATGTTGTAACTGTATTATCACCTTTGAATTATCCTGTGATACTTTGATTATGCTATTACCAATCACCTTTTCCACTTATTAATGCTGTTTTTACGCACTGTGATGAAGCCATGGCACTGGCATCAGTTTGCTTTCCAGTGCTCGAAGTCATAACCTGCTAAAGCTGAGCAAACACATCCCTTCAAACTGCCTTAATGTGTTCACAAATGTTTGAATGCACATCTTGACTTTCTCAAACATTAATTACCTGAAATTATTCAGTCTCCCTGCTCCAGATCAAATATGAAAACTGTGTACCACACAGTTACTACCAAATGCAGTTCTATGTATAGCCCCGGTCTGCAAAACAAGATCAAACTACACTGCAAATCACTCAGAACACACAGAGTGTTTTTAACTAGGTCTTGTAAACTGGTTGCTGAGATAGCATAGGTGTATTTAGCTTTATTAGCACAGGCAGGGCCAGACCCATAGGAACTCCACTGAGTAAAAGAACAAGGGAACTGCAATAAGGAACACTAAAAACATATCAAGCTATTTCTACCTGAAAGCAATGACACCCTTCTCCCTGTGGATGACTTATATTCAGATCAGGTGACAAGCATCATTAAGCTGTTTTCTTACGCTAGGAGGCTGTTAGTTTTCCTGTAGTCCAAGCCTTCCTGCAACTGTGCAGGAACCCGCACATGGAAGTATGAACTCCACACTATCACAACCCTAAACACAGCATCCCCAAAAGCCCTCATTGTTTGTAAAGCCCAACAAAATGATAACCACAGATTTCTAAGACAGAATTGATTTCTTCAGTTTTAATATTTGAAGGATATGTCTTCAAATGTAGGCAAAATTCTTCTTTTTTAAAAATTTGTTTGGATTCTTTTTTAAAATCAGACATCTTCATGGCAAAAATATGTCCCTTATCCCTAGGGCACTAAGTTGCAGTATTTATGGCTTAAGTGATATTCCCTTGTAAAATACATTAAATTTGCACAGGAAACTACAGAGTGACATAAATCTTACTTCAAGACATCTTCCTGTAGCTCCATTCAATTGCAGATAACAAATAGATTTCCACAAATATACTGCCAGTATTTGGCATACATGTGAATAAAACATGCACATCTACGGAAGTTTTATTTATGCATACCATCACCGTGTAAGAGAAACAATTTCCTTATTACTTCAGGAAAACAATGACAGCTTTGTACCTGGGAATCAGTACTGCAGTTCAGCCTTCCACCCATAATAAAGTTCCACTGCTCTACAGTTCTTCTAAAAGAATAAAAAGAGAAATATTAGGTAACTCGGATTTTGCTCTTTCTAGTATCAACTGATTCAGACCATGACAAACATGGTGCTCAGGCGAAGCCTCTCTTCAGTATACTGATATTAGCTGAAATCAACAAGGTTATTTAGTCCCTTCTGGCCCTCAGATGGAGAAGTTGTCAGTCCCTCCTTCTTGCCTAAAAAGAAAAGACACTTTCATCTATGCAACTCAACTGGTATTTTTCTTTCCTATTCTAATGTCTGATACTGGCACTACAGAACTTACTAACTCCCTACAGAGTTTCTTTCCCTATTATCTAACTTCAATTATCTTTAGTGCAGTTTAAGCCACTTAGTTCTTCTTTTTGCTGTACACACAAAGGGGTTATTATCTTCCTTTATACAGCAGGCTTTTTACATTTTTGATGTCTATATTCTTTATTCCACCAAATCCTCTCTTTCTTACCTAAGCAGCAGATTGCATCTCTAAGCATAAGAATGCTACCTCTAAAGCAAATCAATACTGATGCCACCAACAAAAGGCCTTAATTTATGTAATATTTATTAACATCCACAAGGGTCTAGATATTCCCTGACTTAAGCTGACTTCCTTCAGCTGTACATAATTCAAATGTACCAGTAACTAACAGTTTACAGCTGCTTCTTTTATTCTCTTAGTTCATACTTTTTTTTAAAAGCTCTTCCAACTGACCATTATACCATTTGGTATAATAAAGTGGTAACAGCACAGATTTGGGGTGAGAAAAAGTTAGGGAACATCAATCTTATTTATGTTAGCTACACCTGTAAAGCCCAAGGCATTTTTTACTTAACATTTACGTTAAATACTCTGTTCCTTGTTTCAGATTTCACAATTAGGATTTTACATGGCTTCCACTAATAGTATGTGCACTATGGTTAACACAGAGAGAGAGTGTAGCCTACAACAGCTTCCCATGACCTAAAGCAGAAGCTGCTCCAGATCAAATTTAAGCCTATTTTCCAGTGGGCAGTCTTCCAGACCACAAAAACTACCACCATTCACAGATTGCTGGTGTGCAGGTTCAGTGTCCAAGGTTTTAAAATTTCATAATATTTGCCCTTCACATAAAACAATGTATATAGTATACTCAATGTAAACCCCTATACTTATATTTACAAAAATCAAAGATTAGGGTTAAAGTTTCCAAACCAACATGAGGACCTGGCCTTTTCGGTTATGTGTTACAAGGTACACTTCTCATGATCCCACAGCACTGAAAAATGTGACAGACTACTTGGCAAATGAGATACTACACTGAGTATGTTATAACCACCCTTCCAATCTGTGAAGAATAGTCTTCATTTGGAAGTTTTATTACATCCATTATTCCACAAGTAAGATGATAACCCATGAAGATGTAGAAATTCCTTACTACATATACACTGTACTTCATATTCCCAACATACATACTATACTGCAAATTCCCTGACAGATAGAAGTCTATCAAAATAATAAAAAGGGAGATGCAAGCATAATGAAATTTGACACCTAACATCATTTAATGAGAAAGACCATACAAACAAAAACTGGTGGTTCTTCACATCAACCAAGCTAAGAAACTCACTTTCATAAGATACTATAAAGATTTAGAAGCTCCACAGCTTCAGAGAGACTGAGCAAAGTCATGGAGCATGGGAACCCATCAAAAGCCATCATTCCTATCTCAGAAAGTCCCTCAGTCTCTAGTACCTCAGAAAATATATGCAGTGTCATTGTCAAATCCCGTTATCTTTAGATTGTGTTGAGATACCTGAGGATGTCCAAATGTAGGTAAAGGGAAAAAAATTACTTAGTACTGCTATTGAACCTAGGAATACAATCAGAATTAAAGAAAGCAAAGTGCACTCAGAAAATTCTAAAAAAGTTTAATTTAAAATCAATATATCATAGCTTACAATATATAGTACATATGCCCTGCTATGTACATATGTACTGTACATTGCATATGTAATTACATACATATTCACAGCTGTAAAATGTAATTCTGTATCACTATAAATATGAATTCATCATTTTGCCTTTAATTTCATGGAGTTACCATGTTTTGTTGCATAATGCTGAAGTTCTTCAATGTTCAACTAGAATAATTATAGTGCAATATAAGTAGAAAATTCATTTTACTACATTACAAGATTTAGCAGTGGATGGTTCATCTCAATCATCTGCACTGTATTTTTTCCATATAAAATTTTCATTCTTTTTCCAAAGAGAACTTTCACACACTTCTCTCTCTTCTGTCACTGTGGAATGAGGTGCTCTTTCACAAAGCTTCTCTATGACTGCTATGTCCGTGAGCTTTCTGAGGCTCTCCTCATTCTGCTCATGCAGCATATCCCAGAAATCTTTTGGTTTCCCCTTAGATTTTTCTACTTGTCCTGAAGAGAATCTTCTTGGTGATCCTGTAGACCCATTTCCATTGTTTCTGAAGACATCATTGAGAATAGAGGTATCTCCAAGTAAGTCCACAAAGGACTTTTTCCTGCAAATCTGAGCTTTTCTCTCTCCATTTTCTGACTGAGACAGGGATCTTTTTTTTGGCAGCTGTGTTCCTTCTGAGTTTTGCTGTCCTTCACAACTTTTTACAGGCAGCACCTCAATTATTTCTGATTTACTGCTTAATGAGCCAGATGCCATAAAAGCCTTGAATGCCTGACTGTTTCTCCTTTCAATATGTTGACTAGCAACAGTGGGTGATTGTTTGTATTTTGCACCAACAAACATATCTTGCAAGCAGGAGTTACTGTGAAGCTGCTCAGCTTCTCCTTTATGGGTCTCCTGGGTCTGTGTTTCTGTAGTTCTACTCAGTAGTCCTTTAGCTGATGAAGGTCTAGACTTAGATCTTTCAAAATTAACAGTGGATTTTCTTTTTCTGGAGTGTGTTGTAGCCAGTTCTCCTTCCTCACAGTCATGCGAAGCTTGTGCTGGCATTTCAATCGAGAAGAAAGACTCCATCTCTGGATGCTTGGAAACATAGAATTCCTTCAACATCTTCTGTCGTGTTTCTGATGTAGTTTTTGCAATATATTCTGCAAAGTCTTTCAAGGATCCCATATTAAAGTGGGATACCATTTCCTCAAATTGTTTCCTGTAATTACCAAGAAGGAAAAATGTGTTATGCTAACATCTTTAACTAGGAACAAAAGCAGCTTTCAAGCAATTAATTCAATTCACCTACTTCACATAACCGAGAAAGTAATCGTCAAAAGTAACATCCTTATTAGGAGAGCTGTTTGTTTTTATTAGCAAAGAGAAGAAAGAATAATGACTTTAGAAGAACTCAAGTGACTTTTGAGTCCCCAGCTACATTTTTATTTCTACAGCTTATGATTCAAAGACTTACTGACTGTCAGTGTAGGTAAGATACCATACCAAAGGACCAGGTTTCAGAAGCTATTTGCTACCAAAAATATGTAGATGGACAGGTGGTAGAATGGATGGGGTTTTTTTTGGGGTGGAGAGTGGTGGGAGGAAGCAGGGGGAGGAAATAGTTGCTCCAAGTCCTTTTAAAGAAGACTTGATAAACAAAAACTGGATAAATGCATGCCCAGGACACAAGAACTGTCCACATCATCCTACCCAGTGAGTTATGGAGTATTTGTTTCTGCTAAAAAGCCAAGCTCTACTTAAAAAAGATCACTCTAATTGAGTTAGCGTTAGTCTGGGGTCAGGGAACCTTACTGGAAGGCTGGAGAGGTAGGGTTACACTCCCATGTCAGAAAAAGGATTTGAAACATGTTACCTTTTCTGTATGAGGGCTCCAAAAGGCAGTAAGACTTAACTCTGTCTCAAATAGCACTTGACTGGCTAGCTCCAATTATTTGGGTGTGATGACTGCAGACAGCTTCCCACTCTGCCCTATAATTACAACAAACTGAGGCACATAATCATCCTCATTCACTGCATGACATATCCAGATGTACTACAAAGTGCCAGGTGCTAACACATGACCTGCTTAATGTTCAAGAGTGAATTGTTTAAGCTTTTTGCTAGATACGGCTTTAGGATCGTGGAGTAACAGCCTTAGCCACCTCATGGCCTTTGAAAATTTTACCTCAACAGATTATTGGTAACTATGGTTCCGATTTTGAACATTTTTAATGAATGGTTTTCCTTTACCTGCCTCAGAAATATTTGTAAGTGTCCATTACAGTAAACAAACCTGGAACCTCAAAAATAACAATCTGGACAGTTGAGGCCAGCTAGCTGGTATGACAGCTTGTGAACATAAGCATTACCTAGTTATCAACTTTCATATGATTATTTAACTGGCTCAAGGCAAATTGAAAATATATACCAAGTACCTGTTCTACAGATTTGCTTAGCTAGCTACAGCTTTCCACCTTCTCTTTCCACAAACCACCTGGCTATTTTTATTTAACTTCCATCTATACAACAACGGAACTTAATATTCAAATTAATAATAGTGAACATTTGGGAAAAAGGGAAAGCAAGGAAACAGAAAAATTATTATCCGTCCAAAAATGAGAGGGGAAAAAAGCCTTAAAAGAAATGTTAAAAAAATATTGAACCCCACGTTAAAAAAGAAACAGAGTCAAATTTTTTAACAGTCTTTCAATGAAAGGGATGAGATCTGGGCAAAAGCAGTAGGCAGTTAGAAGCTCACTCTGTAAAATGTCTTCTTTCTATACAGTTTCAGCACAGTTTCGCAGTAGTCCGTCATGCCATGAACACTCACGGTGATGACATCTACATACTTATGTAATATATGACCATGGAATCAACACGTTCAAGTAATTTGTGGGTTCAATTAATTTTATTAATCAATTACAGTACTCTAGTGAGAGTCAAAGTTTCCCACTATGTCTGCTCTTGCCATACAAATTAACAGAATTCCCTGAGTATGGTTGAAACAAAGACAAATGCAAAGGGAAGTTTGTTTCAATCTTAAAATTGTACTTCTAACTCACCAAAACAGTCTCACCTGCGTATTCCTTTGGGTGTCCTTCCAATCAAGAAGGTGGTTGAACCTACTCTGTGCACTTTTTTGATTCTCTGGGTCACAGCATGCATAATATACAGATGAGGTTGCTTATTGTTCATCAACATTTCTTCCCTTTCCTTCATAACTTTCTTGTCTGAAGTGTTGTCTTCTGGACTTTCACAATTTTTCTAATAAAATGAGACATTGAAATTGTTAGAACAGCTGTGTCTCTGACATAACAATGAGTTCTATTGCACCCAATTCTGTCATTCCTAGCTAGTACTCAATGGATTGAATGCCAAGATTGGGATTCAGAGCTGAAATGTAGACTTCCTACTCAGTCACAAACTTCCAGGGACATTGAAGGGAAGTCTTGGTTCTCCTATATCTTGCACAAAAATATGATCCTATTTACACCTGACTTTTTTTCAGAAATTTTAACAAATTACCGTGAAAATTTCCCCTCTGTCAAAAGGCAAGTCAAAGGAAATATGAAAATTCAAGAATGTCTTTGAGCAGCATGGAAAAACAGAAGAAAAACCTCCACAAAAAAAGCAACATACTGTGTTTCATTGAGTGGGTATTTTTTTGGTTTGCTTTTTTCAGTTGAGATCATGGGAAAGAATAGCTGCTTAGTGATGTCCTC
This sequence comes from Atrichornis clamosus, assembly GCA_013400975.1. Taxonomy (NCBI): domain Eukaryota; kingdom Metazoa; phylum Chordata; class Aves; order Passeriformes; family Menuridae; genus Atrichornis; species Atrichornis clamosus. The sequence continues at coordinate 59,022 of WBMZ01000591.1, read as the reverse complement.
CATCTTCTTACTAACACTACTTTAGACATGAAATCATAAATTGTGTTCACACCTTGTCATCTGTTCAAAACTGGGTTTCAGATCTACACTGTTTCTTCCCAATGTGTTTCTACTTGATCCATATTCATTTCTTTTATTTCCATGGGCTGTTCACAATGTTCTGAAGCTCTAGGATCTCGCATACGTTCTCAACCAGTTACTTTGGTACCTAACCTCAAACTAGCATACAGAGAGAGATGTTAATGTAGAACCTACAGGCATAAATTTTCACTTTAAGACAAATGCACAGCTCCAAAGATTAAAATTTTACTGCACTATGTTAATTTACTCAACACAAAACTGAAACCATGCCTCTGATTAAGATAAAAACCCTATTCTCCCAACAATAGTATAATATTAGTAACAAAATTAAGATTTAATTAGCAGATGTTACTTACAGCATAAATATTCTACAGTTCTCTTGCTGGTTCTGTATACATTTGTTAACACTTTTGAACTTATTTTTTTTAAAGCATGCATTTTTTAAAGTATGCATAAAGAACCTTACTTGGAAAATGTACTTCGAAAGAGGAAAGCAATGATAGTTTTAAAGAAATATTTCTTTTTATGGATTTTTTGCATGAAAAGTATTAATAGTATTCAGATCTTACTATGATAAGTCTAAGCATATTTTTCACTCTGTTAGGAAATCAGGACTGTATAATTTAATTCAGGAAAGAGTAATTTAAATAGAATACAAGACTAACCATGTCAATGCCTGTCTTAAAGTTATTTTAAACCCCCATAAATGTGCATCAATCTACCTCTTAATAAACAAGACCAAAGTATAAAGGCAGCAGTACTTTGGTTTACACATCTGTTCAAACACAGAAGATTTTTAATATCTTTGGGAAAAAAGCCAAATGTTGTAAACACAGTGAAAGTCATAAAATTACTTGTCTTTGCAGAGAACTAGATTTAATGTTAGAAGTATTGCTAATTGTATATAAATGCACAAAAGGCATATTTAGTTCTGGAAGCACAAATTTTTAAGTACAGTGACCCACACCACCCCACCCAGAAGAACAACACCAAAATACCATCATACACACACAAAGAGCATCTCTTCTTCTACCTAAATAAGTTGCTCAGAGGGTTGGTTTTTTTTAACTCAGGGAAGAAAAAGTTACTGTAAAAAAAGTTACCACAAGAGCTGCAGGAGCTAATTCCAGTAAAAGCCTATGGCCATTGTGAGTTAATCCTGAGCAACTCCTCAGCTCGCTATAACAAAGGCAATTGGTTAAATGATACCCAGTTAGGCTGAAATATAACAACTGGCTCTGCTGAACTGGTAAATGTTTTTAGCAGTTTAGAAAGCCAAGCACCAATCTCCCAAATCCAGTAAATTCTTTTTTTCTAAAAAACCCCATTTTTTTCAGTAAACCTAAACCACTTATTTCACTTTTTAAGATGTCTCCATGTTTTTTAAAGGTCAAATCTGACATATGTTACTCTGAATAATATAATGGATGACAGGGTTTGTGCAAAAGTAGTATTTGCACACTGAGATGAAAATATTTCCTCCATCTTTCTATTGGCATTGCCATCAGAAAAGTGACTACTTCAGTCAATGTTCCAGCACTGTCAATATTCTACACTGTTTTGCTTTCTTTTGAATTTACTTCATGTATTATCCTCCTTAATCAATTCCTCTCATGGCCACTATCTTTCCAATTATCTTTCAATACTTGCCCACTAAATCACTGATTTCATGATGAAAACTGCCTTTCAACAGCTTTCTCTATTTTCTGTTCCTCAAGCACTTTCTATAACAAGCTATTGTGACCCCATGACTCACTTATACATGAAATGCCATGCTGACTGTATAGCACTGGTCATGTCCACCCAAGTTATCATATATACCATATGCATAAGACAATCTCACAAAACAAAAAACAAACAAAACTGAAATTAAGACAACCTGATTCAGCTAGGAGCCTCTGATTCTTTTTCTTACACTACTGACACTAGCACATTTAATCTGTTTGTATTATTGAATGCCACACTCCTTATGAATCAATAAATCCTATGACCAGAAGAATGAAATAATAAAGGAAACAAAAATCCTTCACTGTATGCTATAGCATATGGTATCTGCTATATGCACGTTAAAGAATATTGACAGAAAGAATGATAGCAATCATGAAAGCAGTTAGTCTTCACTAAATATCTAAATACATTAAACACAATATGCCTTTGCAGTGCTTGTTATAAAATTTCTACTGTTCGAAGTGGAAAAGTTTCACTTAAACTTGACCACATACTTATCGGTCAATTTATACATATAAATTAAGTTTATCTATATTGAATTATCTGTAACACCATTATACATCTCTGTATTCACAAACCTTGGGGGGGAGGGGGAGGAGGTGCAGCAAAATAATTACATTGACATCAAAGAAAAAAAATTTTGATTGAATTACTAAAGACATTATTACTACTTTGTTCAACTTTGTGCACTTGCATTATCACGAAAACCTTCATACCAAGTTCAAAAGAAATGAATGCTTTATTTGCTTTCAAAGACATACATATAAGAGAAAGACCATGCAAGTTGTTTAATACAAGGCAATGTTTCTTAATTGAAAGAAATGAGAAAAATTTACACTCCAGAAATATCTCAGTAAATCCAAAGAAACAAAGCTAATGAAAGCACAATAAAATGAAATTATGAAGTGCTATTGTGAACTAGGGAAAAAAAAAGTAATATTGCAGCCAGTCCTTCCTGTCTTTTCCTTGTTTTCTTCTGCTATTCCCCCTTGATATACTGCACTTACTCTTAAGACATTTTTTATATCTTGCAATGGCAAAGATGAGGGATTATTAAGTAGTTGTGCAGAAAATGGTTTCTAAAGTATTCAGAAAACCCAGGGATTCTTACTGCAACTGAAAAATACTTCAAAGAAAACATTTATTGACACCTTTCATGTTCCATTTAGTCTATGGTGGTTTCAATTCCTTCTTCTTTTGTTAAGTACATCTCTTATTCTTAAAGGTATATATCAAGGTTGGATACCAATAATGAGTTTTGATTTCTTTGAGTTACGTCTTGCCTAACATGATGCAGCAATCAAGAGTCCAGCAAAAAATCTGCACATTTAGTGTCACACCCCACACTGAAGAAGGGTAACGCTCTCCAAGAACAAAGATAGGCATCAAGCAAAAATTTAAGTGTTACAATACAGCAGTAACTTCTATTTCAAGATTCCATCTTGAATCTACAACTCTTGGATCTGCTAGCTCAGTACAACCATCTGCCTGTCTCCTGTTGCTTAGTTACAGAAGCTTTAAAAATAGTATACACCTACCAAACCAAATTTTTGTCTGTCTTTGACAGTACAAAACTTCAGTGTCTGTCCTTTCTTAACAGGCATAAAGACGCAGCTCTATACACTGGAGCAATTAATGCTTGTCCATGTATAAGCATCATCAGATATGTCTGAGAGGACTGGCATCTTAAGCCAGTAACTTCCTTTCCTTTTCTTTAGTCCCTTCAAGCAAGGCAAAAGACAATGTTTCACCTTTTTAAATACAGCAAGATGAAGTGTATGGGAAGGTAAGTGAGCTGAAGCTGGGAGTAAGATGAGTAGAGAAAAAAGAACGATCCAGGGATACTTGTTTTTCAAGCTGTCTCATGTCTGTTGCAATTGTTAAGTCACCAGACTTGGAGGATAAATAATGTCCTTCAGAAGCCTGAATCTGAAGTTGAAAACATGTTTGAGTGATTATTCTTCAGCCACAGTTGCACTGTGTCTGAGCATCTTCCTCTCTTTTGCTGTCTAATTACCGAAAGGACCCCTACAGTAACTATCCTGCCAGATACTGACTTCCAGTCAGCAATAATACCTCTGATTAGCCTCCAGTGTTACTCTTCTCCTCAGGTATGTGTGAAACCACCACTGTTAGATGTCCAGAATACTTCCGATTGCACAGTTTCATTGTTTGTTTACATTTCTAAGTCACACAAGAATGGCCTTCTCAAATGTCTAGTTGCCTTGCAGTCACCCAAATAATACAAAAGCATGAAACACAGTGAATTCAATACAACTGACCTCTTAAAACACATCTTAAAGCAAGTAACAAACCCTTATGCCATATCCTATGTTATATTTACCCACTTTCCTTAAAACCTGTAAAAATAAACTGAGACCAAGGACACTCCATAAACTCTAATCTTTCCCTTGGTGGTAAAGAAGTGACTAAGTCAACTGAGAATATATTGTGTCCTCTCCATTTCACATTTACTTCCAAGTCTGTTTCTTCTACAGTCAGGTAACAAAGCAAGAATTTTCCGCTGGGAGCAGTTTTATTGAAGTTGTTGAGCCTTTAGCTGAAAGAATTCCTATAAGACATATCACTGTCTTTCACCAAACAGTTGATCTTAAATCAATGCAGTTATTCTACTCTTGAGAACGATAGGAAATAGTCTGTCCCAGAATTCAAAGCTTAAGGCAATTGCTTATTTCAGCAGAAGTCTGTGGACTTGCACCTATCTTCTTTCACCTTATCATCCTTCCATCAAACAGCAAAACCAAAGGCCGTGCACATGCGTCATAATGAAATCCTACTACATGCTTCACAGAACGCCACATATGAACTCACCACACTGAAAAAACACAACCAAAAGCCACACTGGAATGGTTAACTTCATTGCAAGCTGAATGAGTAAACTCAATAAAGCAGTATTACAGCCCAATCATTTGGCAACAATTACTTTAAAGCTGAATAGTTCCCCATCCTAGAAGAGCAAGAATAAAGGCATGCTATCTCCCAAAAGCTTACTCTTTGTAAACAACTATCTAAACTTGTTGAATCTGAAAGCTGTGCAAACCCACTGCGATCAGAGGTCCTACAACTGATAGAAAGTCTTTGTTTAAATAATCTAAAAAATGTCAATGTAATACAAATAAGATAAAGCAGAGTTCTTAATGACACAACTTTTGTATTTACAGTATTCTCAGCAGTACTTAAATCTGCACTGGAGATACAAAGGGCATGTTTTTTCCTAGGCTGACAGCATGCTTAGTTTTCTCATTTACACCACACTGCAATAACATAAAGAGGGGATAACCATTAATCCAGGTTTTACTACAAAGCATCTCGTTATTTCTCTGTCAAACACTGGCAATAGTGCCAAATGTCTGTCATCCAATTCAGAGGATTAACTCTTCCTTTATAGTACAATTCTTGTACAAATTTATAAAAATACAGATAAAGTTTCTTAGAGCTGGTCACAGTCTATATTTTGGCCTGAATTCATGCCGCAGAGGTTGAATATGACAGCTGGCAGGAAGCTGAAGGGAGAATACATCCTCCCCTTTTTCAGTCACCACATTTCTGTTGCCATAGTGATTAATCCTCAATTGAATGGCTGTCTTTGTACATTTCTTTTCAGTAAAACTTTAAGTAAATTTAAGCTGAAAACACGCAGTTGACCGAAAAAAAGACTTGACATATTCAACAGGTATAGTACAAGTTCTTGTGACTAATACTTTTCCACATATTAAAAAGTGCAAATTAGTTCTAATGTAGGACATCATCAGTTTTTCAAATAATTTAGTATGCCCTGTTCCCATCCTCTGTGTTTTTTGTGAAACCTCCAAGACTTCTCCAAAGACTTCCCCACACTCACACAAGCCCCTCCCTCCGCCACCCTTGGTTTCTATTGACGAAATACTACACAAGTTCAGCTGTATAAGAACTAGAGAAAGCCTATCCCAGACTTCAGTACTGGTGTAAAACACCTCACTTAGACTTAATTGTTTTTGCCAATTAACACAGAAATTAATTAAGAAATTCATTAAGGAATGCAGTCATTTAATTCAGAATAGACCAGAAACATTAGAAGAAGGTATTTAAGTCTTGCCTCTGGGAGGTTTCTCTTTATTATGGTATCTAAGAAAAAGTTTCACAAACAACAGTGCAAGTTATCAAAAGTAAGTAAAAAGCTTCTGCACTGAAAATCAGCCAGGTTGCCTTGAAACCTTGAGCTCACCACAAAAAAAAAAAAAAACACAAAAATCAAAACCTCTAAAAATACTATGTAGATGACTACAGTCTTAGAGGGTTTGTTAACAGTTTCATTTTTTCCCCCAAATTAATAATGTCAGAATAATTTTGAGCAAAGTATCACATTAATTACTCCAGACTTTTTTTTTTTCCTCTGAAAGGCTGAAGTAGGCCTGCTCTGAAAATTGCAGTGGCTTTGTAAATCCACCATGTACAGTCTACAAGTTCATTTCATATGTTTGCTTTTAGAAGTTTTTGTTTTCCATATACTTCTTTCTGTGGTTACACCAGGTAGTTCTTTGTGGGTTTCAGCTATGTTCCTAACCTGTAGTGATGTGGTAACAGGGACAGTAAACTTCCATTTGTTTAATGAAAACACAGTGAATGTTTAATGAAGTCTATCTGCACAAGACTTTAAATTCAAATGCAGAATACAGATTGCTCAATGCCATCAAATCAGGCTAAACTCAACAAAATAATACAGGAAAAAACAAGTTATTTATTCCAATAGATTAACTAAATATAATCTTCTTCCCTCACACTTCTACATCATAGACCAGAAAACCCTTCCTGTGAATAATCTTCTGTGAAACAGCACAAGTACATCAAGTGTGTTTTGTTGTCATGTAACAGCTCTCAGTAATTTTTACTGGAGTAGCTTCATGCCACACTAAATGACATTCATTTTCTACCCTCCAGGTGTTTACAATACTGAATCCTGGTGTGATTCTCCCTGCATCATGGCATCACAAATCTAACTGAAACTTGTGCTTTAACACTTATGACTTGTTAGGAAACATTATGAGTATCTCATGACCTCGGACTGCACAGAGACACACTTGACTACTTTCTCTGACACTTAGGTTCTGAGATGTGCAGTAAATGTTTAAAACTATAAAGGAACATGAGACGTACTATCAACCGATTATACAGTGTAATCCGTACCTCCAAACTTTCTTCAGAAACAGCTGTCTGCCACACCTCTGTGGCACTTTTGTGGCACAAAAATCCCCAGCTTAGTTTTGATTTACTGAGGCTCTAAATACCTCTAATTACTGACATATCAGTGCCTTCCACATAAGCAGCATTATTAGAAACATCAACTCTTTGAGGGAAGATTCTCATACTGTTCTGTGCTGCATCAAAAGAAGTGTGGTCACAGGTCAAGGCGAGTGATTCTTCGCTCTTAGTCCAGAGGAAGGCCACAAAAATGACTGGAGGGATGGAACACCTCTCCTATCAGGAAAGGCCGAGGGACTTGGGGTTATTTCACCTGGAGAACACAAGACTCTGGAGAGACCTTACTGCGACCCTTAAGTACTTAAAGGGGGTCTCAAAGAAAGATGGAAATAGGCTTTTTATCATGGCCTGGTTTTGATTTAGATTATACCTAAGGAAGAAGGTTTTTTTACAATGAGGATTGTAAAAGGCTGCAGTTGGTTGTCCGGAGAGGTGGTGGATGCCCCATCCCCGAAAACATTCAAAGTCAGGTTGGACATGGCTCTAAGCAACCCGATGTAGTTGAAGATTTCCCTACCCATTGCAGGGAGTTTGGACTAGATAACCTTTAAGGGTCATATTCTATAGTTCTTATGTACTTTCCTCTCAAAATCTAGAGCAATCTAACAGTGACAGTTGTGGGCAATGGTAAGAATACAAACAATCTTCAGACAAAGGATAATATGTACAATTTGGGAACTATTGGTATCAAAATATTTTTATTATAATTTTAAGCATTCTACATTTAGGAGATATAATGCCACGTCTGTCAAAAGAAACCAATTAATCTTGGTCTTTTATGTACCTCCCTGACCATACTTGCAAAATAAACTATAAATAGATCTCCGCTGCTGTATATTATTATTATTTATGAAAGCCTATTCTATAATAACAATATCTTCCTTCACTGAGAATGCTGCTCCAATTCACCTTACAGCTAAATCATCTTCCTCTCCGTTTGTGCAATCCCATGGACTTCTGTGATAAAAGGAATATATTCCACAATTTACTTTCCTTTCTTCAGGACCATGGGATAAAAAAAAACTTTCCACCTTTGTTTGCTACTGCTATTATCTTATACAAACTATCTTCGAACAGTGATCTTTCTTTAATTCAGACGCTGAACAAGATTTATTTTGACTAATGATATTCAAGCAAACTCTGGTTTATTCTCTTGCTTGCACAATTAATGCATATTTTATACTGTTACATTTATTATTTCTGGATTTTATCTCATCTTTCACAGCTGCTAAGTTGTGGGAGAGCTCTCACGTCCTGTTTTTGTTTCTTGATGGCATACTTGATATTATGGTTGCTATTACCAACCTGTATTTTCCAGAATCACATGGTACTTGTGGAAATACACACTAAACAAGCACTCAGTACTATAAATGCCAATATTCTAGTTAAACTAGTCAGTTGGCAAAATTCCTTTATAAACCATATACAGACAATAGACTGCACTCCCCATCATCTCTGGGAGTCAAGGGCTCTGCAGTCATGAAACTACGACTGTTAGGGAACCTGGTGAACAAAGCAAGTAAGAAAAAAGAAACAGTAGTGAGATCTATTTCTTATAAAAAGAATCTAAATTTTGTTCCCCTAAGCCTTTAAAGGTACAGAGCAATAGCAGGTTAAAATAATATGTTCTACCTGTTCAGGGAAAAGGTAGCTAGGATATATGAATTCTAGACACAGGTAAAATTAAAGAAGGACCAAATATACTTACTGGGTAAAAAAATAAGCTTGACTGAAGTGTACAGTTTTAAAGGTTAAGAAAGACTTTACTGAAAACTACACTAGTGCCAACTGTGCAGATTTAACTCAAGGAAAGAAAATATCACCAAGATGAAATGTGAGGCAAGAAAGGTGCTGAAGTCTTACACTTTTATTATAACCAATTTAAATACGAGCTTGTTAGTTACTCATGTTCTTAAACAAGATATTCTACATACCTTCAGTCATCTTTTGAGGAACAAGACTCGCAGCCCCCCATCCCTTCTAACTTGGTTCTCAAGGATCTTCTTACCATGCTACCTCTCTCACTTTCAAAGAAGAGAATTCACAGGTTTTGCAGCTTGAAGCAGTTTCTACAACTCAAGCAACTACATTAGTCGCCATGCTAAATGAAGCACTAATAAACCTAATTTATACTTTTAGCTAGTACAGGGAGAAAACCAGGAAGAAATTGTTTTATAATGCTTTCCAGCAACTTATTTTTAATGTTACTAGTACTCACATAATTTTCATAAATTAGCTACTGAAACTAAAGAACTTAGCCTAGGTTCTAAAAGTTCAAGTAGTGAAGCCAAATGTGGTTAGATGGCTAGTCAATAGCAAGAAATCAACATGTCAATGTTCTTACAAGGTGTTTTCTTTATTAATTACTTTTGCTTATTATAAAATTGCTTATTATCACTGCCATTCCAGATATGCGTGTAAGCATGAAACAAAAATGTTTCACTAGGTCTTCCACCAAGATTTGCAGGAATTTGTATTTCCCAACTTACAATTCATCCAACTCAGCAGAATACTTCTAGCTTTTAAGAATTCTTGAACCTCTTTCACAGAGATATTAGTCATTGGTTGCATTTAAAACGTATTAAGTCAGAAATGCATTATTACAGGCAGCTTACTGAATGAAATTGTAAAGCAGGAAGACAGAGTTGGCACAGGTAAAATGAACAGTACAAAGGACACTCTACTTTTTGGTCCTTAGCAGACCTATATGAAATGAAAATAACCTTTCCTGATCACTCCTACCTAGAAATAAGACAATTTGATTAAGTGTGCTTAAGAAGGGACACAAATATTACCAGAGCATAAGTAATATTCAGGAGCCTTCATGATGCTACCAAATAAAGCTTCAACTTAAATACGCCGTAAAAAAAGCTTCTAGTTAAGAATCTAATATCTCTGACACCCAGAGCCAACAGAAAGAGCTACACAACACTTTCTGAGAAACTGTGAGACCAATGATGCTAGAAAATTACATCAATGAGAAATTTCAGCTGACAAAACTTTGTCTTTCTTTCAATAACTATCAGTTCCCAATCAGCATTCCAACATTCAAAATAGCAATTTTATTTACCTATAACAATGATAGAAATTTAAATGACTCAGACAGGTTTTTAATATTACACATGATGCTACTTTATTTAAAAAGTTTTTTATTAAGCAGCATTCTTTTCATGATAGCACAAAGTTACTCAGACCGTGAATGTCCTAATTTAAACTGATGGCAAATAAGTGAAAAATGACCAGCAAAGCCTAATGGCCAGAAACACAACAATGACCATGTTTTTTACAAAATGGCTTCTAAGGAAAAAACTACGTAATTAAGAAAGAATTTTACTATTTTTCTAAGTAGACCATCTTTTAAAGTTATCTGTGAAGCTCTGGTGGCTTTTTTTAAGCAGAACACAAAGCCTTCTCTGTGATTTTTTAATGTTTTTCTTCCTACTTAGATCTCCAAGGGAAGTGATACTACTGTTGCTTCTGAGTGAAAAATGCATACTTTAAAAAAACGGAGTGACAAGTTAATCAAGAGAAGCTAATTTGTAATACTTGCAGTCACACTACTCTACATAATAAGCTCTAAGCTACATGTACAACACAAACTAGTTTTGAACAGAGGTGGATCAACAGACATTTAGTCAAAGTACTCTCTTCAAAGTTTTCTTTCATTTGTATTTGGTTTTAATAATGTTGTCAGCCATTGCCAATTAATAAGTACCTTCCTACAGTACTCTTGAGTACTTTTGACCAACTTTTCTGTTAATGACGGACATTCTAATGCAAATGTGTTAGAATTGAAAAGGCCTCACTTTCACTGGTTTGCCTGGTTGATCCTCCCAGTATAAAAATTCTTTGGCAACTCTGGTAATGACTTAATTAAACACAGTACAACAGCACTGGAAGAAACTCTTCCAGCCACTCTGGATGTTCAACACCCCAGAACAACAGTTGTATGTCTGCAATTTCTGTAATGATTGCTAACTTGTCTGTAAAGACTAAGCTGCATATTCACCAGGTACTTATTCTGTGCTTGTGGTTTAGCTTAAAAATCAGTCTAGGAGACTGCAAATGTGTATTACAAAGCAAACAACAAAGTATCCAGATAATCAGAGTAGATTAAAAACACTTTATAATAAGAACAAAAATCTGGAAGCTGTACCTGAATTTATTCCAGATCTGTGTGTATTCCAAATGCAATTAAACAAGATGTAGGACCAACAAAAAGCATAAAACCTATCTGTTGTTGCAAACAAGCACTCCCAGTAAACTCTAGTTGTACGTTTCACACATTAAACACGGACAATTTGACTCAACTATAGTAACTGCATGTGTTCACCTCCCCCAAAAACCCTGCAAACTGATTTATACTTGACTTTCTATGCTACAGGGATTCCAGAACATACTGTGGCAACTGGATTTTTGTTAACTGGATCCAGGACAAACCGAAGATTTTTCAAGGCTCCAATCACAAAAACATGGCACAGAATTTGATTTCAAACACCCAATCTTTAATTTTACCATTTCTCTCACAGAAAAATCCCACAGAGAGTGTTGCGCTGCTTAATTCCCAACTCTTTCAAAGCTGGCCAATGTAAAAGCCACCCCAAAAAACGAAAGTAATTTATTAGACTTCCAATTGAGCATTCTTTTCCTCCCATCCTCAGTGTCTTTGATAATTCATGGTGGCCATTAACAGAAAACCAAGTTTTTTAGAGCATTTAAAGATGAAAAATGAAAAAAAAAAAAGTTAAAACGGCATTTTCAAACATTTATCTTTACCTTGGCACTACAGACAGCTACATTAGCAGGGAGCTGGGAAAACTGCTTCAACTCAAATACATCTCGCAGTGCCCACCGGCTCAAACGATTTTCAGCCTTGCTGGATCCAACCACGTTCTGATTTGAATGAATATATGCCACTTCTTGAACACCATCTGATACATTGCAAGAAAAATACAATCAAAGACATTGGTTATTCCAAAACTTTGAAGGTACATAGTTGCACTGAAGGACATTGTAATTCAGACAAAAAAAATTTACATGTAAGTTGTAAAATTTGTTATGATTTCACTCAGCACCAAGTTTCTTAGTTCTACGAAATTATCAACAATCATTAGACTTATCTGGATTTATCCAGACTTTGGATTTATCGAGCTTAATACTACTTCAATTTCACTGTGTTTTTTTTCAGACGGACAAAGACATTTCAAAGCATCTATGGCTTAATAGCTGCAACATCAATGTTTAAAATTAAGCCTTTAACAGAATCTTCTGGTGTTTCAAGCTCCCACATCTTTTTTTTTCTGTATGTAAGATTTTATTTAACAACCCTGTCAAGAATTTTAAGGTTTTACAGTTCAAATATTTAGTTTGTGAATTCTTAATACATCTTCATTCTGTCACCCCAGAAGACAGAAAAGTAAGACTAATAAATAGATATAGAAAGATATTACTAAATAATAACTTAGCAGAGCATTTATTACATCTTGTAACAAAAAAACATGTAGAGCATAAACAACTTAAAACCTGCTAACAATGGTAAATTAAACACACATTATTACTTTAGTTGAAATAAACTCAAAGAAATGAATAGTTACCTAAGTATCTGTCCATTGATTCCATCTTTAGTTCTTGATGCTCAAATTCAGTTTTACTTGCAGAAGTTCTATGCATAGCATAATTGCTAGACTTAATTTGTGCAGAGGAATCTTGAATAGGGCACAGCATGTTAGACCCAAAATGAACTCTGCCTCTCTGTCGTTTACACTTAGAGCTTTGCTTTCTGGCATGACTTTTCTCAACTGAAAAGTTATCTTCAGAGGATGAGAATTCATCTATATTCTGAGAATCACTTTCCTTTTCTTTTCTATTGGGCTTCTTTGCTTGCAGAAGAGATCTGGAGACATCATCTAGTTCACTGTTATGGGCACATCTTTCCTTCCACTTTGAAAAGCTCAAAGTTCCCAGCTTTCTTGATTTAGAATTATGGGAAAGTTCAATATCATCAGACTCATCACTTATGTCGCTTGCTCCTTTCAAATCTGTGTCATTCTTGATGTCTTCAAAAGACATGAATTTGCTGAAATTTGGCTCTGTACTCTGGAATCCAAATTGCCTATTGTTTTCCTTAAATACAAACCTAGCTTTTTCTTTTGCTAACTCTTCACTGCTTTCAGATGTTGATCTGTGTATTTCAATTTTTTTAGTAAGCACTGGTTGCTGGCGTGCTTGAACTTGGGTAGGAAGGATGATATCATCATCCTCTCCAGAACTACTTTCAGTTTCCATGACTATATCACTTTGCTTTGAAATGCCTCGATTCTCCTTTTTTCTGTTCCCTACATCCTCAGAACCTGATAAACCAAGCCAGTCTGTACTATGAATATCTTGTTTATCAGTTCCATCTGGTAACAGAACAGCTTTCCCATGCTCCAAGATAGACACACTGGTTTGACATTTCTGAAAATCACTGTGCTTGCCATTTACATTTTTTCTTATAGTCTGATCACCTGAACTTGAGTCATGAGAGTTATAAGTATCATCCCCTTCTTTGGTAGTTTCAATTTTTCTCTGCAACAACTTAGAAAATCCACACTGCATTAAGGAAAGCTGTCCCTTTGTTACCATGACATTATTTGCATTGTAAGGCTTCCTTCTGTCACATTTTTTCACAGAAGTCTCCAGAATATCATCATCACTGAAGTCATCCCAAAAATCCATTTCTTCTCTCTTTAATTGTGCCTGAATGCTTTGGGGATCTCCATCTTCTATATTATTTGGTTGTTCATACTAAAAAAAAAAGGTAACAGCAAAGTTATTTAACATTAATAGTATACAGAACACACTTAATTCCAAAGCATTGTACAAAAAGTGGATTTTCATGATGTTACTCAAGCAGAAAATAAACAAAATAGTATTACAAAATGCAAAGAGAAAGCAAATACAAAACAAATCATAATGAGAAATTATTGAAGTCTCTGGCAGGAGGAAACTTTTAGCAAAATACTGAAAATAACCAATAGTGTATACTTGAGACAATATATACTGCACACTGCTATGTCTTCACAATCCATACCCACATTTTTCAAGTTTATACTGATCTCATTACTACTTTTCATTTTTCAAAGGTAGTTTGGAAGGTGACTTCATGATTCAAACCTTAATATGGTGCAATGACATAAATTTAAAAAAAATATCACTGCAGTGGTTAACTTCCTTTTATAGTGGACTAACATTAACAGAGTCATGAGTGCATAAAATTCCACTCTAAAATTGGTTGAGGCCTACTGTAATAAAAAAAAAAAACTATGTTCAGGCAACTTTAAAACATTCTGAAGATACAAGGGTCTAGGACACAGCTCCAAAACTGCATACTACTGAGATAAGAATTACAATAACATGTAAATGGAACGTCAGAAGGGTAAATACTAAAATTTTGTACTTGAAGAGACATTTCAAAATTAACGTGTTAATCCTGATATCATTCTGCTTGTCAAAAAGTATTTAACATAAGCTTAAAAAGTTAGTCTGTCATCAAGTCCAGAGTGAGATCATGACTATATAGTGATGTATTATAAATATGAAGTTAGGATCAATGTGAGGGCAGACATTAAATTAATTCTGACATTTACTCACAGAAATCTCCAACAGGCATAAGACATAGTGACTAATTTGTAATAGCATTCAATGTGATCTAACCTAATGATAACTTTACTCTTACATGTTACTTTATTGACCTAACTGCTTGCTTCCCAATGTACCTGAACACAGTGCTCAGCTAAACACATTCCTGTAAATGCAATGCGCCTAATAAAACTAACCTTTTCAGGGGAGAAAAAAACCCCAAATCTTGTTCCAGAAGGAAACTATTAGATAATTACATACATTAAAAATAAAAAAGACAGTATGAACAGAGCACTGATTTGGTGGGAATCACTGTCTGATTATCTGAATACAACAACTAAATAGCCCAGGTCTTCCAGAGTTCCAGTAAACTTGAAGCTTTCAATTATCTAAACCAACTGTACTCCTTTCCACAATTTCCTTAACAGAATCTTCTAAACAACAGGGTAAAAGTATTATCAGTCTAACCACATAATGCCAACATTTGCCACTGCAATATGATGAGCTAGAGGCCTGCCATGCTCTGGTCCACAGTCCACAATGACATCTCACCTTCTGTGAGTTGCATGAAGGATTCTCTTCCTTTAGCCATGTAGCTGTTGTCATGACTCCTGCTTCTACCTGCCCTTCCCTCTAAAACAATCAAATATGTTAACATAAACACATACGGTTTTTATTGCATTCAAAGGCAAGCACAGGAAAAAAAAAAGCTTTTCTTTCTTTCTTCAGAAGTGTAAGCACCAGAAGTACAATCTACGAAGCCAGACTAAATGCCTAAGAGAAGCAAAATACCAAAATAAAGGGAAGGATGGAAGGAAAATGTGGAATAAAGCTGCAGTAAATGTCAAGATGCAGGCTGCCTGCAGCAAACATGCTGATTACAAAGAGGTATAATTCTGCATGTACTTAAAATCAGTTTACACTATACACTATAGAATTGGGCCAACAGTCTGTTTAGAGTAATTAAGAAATTAATTGTAAAAAATGAAGTCTCAGTTATTTACATCCACCCTATAAAATTTTAAAACAGCATTATAAAATACATTTTATTGAACAGTTTTTAACATTGCAAGAAGTATTATAAAAAGGTTACTGAGATCATAAAAAATACTTTTATAATCAGAATTCTGGCTTAAAAGGCCAGTCTGAACTACTGATGAATAAAAGGTATCTGTGCACAAAGCTGTGTGAAAGTATCAAAAAATAAGTAATTTTTTTAAGAAGAGAAATATATTAGAAAATTTATGAAAATTTGTAATCCAAGCTTTTTTCTTGTATTTAAAGAATTTTATCTGGTCATCAGAATAAGAGATTAGCATGCCTATTTCATTCAAGTCACTGTACAGATAAGTATTGATTAAGATTCACCATTCTGTTTTATAGTTCCATTCAAAACGATGACCAGAAGATCTCATGAGGAAAGGAATAACATAAAACTAATATCCAAAAGTAAAGCGTAGTACTTCATACCTCCAGGATGTCTTTGGTAAGACAGGACCCATGAGTCCTAAGTTTGAAAAGGTTATGAATCCCAAAAAGCTCTCCTTGATGTTGCTTTGATCCTTGCACTGCCTCAAAATAGCGCTTGGCATTTTCAGTTCCAATCACTGCACAGTGGAGTTGCTAAAACAAAACAACACAAGAGATTTCAGAACTGTTTGCTACAACAACACATCAGAATTTCCTGGCATCCACATTATATGCACAGCTTTAGTTGGAACGGGCAGAAATTTCTAAGAGAGGATATTTTGTTTTAATTTCCTTGGCAGATGTTGGTATCATAGATTGTGGTATAATATTAAGCAGCTTGGCTTTACTGAATTACAAAAAAAATTTGAATATTTGAAGTCTTTTACTGCATTATTGCCTGTATCAGACACCTACCATACACACTACTGGCATTCCTCCGTATCTTGACTGCTCAGGTTCCTCTATTCTAAGTTGTCAGTAATTTTTTCACCATCCTTTGCACTGTAAGCTTACTTGCTAAGGGAGAGCAATCCAAGTATAGCCAAAAAAAGCCCCCTCAGACTTGTAATTCCTCTGTTTACTGCTGCTTATTCAACTTGAAAAACACAAGTCAATTAAAACAAAACCTCAAACAACAACAAAAAAAAAAAGCACAAGATTTATACGTGCTTTCAAGAGTCATACATGCTTTTCAGAAACCCAAACAGACAATACCCAGGTCTTCTTTTTTTAATGAGTACACCAACTCCAAAGATCTCTGCAAAGCAGGCCCCCCTCCTTCAGGATTTTAGTGAATACAGTTGTAATCTGCTATGGCTCATTTTGTTAGCCTGTGACTTCTCCTATTGATACCTGCTGTTGAAAGGAATTCTCAAAAGTACTTTGCACAAGAGAAACTTTGGAACAGGATCCTCTCTAAGTGTTTCCATGACCGTGGATGTAAAGAAGAAATAAAGTTAAGGGGGTTTTTTTGCAATTAACACTCTTTTACATCTTACTCATGTCCATAAAGCAGTACAATTCGTTTCCGCTGATGTGTTAAAAGACGAAATTATGTTTTTAGACCACTGTCCCTCAAAAACAGTTTTAGGACTTACCATGCATTATATTTAACTTGCCCTACTAGTATATTATTTCAACTACTAAAACGTATTAATTCTGAGCTTCTGATACAGAATCTCAAAAAATATCCCAATTACCTGCAAGCACTTTAGCCTAACTCCTAGTTTTAAAAATTTTTCCTTAAGTTTCTTCTTTTTTATTTAGATCATTTTGTCAAAATTAAATAGGACTCTAAAGGCTTTTTGGCTTCTGCAAAACACTGATTTTAAGTGAGATAAAAGTCACTGTGAGACTTTTGAAAGCAGCATTTTAAAGCATTTAAACCATACACATTACTAACAGCAGCTCAAAATTTGATCTTGATGTGGTTTTTCTGACTATCTGCTCTGTGAAATTAGATGATCTTAGAACCTTATTTTTATTTGTCACTTACTTAAATATGAAGAGAATAATGACAATCTTTTTACTGTTGCATTTCCCACTCATTCCAGCTCCAACTTCCTCCTTGTAAATATCCCAGCTACAAATGCTTGTCACCAAAGACTCATTAACAACTTTTTATTTCTATGGCTAAAATTTCCAATTATTAGGCTAATTCCACAAATCTAATAGTTTTCTTCAACATATAGTATCAGTCTCCCACTGAGGTGACCTACTTTTATCTTTTCCATGCAATGCATTCTTCAGGACAACTGTATCACAATGTTTTCTTTCTTTCTTTCTCCATGTTTACATGCATCTAACATTAGAACTTAAAAATCAATCATCTTACTTCTTAACTTGCAACTTTTGTTGAGAAAACCATGTTCATATTTCTTCTAGTTTCTTCTTATTCTGTAGCCTGCTCCTTGCTGTTCATATTTGAGTTTGCTTATTTTTTTATCTCCTCAGGAAATAGCTGATACATTATATGTTCCTCAAACCATACACTTTTTCCAGTGTTAGGTACCTAAGCCTGTCGTGGTTTAGGAATGATATTTTCTAATTTAATGATCCCACTGAAACATTACAAACCGCACACCACTTGCATACTCCCTCTACCCCTGCTGCCTGCAACAGGCTGGAGAACAGAATTGGAGATTCAAAAGGTGTAGATCAAGTGCTGAGAAAAAACCAATTTACTAGAAAGAGCAAAGTAAGAAATTAATAACAACAGAAACAATATGAATAAAAGAGTACACAAGTGAGGTGAATGATTCACACACAATTGCACACCACATGGAAACCCCTGACAATACCCAACCAGTCTCTCCACCACTCTACACCACCCAGAAAAGACCACCTCCCCCACTCCTGGAAAATGACATGAAGTGGTATAGAAAAACTTTCAGGCCCTAGCTATGCTCCCTCCTGGCTATTGCAAAAGTTAATCCTGTCCTGGCTGGAACCAGGACAAACTCTACCAACGCAAGTAAAAAAACTTAAAGAGAGTGCCAGTGACCCAGGCTGAGTGTTCCAGCGAGTAACACCACTTCTCATCTTCATAATAGCACCAACCACAACACGTTTCCCTCTTTTTATAAGCAGGTTTTCAAAATCAGAGAAGTCACAATGTCACAATGCTTTTCTTCTATAGCATCAGCAAGATTTCTCCTTTACTTTCTCCAGACTTTCATGAGAAAAAGACGCCTGAATCAGACCACTGCAGATGCTAACTACAACTGTCACTGTTGTACTTTACAAGTCTTCAAATAAAGCAGTTCTCTGTATAATCTGAATACTGTATATTGCATAATTAAACTGACAGAAAAAATTGAATACAAATATAATTCTGTTCCATTCTTTGACAATTGCTAAATTACGTATCTTTGCTTCATAAGTTAACAGCATACACCATAAACCCAAGGTAAAGTACAATTTTGCTGTAGGCTAGATTAGTTTTCAGTCCCTGAAACTAGATTAGTTTTTAGTCCCTGAAACGGCCAGAAAGAGCTCCCCATTTAAACAGTTTGTGAACTTTACCTGTTTATAAACTTGTCGCAAGTACATCATCTCTTCCACAGTTCCCAAGGATATCAATCTAAACACTTTAACAGCTCTATATTGGCCAATTCTGTAAGCTCTGCAAGGACAGTGGCACATTAAAAACATTTCAAGAAGTGAGAGCTCTTAGGGGTAGTAATAAGCAATAAACAGAGTAATAAATATATATAAGCATTCTAATAAAACAGGATAAGTAAATTCTAATAAAATACTCTAGATCATATATATGCTGATTGGGTTGTTTTTCTCACTTTTCGACATCTTCCTCAGTAATTCATTTCCTTTTCCTTTACCTTTAGTATTCCATATTTCTTCCCAGGCCTATCCAGTTTAAGAAGCTTTCTCCTCTTTTTGTATCACAAGACCTGTCTTCTGTTTCTCCAGAAAACACATACTCTTCTGTGTTTATCTTGGATTTGTTTGGGGGTTTTTTTCCCCTCTGTGTCTCCACCTGCTTTTGCTCAAGGTATTCTCTTATTTGCATTATATAGGAATTAATTCATGGATTACCTGGAGCAGTCTGTTCTTTCTTAACTTTAAAAATGACTTCGCAAGACACAACATCATAAAAACAGCTAATGAACTGGCAGTGTTCTATCAAAATGGTAAATTCTGAAACTATATTCTACAAAATTCACAAAAGGCTGAACAGTTCACAGAAATGTGATCTTACAAAGATTCTTTAAAGAATACATGTTTCTGACATACATACTTCTCTAGAACAGGTGCACATACACATCTTAGAAGTCAGAAAAACACTTAAAGCAGAATTACATAATTGCATGAGATAACACAAACAAGCTTATTTCTGTTCATGAAAAGAAATAAATCTACTGAATTTTTGAAGGCCTTCAATATACTTCAGTTATTCAAAGGTCTGTCCTGGACTCCTAGGAAAACATCCTACAGTCAAAAAACCTTGTAAGAAAAAAATATATTATTGGAAACACTCCAACACCATAATGTCAGAGATGAAAGTGAGTGCTAAAAAGACATTAATCTCCACAATGGTGAAGTAGAAAAAAACCAAAGACTGTCTTTAAGGGTTCTGGAAGTCAAACCATCATTTTAATTAGGGTCAACTACAATATACTGTCACGAAAAACATACAAAAAAATGTCACCTGCACACACATTCTAGAAATCACAAAAGGTTATAGAAACCATGGGGAGTTTTTTCTTGAGTTTTTCTTTTGAGCCACTGCCACAAAAAAAGAAATAAATGAAAATAAGTAGTAAAATTTAAGGTTAAAAATAATCACATCAAAGTTGAAAACTAATTTAGCTGGATTTTTCTTATTGCCTTGTGGATGAGTCAGACTAAGTAAAAAAGTTCTTCCTTGAGGAAAGTTTTAGTTGGACAATCAAATTACAGAATGAAAGAAAAAGGAGAGTACAACATGGATCAAGTTCTGTATTTTGAGAGTGTACCTGTCAATTGCTTGAAGATCATTTGCTGGATTCCATGTAGGATCAAACAGTATAACAACATTGGCACCAACAAAATTAAGACCCAGTCCACCAGCCCTAGAAACATAAAAATTAAAAAAATAGAACTATATGACACTAAGAAAAACACTGAAAAGAAATTGTTCTGTATTAGGTCCATATTGGCATACCCTTCCCCAAAATAAAAAAAAAAGAACACATTAGAGATACTGAAAAAGGTGCAGTACAGCTTTGTGTTACCTCTGTATTATTAACCACCAAGTACTCAATTAACCACTACTATAGTAGTACTACTATAACCTTGCGTAAGAGCAAGGCTAACATAGATACATTAGTGTTATAGTATTTACTGGTATTTCAGCAGTACCGAGGGTTTTAAAACGGGCCTCACACTCACCTGTTTGGGATGTTTGGGAAATAGAAAGGAGTCCATAAATATAAATTTTACAAAGCCACATTTCAATTAACATATTACACATATATAAACATTTCTGATCATGTAAGCATCAAGATTGCTACAGGCTGCATGAATAGCTGAGTCATAACCAACTGCTATCAACTTAGTAAAAATGCTGGTTGCTACATCATTCCCATTAAGTCCTACACAGGTCGACTCCTACAAATATTATATTAAAATTCATAACCACTTTTATGCCAGTTAACAGTATGGAAGCAGGAACATTACAGGTGAAATTTTACTTCCTCTAATCCCAGTACATAGTTTTGACAATAATGCTATGCAGCTTCCACTAAAATGGTCACAATCTAGTCTAAGTCATACCCGCAAGCGTTAACAACAGCCACCAAGTGTATCTGTAGAGTAAGTTACTGAGCTGTTAGAAACACAGCTGGCCACACAGCTACATAGGAGTAACATTTATACCAGTCATTAAAAGGAAAAAAGTCACTGTCAGAGAATGGTCTGCTCTGGGGGTTAGGAGTCACAGGGGTACCGGTACAATATCTTAAAACACTCAACAACTATAGTGTGCTTTCAGGTAAAACCTGCAAGCCAGTAAAGAATTTGAGCATATGTCTAACCTGAGGCAGCTAGCTGCTGAACTCTACAAGCTGCTCAGCTGCTTGAAGTTTGGCATGTGCACAGCTGAACGATTTGACAGGAGCAAAAGTGAGAAGAATACCACTTCTCATCCAGCTGCAAAGCAAGCAAATACTGAAAATTCTTTTCAACTGGATCAACCAACTATCGTGCAAAAGAGACAGTTTCCTATACAAGCACATGCTAAATACTATTATTAATTAAACTATTAACAATTATTCACATTCATACAGGCATCACTAATTTCAAGTGTGTTATTTTCCTGAAAGAGGTACTGCAAAATCAAAAAAATCAATTCCATTTAATTTATCAAGCACCTGGTTTAACAGATTACTTTAGATTTAGCTTATTTAAAGTAGACAAGAAATGTAAAAATTTCAGGTGTAAGAGCGAATGGAGACAAAAACCAAAAACTCATGAAGCCCACCACTTTCTGGTTTTCATGAAATCCATGTCAATGTAAATGCAGTTGTAGCCTTTTTCTTCCAGCTGTGGTGTGGTGTTGGGTTAGCTAAATCTGGAAAGGGAGAGGATATGGGAACCTGTCAATATTACTGGACGTTTCCAAAGGATGTGCATTCTCAAAGTGTGAAATACTGAACACCAGTATTTGGGTTGGGTTTTTCTTTTTCAGAATAGTAATTTTACATTATGGTATTTCTGACATTTCATGTGTTTCTTTTTAGTGAAAACAGAGTTCAGCCTCTCATCTTCCCAAACCAACCCTGCAGTTGGACTGAAACGTAAGTCAACATGTAAAACAGACTGTCCATAAAAATTAACAAAACAGGATACATAGCTTTATAACAATTTTACCTTTTAATGTTTTTAGGTATGACCCAAAAATTCAGATACTCCAGAATGGCTCCTACATCCTTCATGGACAGAACAAACGCAGTAGTTTGAGCATTTTAAGGAATGTCCTCCATTTTACCTACCATTTTAACTAGCTATTAGTCATTACTGCAATTTGGTCCATGCAAATTACTATAATATGACTCAAATAAAGGGTATTGTTAAAAAGAACAGTTTTCAAAAGATCATCTTATTTAAAACTGCACAGCTTAATACCTCGATGTTCATAAATTACAAAACAATACTGCATTAGGAAAGTTTCTGTGAAAGCTTTGACTATGTAATTCTAAGCTAAGTTTTTTAGAGTTTGTAAGTTTTCTGTTTCAGTGAGAGCTTGTGGCTGAAAGTTCTGTGAATGTTATCCTATGTGCATTAGAAGTTATTCAAAATGTCACTGCAAAGAATTAAAGCTAAATGAAGACCTGTAAAAGTAAAAAGTAATGAACAGCAGTCCAGTAATAGATAGTAACTGAGAATGCTGCAGGAAGAATGAAGTGCATATGTAAGCTTTCACAACAAAAGCTACCTACAAATCTCTCTAGACACATAACAAAGAAAACTGAGAAGGAGAAATGGATTTTCATTAACAATTATGCTGATGGGAATAATCTAGAGAAGCACTAGCATAGAAAATCCAGAAGAGTGATTTAGAGGCAGGAGTACTTGCTGCTCTTATTTATTCCAGAACACTACAACACAACAGAACTGAGCTGACTTCGGTACTGCATATACACAGTTTCCCTTCTTCAGGCTAAGCAGCATCATTAGAACTGCAAACTCTAACATTCTCCTATCAAGTTACAGCAACTCCAGCAATTATCTTTATGCTTCTAAGTATGCTCAAAAAATCCCCCTCTCTTCTAAATAATCACACATTTTCACAGCACAGGACTGAAGTATTCTCAAACTGCTGTTACTTCATGAGACTTAGAAGTTCCAACAGATGTATACCTATTTTTCCCTAGTGCTCAAGCTGAAATTCATGATCTACACCTAATGGTTTGATAAAATTTACAAGTTCTGAAGAAATCAATTATATTTTCTCTCAACATCTATAAAATATATTTATTCATAAAGCTGTTTTAGTCACAGCTATCAGTAAAAGCATTGGGGATAGCCATATGACTCTGCTTGGTACCAATAATAACTGCAAGACTTGAGGTCAAATATACAGATAGACAGACTTTTATTTTTTATTCTTGTATTAATTTATTTTATTTTTTAAGGTCCCATTTCCCAAAAAAACCTCACCAATCAATTAAAATCAGGATTTTCAAACCTCTACGGACTATATATAGATGATTTCAGGCAGAAACAGCATTTTCCTGGTAAAAAAAGGAATATAAAATAGGAACATTACAAATTTAACAGTAAGTCATCACCACTGCTGCACTGTAATTCTCTGATTGATGCTTTATGTTTTGTAAGTTGCATGTTAACTGTGCCAATGAACGTAATGGCAGACTCAAGAATTCATCCTTTGTAGAATGCACTTACACATCCAAAAGATTGTGTAAGTATTTTCAGTGAAAATCAACATTTGGCTCTCTGAGCAATGGGACTTTCAGAATTCACACAAATTGACTACGCAGAACAGCCAGCCAAAAACTTTGCACACAGAAGAGTAAGACCCAATTCTGTCAATGTACTCTATATGGAAGAATACAGAACATACTGTAAAGTATATTATTATTGTATACATGCCTGAAATATGAGTGAAAGATTAATCTCTTGCAGAGTAGAACTAGGATAAAGCACTTTCTGATTTCCAAACGATTACAAATGTAAAGGTGCCTGCATTACTGTGTCAAGTAAGTGAAAAGATCACTTCCCGTTATCTGCAATAAACTAGGCAAAGAATTGCACCTTCGGTTTTGCTTGTGACACACTGGTTATATTGAGAGTAATTCCATCGTAGTTTGTTCCTTTCATTTGTTTTGTAAGATGAGTAATGCTAGAAAGAACAGAATAAAGCCTCTTTTCTCCAGCACCATCATCAGTCAGAGAAGGCTCACAAGTCTCTGTTCACAAGCTCTCATAACAGAGAGGCGAAAGTCCATCTCTGTTTATTTGACTTTCATTTTTATTTCTGTGTAAATTAATGAAAGAGAACTAAAAAGGCAACGTTTACAGAACTAAACAAGACTGACAGAAGCAAAAATTAATCCTTCTTAATGCTACAGAGATAATA
Organism: Atrichornis clamosus; assembly: GCA_013400975.1. Classification (NCBI taxonomy): domain Eukaryota; kingdom Metazoa; phylum Chordata; class Aves; order Passeriformes; family Menuridae; genus Atrichornis; species Atrichornis clamosus. The sequence continues at coordinate 34,265 of WBMZ01000591.1, read as the reverse complement.
ATTCCCGTCAGTCTTCAGAGACAAGGGGTATGGATTCATGAAGGTCTTGGAGAAGATGATGGCCAGATTCCACAGTTAACAGAGATTACAAATCAACATACATGACCAACAACACAAACCTCTTTACAATCCTACCTATTAGCACCCGAGTATTAGAAGATTGCTCTGACATCCACTTGCAATTGCCTTTTAAGATGGTGTCTGACTTCTAATTAAACAGAGGTAGAGTGGATCCTCCTATCTAACTCCAACATACACGCTTTCAGTGAAGAGCTAAAACGACTGCATACTCCGGGATATTGCACTAAGTTTCACTGAGTTTTCCCCTCTGGGCAGGAGGCAAAAGGAGCAAGGCTTCTCTCTGTTCCCCTTCTGCCCTTGCCCAGCAGAAAACACCATCCAAGACAAACCAAGGAACTTTAGTTGACCATATTAACCTATTTCAAAATAATTCACTATCCATCATAAATTGAAAAGCAAATCTGATGGGTAAATAAGTTTTTAAAAGAGAATCAAGGATCTGTTGAAATACTTTTAACAGACGTTAAAGTTTTTAATACTAATTAAATAATTATAATTAATTAATATTAATTAATATTAATGTGATTAATAAATTGCAGTAATAGCCACAGATAATTTTTCAGTTCAATACAGCATTTAATATTAATACTCACTCACTAGTTCTACTAGTATAATACAAGAAATTGAGTCTGTCTACAATAAAATTAAAGTCTTTTGTGGATAATGGCATAATAATAATGTTTTAATAATAGTGTTTAAAACCGTTTCCTCAATCCTACAACTGGATATTTAAAACTAGGATTCAGAAGACCCACTTCTTTCAGATCTTCTAAATCCTTATGAAGCAGAGGAGAGTGGGAGGGAGGAAGTGTCCACATATTTTAAGAATCTTCAGACCAAGGCAGCAAGTCTATACTTACTCTCACTTTCTCAAAAAGTAATGCCTCACAAGCTCAGCAAGAAAAATGAACAGTAACCCATTTACTGAACACTAGATAGACAGATTGAAATAAACTACAAGTTAAATATTCTTACATTGTAGAGACAAGACATATGTTAATTTCTTGAATGCTGTTGAACTCTCTTACAATTCTCATCCTATCTTCTGATTTTGTATTTCCATCAAGTCTTCGGTAATCTAGTCCAGATGCCATGCAGTACTGTTCCAGCACATCTAGCAACTGAGTGGGAAAAAAAGAAAAAAATTAAGTACTTAATACTATCTTTTTAATTAAACATGATCACAGGGATCATGTTTATCAAATATATTTTCAGTACACCACACATTACAAATGAGAGCAAATGTTTGCCATTTTGGTATCAATATTCACGATTCTCTTCAGCCATGATTCTACAGCACTCAAAGTGACTAATATTCGCCTGCTGTGGTCTCACTCCATCCTGCAGCCCCAGCTGCCTGTTTCACTCTGTCACTCAAGAGTTAATTCAAGCCAGTAAGTGGGCAGTCAACTCGAACAGCTTCCTCCCATCTTAGCAAGCTGCAATTACTTGAAATACATTTAATGAGCACCACAGCCAGCATAGAGTGCACAGTCAAGAGTTCAGGAGCATGGAGTGCAAGAGACTGCAGTAACCAGCAGTCAGTCTGGTACTGAATACCATAAAACACAGCCTAAGACACATGAGTACTTTACTACTGCACCTAAACATTAAACTTGCCTTCTTTCTTAAAGCCAAAAAATATTAGATACTTAAGATTCCAAACCACCATTCAGATTACTATTTTTTAAAATACTTTTTAGTGCTATCATTACAAATACTTAAATAAAAAACCCAAGTACTACAGAGTGCACCATTTAGGGAAACACATTACTCCTTAACAAGAAAATCAAGGAAGCAAGTCCCTTAAAAGTAAAATGTACATATACCTCTTGCTCCAATTAGAGAGTTTTGAGTCAAAATCAACTGGTGTAGGTAGTAAGTCTCAGGACTGAAGTTTCATTGCTGCTGATGGTCAAAAGTCAGCAGAATAACAAAACAACTTTCAGCGCTAACACAAAGGTTTTATGATATTGCAGTCATACTGTGCTGTGACATTGCTTTAACTCAAGACATGCCAGCAGAACTCGGCTATCTGCACCTGAAGCTCTAGGGAAGGCAGAAGAGTGTTATATTTGTGTTGCCATTTTTATCATGAGATAACATAAGGTTTCAATATGTCTATGGAGTATAGCACACTATCCTCATAACTACTTTCCACAGTAGATGCAATGCGGAAACGGTGTCACTTCAGTAATTCATTCTTCAGAACTTACTATTGCAGTTAATTGATAAAAATCACAGGGAGCTCACCTTTGTGGAAAAGGAGAAAAGAAGAACTTTATCCTTATTTTTTCGGAAGTGATTTAAAAGCTGCTGAAGGACCTATAAATGAATCACAGTGTAAAAATTAAGGAATTTTTATCTACAGGTCATCTCACACACACTTACTCATGTTTTCAGCCTCTAAACAGGCTACACTATAATTAATTATTTGCAAAGCCAAACAGAGTCATAACAAAAATCATTACTAACATAATAAATGTGTCAAAGGTAATGGAGATGCTGGACCTTTGCATTCTGCAGTGATGAACATGGAAATCCTGCAGTGAAAAGGTCATCAGACCACTAAGAGGTAAATTCAGAAGCTACCTGTGTCAGTGCATAGACTGCAACAAAAAGTTCTTTATGTTACACACTAGCTCAGATTCTGAGCTTTAGCATTTAAAAAATGCACGCATTTATCCTGAAAACTCCAAGGTCTGTTTAAACTTTCTGTCCTACATCTGGGTTCAGAACTTCTTGGAACTTGTCTTCTTAAAATAATCAGTGAGATGTATGCCCCTCCCTGCTCCCACTCTCATCTGTTGCTCTGTTTACAGTAGGATCCAGCTTCCCAGACTCTGCACAGACCTTGAAATGCCAGTAATCCGCCCACACACAATGTTCTTCTTCTGGTGGGGAAGCAAATAATCCAGAGCCTTGTGTATAATAGTGATACTGTTATTTTCAAAAGAAGCATGTCCACATCTGGCAATGGCAGTTCCAGAGTACTGTGCAAAAGCCATACACAATGGGAAAAGAGGAATTTTCTCTACAGTGACTGTAGCTTTTTCCCACTGGGCAATAAGTATTTTAAAAATTATATTTATTTGCTGATAAATTCATAAACTGTTAATCAACAATGATTTAAGTAAAAGCCTAACAAATCTTTCACCATGTTTATATTCATGTTACAATTCTGGATAATATCTAGAACACAAAATTATAAATCACTTATGAGCTTATTAATAAATGTTAGCCAGCCTGTTACAAGTGAAAACAAAGTACAAACAACTGATTTTTTTTGCCTGGTTTCATTGTACATGAAAAATAAACTAGGACTTATTTTACTGGAGAAAAAACTTCACAACAGGCAATTTAACAAGAGATATACTACTTACACTTCCATTTTATTTAGCCACATTAAGAAAATAAACAGAAGAAAAACAGCAACATTCTTTTAAACTAGGAGTTGGCTTCTGTGTTATTGTTATTATTAAAGTGCAGGTCAAATAAAGAATTTCCTATAGGAGAACACACAAACAAATCCACACAATTTACTTAAATAAAATGGATCCCTTTCATCCCCATTGGGAATTTAGGTATTCTGAAATAAGGAACAATGCTAACAGGGAAAAGTACTGAATGCTTTTGCACCAAAGATAAATAAATTCTATACTTGTGCACTGGAGTATTATCGGGTATGTCGTTAGTCCAAAACAGAAATATTTAATCATACTCAAGCAAAAGTAACATGTTCCTTGTAAGAGTCCATGTGGATTTAAACATGTCTCCCCATTGCTACACATTGTGAGTTGTCTGTATGTGACGAAATTTTACCTCTCGCTTTGCAGAATTTTTTTGCATATAGATGTTCAAGGTAGCCTACAGTATTTTTAAGCCTTCAAAGCCATGCCTGCCTGGGTCAGGGTTATGTTTAATGGTGAAAGTTACCATTTCTTGCGAAGTGCTCCAATAGACTTATGTTTATGTACTGAAATATGGTAATGTGCCAGGCAAAAATAATTAAATCATACAACAGCTATTCCTAAGAAATTTGTGTTGACTAAGAACAGTATTCCAAAACCCCACAAATGGAAGTCTGTGGAAATATTACGTGTGAAGTTAAAAAAAAAGTTACTTCAACTGCCCAAACATTTACTAGCCCTTTACACTTAGAAAGTTTATAGAGTCTCCCTGAGACACAATTTTAACAAAACTGTAGGAACAATCAAACAAGGCAGTCTGAATAAGAATTACTGCAGAATTACTGAGAATTGCAAAGCTATGCTCACTCACATTCTTTTCCAAGCAGTCTCCAATACTTCTGTGTGGACAATCTGCAATCATTGTGTTTCAAAAGCAAAGAACCACTTGTCCCTACATTTTGCAGGTCCCCACTATCTTATGTCATGACAGAGAAATGGTGATTTCCAAACAAAGCAGGGCACTCCTTTAATTCAATTCTCACATATTAAGCTATTTCTATTTAAAAACCTAAGCATGAAATTTGCCTTATAATAGAAAGTGTAAGCAAAGTTTAAAAACTGAACGTTCTACAGTTAATATAAAATAAGGGGATAATTTCACAAAAAAGAGCTGAAGCTCACTCAGACACATCACTGTGTATCACCCACCTCCCATTCTACCTAGGACATATTAGTGTCCTCATTATACCATATTTGGTATGCCATCAATAATTATATATATTGTACATTTGGATTGTAGGGACTGGATTTTCAGGCTCTTTTTGTAAACCTAAATTCAGAACAGAAAACCTGGGATGGCATGTTGTAAATGCTACATCCTGCAAAACACAGAGAGATGACTGTAGCCACAGCAACCGGCAGAACACAAGCACCACACACAGGCCACTCTTTCACCCTTGCATACAAGCAAATCTAGTTTCACTGGTGGAAGTACTTCACATCCTGAAATACAAAAAACTGTGTTTCCTATGTGATTTATGTCTGTTTGGTTGGAGAACAACAGCTACTTAAAGCAGATAGGTTAACCTTTTCAACTCTGCAAATAGTTACAGCGACTTAGCTAATGAACTCCATTTAGAAAATCACAGCCTTTCCTGTCTTCCCTGAATCAATTTTTAAAAAATGCCACTAACTTTTCCTTTGCAACTATGGTTGTCTACAAAAGAAGAATCACCTGAACCAAAATTTCTGTGTAGTCTGTACTGAATTTTAATTAAAAAGACTAAGCAATACTTAGTCAGTCTATACTACCAGATAAAAGTTAAAAAAGAATTTCAATTAGTTTCTAGAATTTTCTGAAACAGAAAATGTAAAGTACTACAGTGCAGCAAGGTTATTAAAAACTTTTTACTATCATTTATCTCAGCTATTTCCGAATAAACATGCTAAACATTGATGAAGTAGTTTTCAAGCTCTAGTAGCAGTTGACTTCTGTGATTACTTTCTTATGGTAAGACAACTTTGTAAATGAAGTACTTCCTGAATTATTTTGCTTTCACAGTATAAAATGCAAAATCACCACAAACAGCTTCCATTTTTAAACTTAGAATAGAAAACAGAAAAGCAAGTCACCACACCAGAAACTTATGAACCAGTTTTCAGCATCATGAAGTCAGAACTAAGGGACCCAAAACCCAGCTTATTTTTCAATGACAGGTACATAGCCCACTGTCCTCTTTAGAGGCACAAAGACCACAGAATCATACAATGGTTTGGGTTGGAAGGGACCTTAAAGGCCATTTAGTTTCAAGCCCCACTACCATGGGCAGGGATGCCCCCTACTACACTCAAAGCCCCATACAACCTGGTCTTGAACACTTCCAGAGATGGGGCATCCACAACTTCTCTGGGCAACCTGCTCCAGAGCCTCACCACATCACAATAAATAATTTCTTCCTGTTATCTAATCTAAACCTACTCTCTTTCACTTTTAAGCCATTATCCCTTGTCCTATCACTGTAAAAAGTCTCCTTCCAGCTTTCTTTAGGCTTCCTACCAGTACTGAAAGGTGGCAATAAGGTTACCCAAGAGCCTTCTCTTTTCCAGGCTGAGCAATCTCAATTTTCTCAGCCTCTCCTCACAGGAGAGGTGTTTCACTCCTCTAATAATCTGCACGGCTCTCCTCTAGACTCATTCCAACACATCCATATATTTTTGTGCTGAGGAAGCTGGACACAGTACACTGCAAGACTGGAGTAGAGGAGGAGAATCACTTCCCTTGACCTGCTGGCCACACCTCCTTTGATGCAGCCCAGGACATGTTTGGCTCTCTGGGCTGTGAGTGCACATGGCTGGGTCATGTCCAGCCTCTCACCCACCAGCACCCCCCAGTCCTCCTGGGCAGGGCTGCTCTGATCTGTGCATCCCCCAGCCTGTGTTGGTACCGGGAGTTGCCCCGATGCAGGTGCAGCACCTGGCACTTGGTCTTGTTGAACCTCAGGAGATTTCCATGGGCCCAGTTCTCGAGCTTGTCCAGGTCCCTCCAGATGCCATCCTGTCCTTCGGGTGTGGCAGTTGCACCGCTAAGCTTGGTGTCACCTGCATTTGCTGAGGGTGTGCTTGATCCCTTTGTCTATGTCATTAATGAAGATATTAAATAACACTGGTCCCAGCATGGACCCCTGAGGGTCACTGTCACTGATGTCCACTGGGACTCTGAGCTGCTAACCACTACCCTTTGGATGCGACCATCCTACCAATTCTTATCCATTTAACAGTCCATCTGTCAAATCAATTTCTCTTAGATTTACAGAGAAGGATGTGGGGGACCATGTCAAAGGTGTTACAGAAGTCCAGATACACAACACCTGTAGCCCTCCTCTTGTCCATTGATGAAGTCACTCCACTGTAGAAGGCCACTAGGTTGGTCAGGCAGGACTTGCCCTTGGTGAAGCTGTGATGGTCGTTTCAAATCACATCCATATCCTCTGTGTGTCTTACTATGGCTTCCAGAAGGATTTGTTCCATGATCTTCACAGGCACAGAGGTGAGGCTGACAGGTCAGTAGTTGTCAGGGTACTCCTTTCTTGTCTTTTTTGAAGATAGGTACAATGTTTCCCTTTTCCAGTCACCTGGGACTTCACCTGACTGCCATGACTTTTCAAATATTATAGAGAGTGGCTTGGCAACTACATCAGCCAATTCCCTCAGGACTCTTGGATTCATATTTGACATATATTTATTTTGGTCATCTTTAGCATGACTTGTATGATTTTCCTTTAATGTCCAAATGGTTCAAGAGTCTGTAAGCACTCAGTTCATCTTCACCAGTTCCATGCTATTCATGATTGTGCAGGTCTCATTCACATTCATCCTAAAAGATTCTTTAAATGCCAGAGAATCCCAGCCTGCTTAGTTGCTTCTGACCTGAAATTACTAATCACTTTTGTGGTACTTCTCTGAGCCCTTCTCTGAACTTTTTCAAGGTCTAATATATGCTTTTTGAGAGGAAAGATTGGAACAACACAAAAAATTGAAGGTGTGCACAAACCACTAATCCAATAATGATTTTGTTTTGCTTCCTTTGCCAAATATTTCCGACTGCCACTGGAGTCCGTGGTTTCATAAAAAAACAGTTCTGTTGACTACAAGGATCATTTCCATGCCCATTAAATACGTGCAGCTAACGCCTCAGAAAACCTTAGCATCACAGATCACTCTTACCCATTTTTGCTCAGATGCATCCTGATCCATGACAGGAGACAACTGCTGTGGTACAAACAACCATAAACAGAATGACTGAAAACCCCACAACTATTAGGTGTACATTTTCTTATAGCCATATACTATAGCACCAAATCTATTATGATGAATAAAATTTACTTTTCTTCTAAGGAATGGATTTACCTTCATTTTTCCACTGTATTTTGGATCTGAAATTGTTTCAAAGGCTGCATCTTTGCTTAACTGCACAAAATCTGGAAAACTGGAAAATACCTGGCTGCAAACTCGTTTGATATGTGCTTCCTGGGAGAAAAGCAGAAAGATTGAACAGTGTTAAAAATCAGAGCTATATAAGCCATACAAGGAGTTAAACAGGTTGGAACATGATCTGCCAAATTATCTCAAGCAGAGTTGTGGTTTTTAGTTTAGTTCACTACGAAACTGCTGGATAAAACATCCTGTGTGTTTTGTTTTGCTTCTTCTAAAAACAAAAGACAGCTTTAATCTGAAATCATGGATTGTAGTTACTAGAGTAAGAGATATTCAAAATTTCTTCTCCTGGCTAGAACTGTCAGTCTCAAAAAATTCTGTTGCCTCAAGGTTTGCATTACCCAACAGTTGTGCACCAGCATTTCTCCCGACCCTCTGGCGTAACAAGCCAATATGGGAATTATATATTGTTCCACCAGTACAACAAAAAGCTGTACAGGAAATGCATTTAAGCTATTCAAAAGCCACATAAAGCTCCACTGCTACATTTAGCTCTGAACTTGAACATGGCTTCACACTTTTAGTCCACTTTTCCAGAGAGAAACAAAAGAACACACCTCTCACCGAAAAATAACACATCTAATGGACTTCCATACAGAGGGTAAGAAATACTATGAAGTATCAGTTTCTTCACTAGATGTTGGCAAAATTAATAATTATGCATGATGCAAAAGTTGGTAAGTGGCAAAATACTCATACTGTGTTATTTCAGAGGTTATTTAAATATCAAATGTTATTACAACTAAACCTACATGAGCAATATACAAAAAAGCCCACTGAAAACATCTGGGTGTGTATCATGTATAAGGCCTTGGACACTAAGAGTAACTCTTCTTAAAAAGCAAAATTTTAATGGAACAAAGTTGCAAAATTAGCTAGGATATTCTGATTTCCCTTCCTTGATAGCTTCCAAGAAAACGTGGCAACATCCCTAAATCCCTTTGCTCATCCTGGATCTTAACAATCATACAAGCATTTCTAAAAACTCTGCCACTTGCAGGTCTTGTAGGTGACTTGCTACAGTAACAAGATAAACTGATACTGATCTCTCATTGAGCAACTTCTTTCAAAACATGTTTCTCATTATTTAAACAAACTCACCCCTTAATATAAAGTACAAGAGAAAAAAAACCCCTCTAATTGTCCATTATTTACTTATTTGTTTGCACAAAGACATTCCTCTTATAGGCACTCTTCATAAATATAAGAGAAATGGCACTATTAGAAATCACTAAATAAATTACTCTCCCTCCTAACCTCTCCAATGTTTTATAACCCTTATTTTCAGACATGCATCCACTAAATGAATGTATTATTTTGTATAAGGTCTTTCTAAGGTATGCATTCTGTGTTACTGAATGGAAAAGGAATTTTGCAAAATATCTTAATTGCAGATAGTTAAGACTTAAAAAGGAGGCCAGTAGCAATTTTCATTCCAGAGTTTTCATCCTGTTTTCCACAAGTCCATTTTTTAGATACTTCTGAAACTAACCTGCTGCTTGGTGGTGTTGTCTGTCTGCAGCAGTGCAGCATGATTTGCAACCTTCTGTAGGATCGTTAGGTAACTGAAGCGCAATGACTTAATTGTTTCACCATGTGCATTTACCTACAAACAAAAAAACACTTTACGCAAACAAATACTCCTGAAAATAAGTAGTAATCTCAAAAAAATAGTATTTTTACCAGGTTTAATGCATGAACAATTCTTAGTACTATAATTGATCACCAAGAGACGTATACTGTATTTCTGATAAAAACAAAGCAAGTTTTGTTTTTCCCTCATCTTTGTGGCCCTATTAATAGAAACATCTTCTCAACAAGAAAAAAAATACAGCTATGGTCATAGTTTGCTAAACATTTCAGATAGTAACGTCTGTAGATATCACACTAAGATAACCAAGAACTCCTCAGTAAACAAAAAGATGGTAACGTTACAACTGACTTGAATGTAAATCAAACCGGAACTGTTTGAATGGCTTCTTACCCTATAACTGCTAACTTTACTCTTTGCTACAGCAAAACTTATACATATCTCAAATAACATTCTGCAATACAACAGCAGCTACTGCATCAACTATTCTTCTGGTTATGGCTGGCTGATTTGATCAATATTTGCTTTCATTTCCCTTCTCAAGTTACTAGATTTCATGGATAACTTTGCTATAAGACACTTTGCTATAAGAGTACTTAACTATCTGCAGGCGTACCTACTGCCCTTTGAGAATCAAGTTTAACAGCATCTCATTTTTTCTACAAAACATCACAAGAAACAAAAGGCTGCAAAGATGGCTATCCATGGAATATTAAACAGACTGCAGGGAGGATAAAGAAAGATGCAGACGACTGAATAGCATCATTTGGAAAAAACCCCAAAACACTGCACAAGAATCATAACAGGCCAGAAAGTAAAAAGGGAGAAACAAGCAAGAGACACATGCTTCTAAATGTTTAAAAGATGTGCTTAATTTGAGCCTACTGACTGATGTAGGCAAAATAAACACAAAGCTAGACTAATCAAGTATTAAAGAAGTCCAGATGATATTGAAGAAACCTGTAATGCTGTTACCGGTGGACAGAGCTTGGCTTGTGCTCTGTGGCTGCTGTTACAGTTCTCCCTTCAATGAAGCAAAGCAAAGCACATGGTTGATGGCACAGAAAGGCACAACCCAACTGCAGTTAGAACACAAGCAAAGACCTGACAATCTGCTGAGTTCAGGATGCCCCCATTTTGCAGTTTCTGCACAAACCACCAGAGGAACATGGGAGCAGCATGCCTGACACATAATGAACATCCCAACTAAATCACAGGAGCCCTTATTAATACAACAGATCCAGAATTTACTGCATACATAACAACCACCTGCCCAGGGCATGCAAAGCATCTCTGTAGTAATCCCAAAGTGCCTAACTCCATCATGCTTGTGATGCAGCCACGCATGTTTCCAGTTGGGACCTCCCAAACAGACAGCCTACAACTAGGAAGACATTTCAATCAACGCTTCATCAGCAGAGTGTCTCTTGAGAAGTCCGTAAGACTATGCTCTAAAATCCAAACCGTGACAAGTTCTTACTTTGTAACAACAGTTCTTCCTTTTTCGGCCACTGTTGCAGCTACAGGGCTCTCCTGCTTGTAACACCAAGGTTACATCGTCTGTCTCTAGCACAGCCTGATACACTGCTTTCTGGAATTCAGTTAGGGAACAAAACACCATCTGCCAAAGAGAAAACCCAAGAAATACCATCACACGCAGCACACAATGAAAAGCAAAAAACCACTTCATCAAAACACACAAACCACAGATCACTGAAAATAAAATAGAAATAAATACCATAGTTGCTCACAGAGTTACAGGAAATTATTCTACCACCAATTAAAAAAAAATGTGGATCTCGATACCAAAAGAGCACAGAACAGTAACCAAAATGTATGCACACTTGTTTTATTGCATCCCAAAATTCTACGAAGAATATCAATGTCAAACTACAAGAACATGCTGTTAGGTTTCTCAAAGCCTTTCAGTATTGATTTCATGGAAGAATAGGAGAAGGAAGGAAAAGTGAGAGAAATAAATGCATAATTTTAATTACAGATTCCTCTCTGCTTTGACAATGTGCTTAATTTGCCCTTTCTTTCCCCTTTATAGGCATTAGCTGTCACAGGGCACTACCACAAACAGGACAAACAATAAGCAATGAGAAGGCAAGGATCTACATAGTGCTGTGGCCAAAACTCTGATCCCTCTTCTTAGAGACCATGGGTGGCATCTCCATGACATCTTTAGTCTTAAGCAGCAGGAGACAGAAATCCCAAGATCATTCCTTAACCTATGCTATCCACACAGTAGAAGCACCATGCTGAGCTATAATAATACAGCAGTAACTTGAACATATACTCACATTAACAAGATAATGAAAAGAATAAAACCTGCTAGATTCAGAAAAGCGATTGACTGATGTTTGTGTTAATCTTTCCTTCAGAAGACAGCCTAGATGACATTATTATAAACTAAGGATGAAGAATAAATACCAAATTTTGAAAACAAAACCAGCTGCAAACTTATGTATTTGTCTACTTGGAAGGAAAGATTTAGCAAAACTCTTAGCTATATTAATGAAGTATTATCACTTCATGTAGTATTTACAATTGCATCAGATGAACAGATTACAGACCTATCACAGAATCATAGCTTTGTCTGAGATTTTTCTTTTATTTACGGATCAAAAATGAGGGAGTTAAAAGCATTCTGTTCCATATACAAAATGTCAAGCTGTAAATTCAGAAGTCCTACATAAAATTTCATTGCTTTGGGCTTGCATAGGTAAGGACAAAACCACACATAAAACAGATGTCTAAATCACTAGTCAGAAGAATAGCTGAGCATTTTCATGCTTGATTAACTCCATTTCAACGTGCAATCACAGTAATGATGTGAACAAAGCACACTACTGCAAGTGCACTTCTTCCAAGGCTATGGATTCTTCTCAAGTTCGTAAGATGAAGAGAAAACCATAAACTACTACAGACATTAAGAAAGAGAGAAAATACAACAAGAAAACAAAAAAAAAAGAGATGTGTTCATTAGCACTGTATTTGAAATGTGAAGGCACTCTTACTCTGTCTTCCTTTTTTGGCAACTGATCACTGATAAGAGCTTTGGTACGTCTCAGAAACCAGGCAGACATTTTTCTTGCAAGCTTCACCATGGCCTTACGACCCGTTGCTAGCTCTCTTTTAGTTGCAGTATGCCTCTGGCCATGCTCCACTGGATCATGACCCGTTGCTAGCTCTCTTTTAGTTGCAGTATGCCTCTGGCCATGCTCCACTGGATCAGAAAATTTCTTCTTGAAATGTACTCTGCTACCTAAAAGTCCTGGTACAGCCCTATTAAAAAACAAAAGACGGTGGGGGATTGATTCACTGATTTAAACCATACTATAGTTCTTTTTTTTCTTCTGGCTAACACCAAGAGATTTTAAATTAGCAGTCACTAGAAGAATTACTAAAAATTTTAAGAATAAGTAGAAACATACACTATTTTCAAACATGCCACTTTTCATTTGTTTTTTGTGACTCTCAAATGCTAAGAGATACCCTTTAGGAAAAGGTTTGCAATCTCAAGAAAATAAAAGCTTAGCACACCAAGCTAAGTCACACGTATATAGATCGTGTGAACTACAAGAACGTCTAAACTGCTGCTGTTCAGGAGCCTGAACTGGAAGCTAAGCAGTCATGTTTTTGATTTTTACTGTTTTTATTAAATCAGTTTATGCAGATATTATAATTAACTAAATAAATTCTTGAGGAACCCAACAGCAAAAGAATGTAATAATTGTTGGCAGTGCTACATATTGCCACCATCTATGAACAACACCAGCATAGTTTTAATGGACCAGATGCAACACAAAGCTTGAAATATTTTTCCTGCTATTTCTGTTCTGTATATCCTTATATTTAAAGTATGTTTGCTTTATTCCTCGTCTGTAAAGCATTCCCAGTAGGTCTTCTATGTTTAGATTTGTATCTATGGTTAGTTGCACCTCTCCTTCTCCATTAAAAGTTTTTCTGAACAAGATTGTTGCTTTGTGCACTCGTGCACAAATATGTGCACTCGTGCATTTTGAAAAAAAAGCAAAATATTACTACTTGCATCCTCTGAGTAGGTCAGAATGACCTGCACATACTGGACAGAGCAAAGGCACTATGTTGTCAGATTGTTTAATGATTCCCTATCTAGTGGGCAAAGGACAGAAGAAAAAAAAAGAGTGTCCCTAGGGAATAAAACAAAAAAGGTAAATATGGGAGGTGTGGGAAGAATCATTTTAACTGCTTCCCAAATTCCTCAAAGAAGCCAGTTGGAAGGAACTCCAAATGTATTAAGTAACTGCAAAATTCATTTCATGAGCTTACCTTCACAGATGCATGAGAAAAAACAGTTACATTCTCACAAAACATTGCAGGGTTTGAGGTCGAGGGCTGCATTTTATTGTTCTTGTTTTTGTAACACAGATGGGTGCATACCATCCAGTTCTAACCCAGTCCCACTGCACGGTTAACACACAGAAGAGCTTAACTTTAAAAAAAAAAAGTTATTTACCAGTCCATAACACACCAAAGTTCCTTCATATTGTTTTGAAGAATGGTTCCAGTAAGACCTATGCGAACACTGCATTTTAATGACTTCAGGGTTTGAGTTATTTGAGCCTTTGGATTCTTGATTCTATGTGCTTCATCCACTATCACAGCAGACCATTCTATACTGTAGATCAAAAAACAATTTTATTAATTGACATTACTTATGTCATCATCTGACACACATTTAAAAAGTGAAGTCAACCAACCACACAAGTAGATGTGATTGTTTTATAACACACTATTACTTTTTGATTTCCTTCTTTTTCTGTATTACACTACTCCATTTCTTTATATTGTTTGTTTAGTAAATTCAATCAGCATAGTTGAATATAATGGCTAAACTACATCACCAAATAAATTGACTACTGTCACCTGTATCAAATGTTTTCTATGAAGAAAACAGCTTTCAACTAGGGGACCACTGAATCCAGCACATCTCACCAACATTAACTCCACTCATAATTTAAATTTACAAAAAATAAATACATCTCTGAAGGTAAACTACTCAAATATGCTTAACATAGGTATATGTTGTGGGTTTGCAAGACCTGGTTTTTGGTAGCAGGGGGTGCTGCTGGCTCCTGNTGCTGCAGGGCTGGCTCCTGTGAGGAGCTGCTAGAAGCCCCACCATCATGTCCTGCAGGGCCAATGTCTGGCTGGCTGCAAAGATGGACGTGCCGCAGGCCAAATAAAAAGTGGTAACGCCTCTGTGATAACAGATTTAAGAAGGAATTCAAAACAATCCTGGTGGCACGGTTTTAATTCCAGCCAAGGAGGTGGGGGGTGAGTGAGATGATATGAGCTGAAAAACAACATGGAGAAGACACCAAGGTCACTTCGGAAGAAAGTGGGGGAGGTACAGGAGGCAGACCCAAGATTCCTCTGCAGCTGGTGGTGAGACTGTGGTGAAGCGGGATGTCCCCCCTGTAGCCCATGGAGGACCACAGGAGTGCAGAGGCCCACCTGCAGACATTGGAGCAGGGGGACGCTTGGAAAAAACTTCAGCCTGTGGAGGAGTGACCCACGCCGCAGCAGTTTGAGGGCCGCTGTTGCCCGTGGGATGGACTGATATTGCAGCAGTTAGCAGAAGGCTGCTGTGAGATGGACTTTGCAAGGGTGTAGTTCCTAAAGGACTGCCTTCCAGAGGGGGCCCCACTGTCCAGCAGGGGAAGACTCCAATCCTTGAAGTATGATGAATTGACCTGAAATTCAACACCCAAATTTTCTGTTTTCCCATGCTGTTTGGGTAGGAGGTAAAGCTGGGAGAAGGGAGTAGGGGGGGAGGGGAAGAAGGTGTTCTCCAAAAGCTCATTTTACTTCTCTTTTTTTTTTTCTTTTCTGTTAGTTTTAGTATAACAATTTTACTCGTATATCTCTTAAGATAAAGCCTCTCTCGAATCATTTGATCATGGACCTCATGGACGCTTTGAATTTATTTTTGTTTTCTTTCCTCTGTTCAACTGAGAAGAGGGAGCAAGCCTGGGTAGTTCCTGGCCTCTGGCCAGGCTCAAACCAAAACAGTATGCTTCATTTTCCCAACAAAAACTATCCACCGCAACTAGCAGTGAACTGAAAACATTTCAATCTGTATCGTGTTCTACAAGAAAGTATCATTCAAGAATATCTATACAATAACAATACAGCAGAGGAATTTTAGTATTTTGTGATTGTGGCTAGGAACACAGCTGTAAGCAGTGATCAATAAATATTCTGCAGCCAGTCAAAGAATGAAACTTAAGGGTAGAATGACCTGTATACTGTGATACTAATTTAAGTCATCAAGTCCCTAGGAAGGGATTTATTAACTTTAAGAGTTCACTTTATGTGAATGAATATTTCAGAACACAACCATATCCGGTTTGATTATTCTTCAAGCTGCAAAAAGCTGAAACAGACTTGTTTACTAGAAAGCCTCCCTCCTAAGCAGGCTACATTTAGTTCACTAATAAAGGTTCATCTTGTGGAATTTTTGATACCCACTAAATACATTAATTCATATTCAAGTTCCTTATATTCCTAAAATACACTAAAAATTGGAGTTTCTGAAAGAAGCCTAACCAATGTTCATACACTAGTTCCTTCTGGTTAAATCTCTCATACTGATTTTGCATGCATAACTGAGCATATGTATTCTTATTACTGATAGTTAATTATTTAAGAGCAGTTTTTTAGGCCAATCCACCACTGTAGGTAAGTAAGACACATAGCTTTTTCTGGTGTCGAGATCACAGGCTTATGCAGTCACATGCTCTGCAGAAATAGTATGGTAAATCTGCATGCTGGAGGAATGTATTTGCAGGCAGTCATACATCAGATCTCCTCCACACATGCACCTACTTCCTGATCACAGTCTCTTCCATGACCAATCATGAAGTGTTCCTCAGAAAAAATACAAAGATATAGGGTGCTGATAACAAAACTACTTTACTCTTCTATCTGCACTTCTCAGATAGACCTGATAGATAGGTCTGAGCACAGAGACGAAGATCCAGTTTTTTGGTGGCATGTCCAGACAACTAGGGTACTCTCTGGGGCCTGGACCTTTCCCAACACCTGAAACACCAAGATCTGCAGATCTACTTACAATATCAGCTGCTGAGGACAGGCTGCTACCACCAGCCATTGAAACAACTTGTTCCCTACT
Source organism: Atrichornis clamosus (assembly GCA_013400975.1). NCBI lineage: Eukaryota > Metazoa > Chordata > Aves > Passeriformes > Menuridae > Atrichornis > Atrichornis clamosus. Next base: position 17,503 of record WBMZ01000591.1, on the reverse strand, counting down.
TTCAAGATGACATAAAGGAAAAGGACCTCTAGGATTGGATGAGAAATGTGTTGGTTTAAATTTCAAAGCTTTTAGGGCTCAATAACTTCAAACTGGTGAAAAGTGCAAATACCAAGGAAAATACCTCTTTGAACATCTGCTAAAAAACTCCAAGTATTGTTCTCTTTACACTGTACTGAAAGACAGAAACATCTTCTATGTATCTTTTAGCTGTCACCAGTTTTCAGGCAGGCAATTCCTGCATGTTTTAGAGACCATTTCACAAGCGTGTTAACAGCAAAGACTCTATGGAAACTATTCAAATCCTTACTGCTACCAAGCGTCCATTACAAAGATAGTTGTATTGGGCCTGGCTGAGATGGAGCTCATTGTCCCAGAGGAGCTCTCACAGTGCTGTGCTTTGCACTGGTAGCTGGAAAGGGACTGATAACACACCAGTGTTTGGGAGACTGCGAGCAGGGCTGGCACTGCATCAAGGCTGTCTCTCAACATTCCCCCCACACCAGGAGACTGGGAATGGGCAAGATCCTGGGAGATGACACAACTCAGCCAGCTGACCTGAACTGACCAGAGGGATATTCCATACCACATGATACCAGCTCAGCTATAAAAGCTAAGGAAAGGAGAAGGAATGGGGGCATTTGTTATTTACAGTGTTTGCCTGTCAGAGCAACCACTAGGTGTGCTGAAACCCTGCTCCCTGGAAAGTGGCTGAACATTGCTTGCTCATGGGAAGCAGAGAATAAACCCACTTTTTTTCCTCTTTGCTTGTGCACACCTAAACTTTTGCTTTTGCTTTAGTAAACTGCCTTATTTCAACCTTTGAGTTGTCTTCCATCTTATTTTCTCTCCCCTTGCCAGCTGGAGAGTCATATAGTGGCTTGGTGGGCATCTGGTGTCCAGTCAAGGTCAACCCACCCAAACAGTACAGGTTAAATTCAGTAGTACAGGGTAAATTCAATAGTACAGAGATTCTTCTCTGCAGCACAGTGAGTCATTGGATTTAACACTAAATACACAAAGTACTTGCAAAGAACAATGCACAGTTAGTTAAAATTCAGTATGTACAAAAACACATTAAAACCATTACCTGTTAAATTCATCCAAATACAGACGAAGTATCTCATATGTTGTAAGAGCAACTTCATATTTCCCTTGCTTGATGCGATTCATATCATCATCTTTTTTACTGCCATGTAAGACAGAGACCTTAAAGTATCCCCATGTGTCCAGCTCATCCTTCCAGTTGTACAGCACTGAAAGAGGGGCCACTATGAGGAAAGTCTGGAAACAAATATATATTATAGTATTACTTGAAAAATTACAACATAGCACTTTCTCAATAACAAAAGTCTAGAGATTTATTGTACTGCTCTCAACAGTTTGACTGTTCAATTTTGTCATTTAAAAGCATGTACAGAAAATATGTAAACAGTTAATATAAATTCAAAAGTAATCTGTTTACTCCAAGTACGTATGTAGTACAGAAGAAACATACTGTAATACTAAAATTAAATACCAAAAAGCACTACTTATTCAAATTCTATTCTAACAGCTGCAAGAAGACATAGAACACTATCACTTTGCTCTCTTATAGCATCTGTAAAATGTTTTACAGCTTTAAAACATAAAATGCTATACAGATGGAGAAAACAATAGGATGAAGAGGGTAAGCAGATTCCTCCAGTTCACAAGTCTAGTTATCATGTGACTTCAAAAGAGAAAGACCTGAAAAGGGTTTAAAAACTTAAGACTGATCATATAATTCACTTAATATCATAGAATAATAAAATCAATGAGTATGAAGTGACCTCAGGAAGCTTTCAGTCCAACTTTATAGTCAAAGCAGTGGCAACACTGAATTCAAACCCAGGCTTTCCCAATTCAGGTCTTCAAAACCCCAGAAGGATGGATGGGGTCTAAAACCTCTCTGTGACCTGTTTTCAGGTCCTCAAAGTGACATTCTTCTTCTATTCTTAGTCAGAAACATTCCTGTTTCTTTGCACATGGAATGCTACCCCTTTACCCCTTCCTCTCTGCCTGTATTTCCTGAGGAACGTGTATCCATTATTCCCAGAGCTACTGTCATATAACCCACTATGCCAGTCAAATTCTCTCATTATTCCAATAAAATAAAAGTAACAAAGGAAAACAGAAATCACATAGTTTCTGTAATGCGTAAAATTAAAATGATCTTCAGATTTATCTTATTCACACAGAACTTTCACATGTGACTTTTATTTGCTCTCACTGTATTTCATTGTCTAGGTTATCAGTCGGATTTACTTCCGATATTATGACAGCCAATCAAGAAAATATAGGAGGTCACAAGGCTATTAGCAGTAGACTTTCCATACGAGTTTTCCAAATGCACCTCATAATTAAATATCCTGTTATTACAGATCTACATACTTCACTTCAAAAATACAATCACACAACACTAATTTTCTGCTCACTGACATGGGCTTTTCAAAGTAGTCTAACCACAAATCTAACCCAAATACTTAAATGAGTTTTCTGTTAGTGCAGATCAATGATATTAGCAGATTTGACAATAGCAGCTAAATAGGGCACTATGACAGTCTGGAAAACTGACGGCTTCCCTAACACTACTAGGAAAGGCATGAACTCCTAATCTACTTCAGCAGCTGAATTCTAAAAAATTAATGTACATAAACTCCTAGAACAAACAAACAAACAAATTCAAGTATTGCCTTTTACTGAAATCCTTAAGATAGTATCACTAAAAGTTGTACCTTCTTGGGGTTACAATCTGAGCCCTTTTTCACTGTCCTCAGTAAAAATTCCGGCATATTATTTTCAATGTCCTCACGCGTTCCCTTTTTGTGCAACACTGCAGCCAAAAATGAAATTACCTTGAGAGAGAAAACAATTCTCAGTGATTATGTATAGTAAGAAATTGAATTAATTCCACCAAAAATAAACATTTACGACAAAATCTTGGACAGGACTTAGTAAGGTGGTTTGGTGTGAGGAGATTTTTTTTTTTTTTTGAAGAGGGAGTTTTTTGTTGGTTTTAAATAAATCGCACTTTTAAAATGGGACCTTTCCCTTCCTTGGATTCACAAGAATTCCTTGAATTCATGATAAGAGCAATTAATTGCTCTACCTCACTCTTTCATCCTCTAAGTGGAAAAGTCACAAAAATACACAAGAGACAGAGTATGAATGACTCAGGAAAAAATAGAGATGAGGTATGTCTTGCAACTCTCCTCCTTTTAAGGGCACTTGAATCTTAGATAAGAAAACAGAACGAACAGATATTTGCTAACTATACTCTCAACTACTTCTGCAAAGGAAGAAGTTTATCATAGAGGTTTGGTTTTTACTAGTATCTCTTTTTCTATATTTAGAACATTAACATTAAAACCATTTTTTTCAGTTGTGCTATACTCTCCCATCTGCCTCCAACCAGTCAAAGTGATCATGAGAAGATACTTATTACCGTACACCACAGCAGGGACAAACATTCCAGTACAGGCTATTCCAAACTGCTCCCATCGTAATCCTAAACAGGAAGAAGGCAGAAACATATCTGGCCAGAACATGCAAATCTCTAAAATCCACTTGGGATAAATGGTATCCATGAGGTTAAGCAGCAGCAAGGACCAGATGCATCATCAGAGAGGTGTCCTTCTTTTGAAAACCCAGCAGACCCCTTCTATCCAGAGCAGCCAGCTCCAGCTGCTTCCTTTTTGCAGCTGCTCCTAGCAGAACAGAGGTAAAGCTACCAACTGTTGATTTCCATAAAAAGAGCTTTCTCCCTCTAACGATGGGGAGAAAGAACTAGTCAGGAGGGCAGAGTGCAGAAAAAAATACCTGACTGAAAAGAGTTAAATTAGATGGACAGAAGAGAACAGAAATCCATCATGTATGTGGCCTCAGAGAGATATGAAGAATAAAGTAACCCAAACCTTTTTCTACATAATATCTCATATAAACTGAAGTTGAGATGAACTGTAAGTTTGCACATATTGTTGAACTAATGATTTGTAATTTTTTTTTTAATCCTTTGAGAATTAAAATTAAATTCAACTGAACAATAAATCTCCGTGTCTCTTTCACATCCTCCATTCTTGGAAGAATTTGCCTAACAAATTTCTAAGAGCAGCAAACGCTGTGAAACAGCAACCCATTATCAGAAACCTTTGGCTCTTCCAGACAAAGCAAGAAGCAAACTAAATGCCTTGACAGGACACTAATTTACTGTAATCACACTAAGAAACAACTTTTTTTTTTGCCTTCACTTAAACTTTGGCTTGATATGAAAGAGCCATAAGGTCAGGCCATTTGAAGCAAAAAACAGTTCAAAAGTACAAAGAACATTAAAATTCAAAGGATTTCTAGAAAGTTTTTACCTCAAGAATCATCCTATAATTCAGAAACAATAAGGTTCAGCCAAATGACAAGCATAAGACAACTTTTCTGTAAGACTAAGTCAGTTACTTGATGAAGTTTAAATTTAGTTTTCACATGCAGTGATCTTTTCTAAACAAGTGAATTCTTCCCTTTTACTTAAAATCCACTGAACTGCCTATCCCATACTGAACTTGAACATAAACACTATGTTTTACAAAAAAATACACGAGATCACATGTAATGATGGTAAGGGTTGGAAGGGACCTTAAAGATCACCTAGTTCTAATCCTTGCAATAGGCAAGGATGCCATTCACTAGATCAGGGTGCTCAGGCCCCCATCCAACCTGGACTTGAACACAAAGGTTACTGGAAGGTCACAATGAGGTCTCCCCAGAGCCTTCTCTTCTCCAGGCTGAACCACCCCAACTCTCTCACCTGTCTTCATAGGAGAAGTGCTCCATCCCTCAGAACACCTTGTAACTTCCTCTGGACCCACTCTAACAAGTCCACATCTTTTCTGTGCTGGGGACCCCAGAGCTGGAAGCAGCTCTCCTGGTGGGGTTTCGCAAGGGCAGAGCAGAGTGGCAGAATCACCTCCCTCGATGGGCTGGACACCCTGCTTTTGATGCAGCCCTGGGCTGAGAGCTTACACTGTTGGCTCATGTCTAGCTCTTCATACACCAGAACCCCCAAGTCCTTCTTCACAGGACTGTTCTCTAAATCTTCTCCCAGCCTGTGCTCATGTCTGGGATTGTCCCAACCCTGGTGCAGAACGTTGCACTTGGTTCGTTGAACTTAATGAAGTTCTCATGGGCCCAATTCTCAAGTTTGTCCAGGTTCCTTTGGATGGCATCTCATTTTTTTTTAATGTCCACTGCACTGCTCAGCTTTGTGTCTTCTGCAAACTTGCTGAGGCTGCAGTCAGTCTCACAGCCTGCACCATTGAAGAAGACACTGCAGAGCACTGGTCCCAGGATAGAGCCTGAGGGACTCACTCATCCCCAGCCTCCATCAATACAGAGCCATTGACCACAACTCTGGCTGCATCCAGTCAGCCAGTCAATTCCTTATCCATCGAATCTTCCACCCATCAAATTCACACATCTCTAGTTTGGATGTCATGTGGGACCATATCAAAGGATTACAGAAGTCTAGGTACACAGCATCTGTCAATGTTCCCATACTGACCATTACGATCATTCCATCGTGTAAGCCCACCAGATGGGTCAGGCACAATTTTGCTGGCTGCCTCAGATCACTTGCCTTGATCTTTCCTTACCTAAGTATTTATAGAATCCCTTCTTGTTATTCTTCAAATATGATATTCTTCACATAAGATATTCTTTGAAAACTCTACCTTTCTTCTGCTAACTTGACACAGAATAAAAGAAATAACCATCAGATGAGAATTCCATATAGGAACACACTGTCACTGTGTGATAAATGTGACTAGAGAATCAGCTCTGAGACTCAAAAAATGCAAGAGATGCAAGCAAGACAGCTAAATTTAATCCCTCTCCCCTAAGTTTACTATTATCTTTTATATTTTTTTTTTTCCTACTACATGAAATCAGATTATTTGCAGTTCTAAGTAGAAACAGTCTTCTGTAACTACTGAGTTCTTCAACTGCCATGGACAAGAAATATGGTCATGCTTAAAAGGAATGCAGTTTAGTTTTAATAAGCATCTGTTAACAGATCATCAGCAGCTATATATACAAATCCATGATGCACCTCTAAATGCTCTATGTAGAGCTTTGCCAGTTTAGTTTACCCACTCCTCTTGTTAAGTTTGATACAGGACAATAATTCTTTGCACTGAAAGGCATCCGTCAACATTGTCCTAAATGGAAGAGCAATAGATATCACGGTCAATACCTGTCAGTGAGGGAATGAGCTTGCATTTGACACATGGAGAGATAGAGAGAGAAAAGATAGGGGGACAAAGATTAGCCTCAAGCTGCTAACTTAAAACCAGAGAGATTACAGAGAATTTCCACACATATAAACACCTTAATTATAGTACAATAAGCAAATAATTTGGGTCACACAGATTCAAAACATAACAGAAAAATCCAGCTACACTTTGTTCTCTCATGAACCAAGTTTCATTTCCAAAAGAGTGATAGACGTAGCATGGAAAACCAATGTACTTTCTCCAGAGATGGGAGTAAAAGTGCCTGTTCTTTCCTGTTCCCAGAAGAGTGAAACTATTTGTTTTCAGGAAAAAAGGAAAAAGGCGTTTCAAAAGTTAGAGTCAGATAAGGGCCCCAAGTTCTTCCAGTGTACTCCAGTGCAAATTCCTTTCATGATGGGCAGGTAGCAATGCTCAAAGTAAATTTGGCACACTAACATTTTAACTGTAATTACTCATGCTTACGCCAAAAGGAGCCACATCCCAGTTTTATGGCCTGTCAGGATTTAATCTTAAATTAGCAATGGGGTCCTGGCTCTAAGTGCTGTCCTGGACACCATGTCCTGTCTCATGCAACTCTACAACAGCAGACGGAGGTTTAAACTTCATAAATACATTGCTTTTTTAAAAAAGATTTACAGATCTCAGAAGACACGCTATTCTCCCACTGTAACAAACAAAAAAAATACCTGTATTGTCTTTCCGAGGCCCATGTCATCTCCAAGAATACACCCCCTTTTATTAGCATAGTGTCTATACAGAAACTGGGCTCCTTCCCTTTGATAATCACGCAGGTATCTGTTAATTGTATATGGGATAAAATCGCCATTGTCAGATAATTTAAAAGCAACTGCAGGAGATGGAAGGTTTTGGTCAGGAAAATATGGCTTTTCCAGATCACCATCATCAAATATTAAGTTTTTCCAGGGTCCTCTACTGTCTTGGACTCTACAAAGTTTTGTTACTAGTATTTTCCTTTCTTCAGACTCCAAGAATGATACAATAGCAAATGATTTTCCATTCTTGTCTTTTTCAAGAGCAGTTATTGTTCCTTCATGAAGTTTTCCATTTTCAAGACAAGGGGCAAGGCATTTCTCCCCAATACGCCAGTGGTCTACAAAAAAAAAACCCAAACACACAGTGATAAACTGGCCTGATGTACAAAGCATTTCATTTCTTCCTTATCAGAACACTGGATATAAACTTATATGACAAAATGCATAAAACTTAAGATAAAATACTTTATTGAAAGTAACACTAGAATCAAGATACCAGTTACTGTTTACAACCAAACCCTGAGCTAAACATAAAATTAGTTTGCTGTAACGCCACTATTTTATAAATACCAGAAGGTGTGTATGAAAAAAAGGCAAAATCCAGATTCTGATGCATTAAGTTTACACAGGGGCTTCACACAGGCAAACACAGCAGTAGAACTTACATCATATTGATGACGAAAAACAGAACAAAATACCTGTATCAGAAAAAAACAAGGCCTTCACTCTTCACAGCAAAAAGACCTCACAAATAACGGTTGCACATGTTTTCCAAATCTGAGCTGAGAAAAGGGTGTTCCTCTGAGTTTGCAGGAACTTTCTTTTACCTGCTCAGTCATCCCAAAACACAGGGATATATAAAAAAATTTCAGAAATTTCATTGTTTCTTATCTATTTGCTGGAGTACCTTTTGCTACTTCTAAGAAAGTTATTATCAATAGCAGAGAAAGGCACTCATGTTTTTTACAGGAAAGTGAGTCAGAGAAAGTTTTGCATCAGAGCAAGTATTCGTACTTCATGCCTATGATCCGTGGTAGTACACATTTCTGGACACATCAACCCAGACACTTTTCAGAGGTAAGGAAAATAGACCTGCAGGTAAGAAACTCCACCTTCACCCATTTTTATGTCTCCTTGTAAAAACGACACAGAGAAGACAGGTTCTCCTCACCAGGTCCTGAGCACCTGGAAGCATACACTCACAGGATTATTCACCACAACATATTAGTTAAATTTGTGGTAACTATAATTCCTTTTCAAAAATTGATTTAATTATATACACTCAAAGAAATCAAAAACATCCATGCAGGCAAGTCCACTATTCTGCAGTGACCACTAGCCCTAAGCTGACATCCAGATAACAATAAAAGTACAAGCCTACAGAAAACCCCTCTTCTAAAATTCTGTGGCCTTAAAGTATTCTTTTAGCTACAGAGATTTCGTGAGTCACGTGTGGTTTGTATGTTTAGCAAACCCCAGCAGACTGCTCTCTTTCAAGTAGCTCCATTCCCCTTTCAACATACGTAGATTTCTTGCATTCAGTGTTTTCTGACTAAAAATATTGTGGGCCTGCTCTGGATACCTGTCACGCTCCTGCCTGACATGAACTTTGATCCCAAGACCTGAACTGATGGCCCACCAGTTCTTCTATAACAAGGTCATAAACCACAACCTCTCCATTCGACTCACCATTTTCCAGATCTCTTTAATAATACCCCATCATGCTTACTTATAGTTCATCCCTGTGACTTGTACATAAGCTGCTCCACACCTTCAGCCATATCCTCAGATCTTCTCAAAGACTTGAAGCTCAAACATATGTTTTGAGGCAAAGGGTGTACAACAGACTGTACATTCAACACATCATACCTAACTAATCCTTAAAGTTCGTGGCATTTGTACATGTCTCTCATCTCAAACTGCAAAAAAAAGTGTACGTTAACTTCTCCCAGTAGCATTTAAGTCTTTCTGCAATTTCATGAGAACAGGAATCAAAACTAAAAAATTGAAACCAGCTATGAACAGCACACTGTTAAATATGCAAACTAAAGTCTAAAATAGGAGAGTACTTCTGTAATTCCGGTTTTTTGTACAGTAATATCTGAAGTGACATGCAACACGTAGTTTAGACTCTCAAGTTAAACCACGATTTAAGATGCCTGAGTCTTTGTTTTTAACTAAGCATTTACTTGAGGTTAACGAGTTGCATATGACTCATGGCAACTAGAGTTCCAGGTACAAAGTGGAATAAATCACAGTGGACAATAGTACTAGTGTTACCAAGCTCCAAACCTAGTGAGAAACAAAATGACAAAAAGGCAAAGAAATATAATGGTATCAAGGACACCACTGTTAAAAAAGACCAGAAAATAATGCTGTACAAGCCAAAGCCGTACAAGTCAAAGCATGAATTGTTACTTTAACTAGCCTGATTCACGAAGTTCTTGGCTTTTGAATTAGAACCATAATTTATGTGGAGCACTGTCTTTAAAATGAAGTGGGGTGGCTTCCTAGCATGGGTATAGTATGCTTGCCACCCATGATGAAAGCTGATATTTAAGATGCCTGCCTGTACTACGCCTTTTACTACAGGTGGAAAAAATGTGCCATTGTCTATACTAACGGTACTAAATCATGGCAGTAATGGCATCCTGTCACACACTAGCTACTTTCAATCACTACTTCTCTATAAAATTATCATGAATGCTTTCTAACTAGTGAGGGTTGACCACTTAATGTAGAGTGCAATGTTTTGTTTTGTTTTTACACTCTAATAAATTACTCCAAAAGCAAAAATTCAAGGATACTGTACAGCAAGACACACGGAAGACGCTTACCTGGGACACCATCATCATACATTTTAACTTTTGGCTGTGCAAAGCCCGGCGTGGCCCGCGGGCGGAGGCACCACGGGAGGACGGGCACCGCCGCACTAGGGACCCACCGCAGTCCCTCCGCGGGGCGGGCGCCGAGGGAGCCCCCAGGGCGCCTCAGGGAAGGGACCCGCCGCTCTCCCCGCACTACGGCCGGCCCCGGGCCCCCGGGACGGGGCCGAGCCGGGGTGAACCGAGCCCGCGGACGCGGCCGCACACCGCCCTCGCCCCGCCCGCCTGGCACACACAGCCGCTGCGTGCGTATCGCGAGAATTGAGGCACCACGGCGCTCCGTGCTTAAAGGAGACGGCGGTGGGGCGGGAAGTATCGCGAGATTTGGTGGCGGAGCGTCACTGTTGGTGCTGTACCCATGAGGCGCCTGGGTTCCTGTCCGAGGGCACGGCGTTTTCTTCTGATGCAGCACTTGTTTGTGGAAAAACGTGTAAAGCGGGGGGGAGGCGGTCAGGGGGTGTAGTGTGAACTGGAGTGCCGTGTACAGTTCTGGGCTCCTAAGAAGACAGACACGGAACTCCTGGAGTGGGTCCAGCACAGGGCTGCGAGGATGATTAGGGGCCATGCGAGAATTTCTCTTATGAGGACAGGCTGAGGGAGCTGGGCCTGGTCAGCGTCGAGAAGAGATAACAGGGTGTCTCATCAATGTCTTTCTGAAGGGAGGGTGTCAAGAGAACGGATCCAGGCTCTGCTCAGTGGTGCCGAGCAATAGGACAAGAGCCGGCGGGCAGAAACTGATGCACTGGAAGTTCCACCTAAACATGAGAAGAACTCTGCTGTGCGGGTGACCATGCTCTGGAACAGGTTGCCCAGAGTGGTTGTGGAGTCTCCTGCACTAGAGATACTCAAGAACCGCTGATACAGCCCTGTGGAATGTGCTGGAGAATGACCCTGCTTGAACATGGAAGTTGCATCAGATGACCCACTGTGGTCCCGTCTGACTTTATCTGTTCTGTGATTCTGGCAGCAGGGGGAAAGAGATCTCAAGTTTTTCTCCGTGAGAAAATTGGACAGGTAAGCAAGCAGGGCAAAGAGCTGGTGCAATGGAAGGCACAGCTGGCATGGTACAGAGCAGCTAGCTGCACAGAGGTGCTCTCAGCTGACTGCTGAGAGCCAAAGATCCGACGTTTGGGAAAAGGAAAATTCAAGAGAGGCCCATTCGCTTACAGCCATTCCACCTCCATCCGTGAAAATGTCTCTGCTATCAGGAGAGCTTAACTGGATGCACGCTTTGCAGATTACAGATGCAGTCAGTGGCAATTAGCCTGTTCCTGCTGGAAAAAGTTAAGGCCTACCAAGAAATCTATCCAGATTGTCTCGTATCTCAGTAGGGATGCAATGGAATCTTACATGAAGGGCATGGCTTCTCAGATTCTTGCAATTACTTTGACAAAATGCCTTCACATGCATTTAATAGAGCAATACTATTCACTTGTGAAAGTTAGGTGCATATATGTAAGTAGCATGCAAGATCTATTTTTAAGTCTACTTTGTTTTTTGATGCAGAAGACAACAAATTTGGGATGATTTCTCCACTGTTTTTAATTCTCTTTCAACTGAAATAATTTTGGTGAATTTTAAGGAGGGATTTAGCATTAGAGTAAAAAAAGCAGGATTCTTTTGGCATACACTGCCAAATTGTGTACAATGAAGATGAATAGTCAGACTAGCTAATCAAAGTTCTGCATCCTGCAGTATTTTCAGAAGCACGACAAGGCAATAAATGTGGGTCTCCCGTGATGTTTCTGCATGCAGCAAACATGCAGACCTGTCTGCTCTAAGAGTAATGTAGACTTGTGTGTCCTAGAGCAGTATTAAGGTGCTTGTTGTCTGCTATTAACCAGGATTTTGTTCTAAAAGAAGTTAATGAAACATGGGTGGAGTTGCTCAGCTAATTATATTAGACTAATAGGTAAACAGCAAGCATAAAACCACTAATACTGTTGCTGTAACAATAAACTACATGAATATTGAGGCCCACATATATTGGAGGAGGTTGTTCAACAATAAAAGGTAATATAGTACCAATGTTGTATTTTTAAAAAATACGTGTAGTCATGCACTTAACTGAATTCATTCCAAAGGAACATGACAAGAACTATGCCAACCACAAAAAACCCCCAAAACCTAAATGAGTGACATGTCAGATTCTAAAATTCTCACAAAAGAAACACTGTGTAAACTGTATATGACCTCAGGTACCTAATACACCTTGACCCTGAGAGGATCTTCGAAAAAGGAGCAAGAATAGAGCTTCTGACTCGAAGAAAGCTTTTAAACTGGATCATGTTTGAAGATAAATGTGTGTTTATTTTACAAGGTTTCTTTTGATTCTTACCAATTTGTTAGTGCTTAATAAGGACTCTTGATGCACAGTTCAGCTGCTATGTTAAAGTGACAAATCTGACATTATGACTTCACAATAGGAAAACAGATTAAACTCTAACACTTCAATTTCTCTAATAAAAAAGCAGAAGAATTCTACATGCTGTTCAAGGATCCCATTGTGCTTAAATGTCAGTGGTAGGACCTCACTGGCTTAGCTGGAAACAGAATTGCACCTGAAAATCCTGATGAAGTCATTAGGATAAGTCACCATTACAGTTAGGTACACTCTTGAAACTCTTCCTTTTAGGAAGGGAAACAAAGTGAGGAAAGCAGCCTTAACAGGAACAGTTGGTTGGCTGTATGTTAAGAGGAAATTTTCTTTTTACCTTTAAGGTTTCTCTTGCCAATTACAACATTTTCTGTATCTTTATTCTACTTTGAAGAAGCTAGAAAACAACCTGTCCCACTGAGATTAGGACTTCTTTCACACCATACCCTTTTTGGACTGGGCCCATAATGAAAATGTTTCCCAAGGCCAGAGAATTTTAAAAGTTTTTGGAATATGAAAGTCCTTTCAGGAATCTTTCTAGCACCAGTTAGAATTATTTGCCGGGATGTCAAAAATGTCTCACATCGTGTTTCTTCAGGAAAAGATTTATAAGAGATTTCATTTTGAAAAGCTGTTGCCTTTACTGAAAAGTTGAATATATCCAAACTCCATATTAAAATTCGAACTCTGCTCATATTTGACTTAGTTTAGATTTCATACGAGAAGTGTTAGGCTCAGATAACAACCAAAACGAATACCATAATGGACATAAGCACTTTTTAAATATGTGCTTAAATATGTGCTACATCCCTGAAAGCATTTTGTATGTAACATTGTGGCCTTCCTGTTCACTCGTCTTTGACAGAGAGAGGAGATAAATTAACTGATGTGCTTCTAGAAAGAGCAGCTTAGTTACATACAGCATCCTCCATGTCAGTATGTCTGGAAACAAAGCAAGACTGATTCTCAGATACGCTCAGCATTTGAAAGATTAACCAAAACCCACAGAAAGTACAGTCACCTAGAATTTTTTTAAATGTCAGCTATTTAATTCTATATTAGGAGAAAGAAGAGGTGGTTCGATTAGTTAGCATTAATTAAGCATAACAGCATTAAAAATGACACAAATTGGAACTTGACAATGTGATAGTCACAAAATTAACATTTTGGAAGGCCTTTTGTGTCTTCAGCAGTTCATTTGCCATAGTGTTTTAAACATTACCCTTTAACAGTATGCAAGAAGCCTTCAGAGTTCTTCATGGCAACGAGCCTGACTGGGTGCTGTGAATCACATCCGTACAGAACAAAGAAAAGACATTAGAGCCCTGAAGTGCAGCTGCAGAGCTGCAACCTCCTTGGGATCACAGAGATGTGGAAGGATAGCTCACACAGCTGAATGCTGCAGTGGGCAGATGTGGGCAGGATTTAGAAAGGACAGGCCAGGATACTGGGGAGTAGACATGGCCTTTTATTTCAGACAGCAGCAGGGAGACATAGAGCTCTGCCTGGTCTCAAGTGACCATCAGATGGTGGACTCCAGGAACTTGAGAGAAGGGAACAAGGCAAATCAAATAGTAGGATCATGACCCTGAGCTTCAAGACTTCAGTGGCTTGGTGGATTAGGATATGTTGTTTATCTTGATTTCAGCAACGCTTTCACTGTTTTCTCCCATAATATTCTCAATATACAGACTGATGAAGTATGAACTAGATAAGTGGGCAGTGAGGTGGATTGAAAACTGGCTGAACTTCTGAACTTAAGGGAGTGTTATCAGCAGCACAAACTCCAGCTGCAGTCCCATTATTAGTGGAGTATTCTGGAGTCAGATACTGGGGCTAGTACTGGCCATTTAATACTTGGATGGATGGAACAGAGTGCATCCTCAGCAAGTTTACAGGTAATCCTCAGTTGAGTGGCGTGGTTGACAAACCAGATACTTGTGCTGCCATGCAAGAGGGGCTTTGACATGCGGCATAAATGGGCAGGTAGTAATCTCATGAACTTCAACAAACTTCCACACCAGTCAAGTAACCCCGTGCAGCAATATAGACTGGAGGTCAACTAGTTGTAAAGCAGCTTTCCAGAGAAGGGCTTGAGGATGCTGGTGGAGAGCAGATTGGCCATGAACCAGCAGTGCATCCAGCAGCACAGAAGGCCAATAGTGCCTTGGGCTATGCTATGCTCACCAGTCCAAGGGAGGTGAGCCTTCAGCTCTGTTCAGCCCAGCTGAGACAACATCTGAAGTGCTGTGTTCATGACTCCCCACAACAGGAAAGACATGGACATGATGGAGAAAATCTAAGGCCATGGAGTTTAAGAGATTGGAGCTGGGATTCTATAGCTTCAAGAAGATAAGTCTCAGAGGAGACCTTGTCTGTGCATAAACACCTGATGAGAGGGTTTAAAGAGGATGAATCCGGACTTTGCTCAGTGGTCCCTAAGGCAAGAGGCAATGGGTGCAAATTGAAACAGGAGATTCCATTTAAGAATAAGGAAAAACTTTTCAGCTGAGGGGATGGTCAAACACTGCCACAGTTTGCTGAGAGAGGTTGTAGAATCCACATCCTTGAAGAGAGTCAAAACTCATCTGGACACAGGCCTGAGCAACTTGCTTAAGGTGACCCTACTTTGAGTAGGGATAGTTGGACTGGATGTTCTCTAGAGCCTTCCAACCTCAATAATTCTATGAGTTGTTGAAGAATTCTGTAGGTCAAACTGAGTTCTGGCTAACTACTTATGCTATTATATAAAATTTAAGAGCTGTAGATACCAGGCAGATTGCTTTGCCAGAATCCACTTTGTCCTGTAGCCCAGTGATAAAAGACATGGCACCAATTCTAACCTACCTGTATGCATACTTCTTATCTTATCTTCTGGTCATTCTTCATGATTTAAAGGTATTCAAGTCATTCTTCTCTTTTGTATTGTAAAATAAAAGCCTGAAAATGCTAATTAATGATGCCTGGAAATATGGCACCCTTAAACGTATGCACAACCCATAGAAAATAGATAACCTTGAGAGTTTAACTCAGTGAGTCAAATATTCCTTGTATTCATTCTCTCTCAAAAGTATTCTGGCCAGTCCTAAATCTTACTCATTCTTAGAAGCCAGGGTAGTATAATTCTTACAACCTGCTGCAAAGTTGTCCTTTAAAGTTTGTCTACCAGGTGATGTTACTCAGCTTGAATAAACCTGAGAGACTGCTTCCACAAGTGTTACAAAGTATTGATTCATTTCCTTTGAGTGCCTGGCAAAAGGATTATTTAAGGAAAATGTAAAGTTTTGTTCCTAAATAAATATTGTATATAAATGGATCATGTCAGCAACACTCAGATTTCATGATTGCCTGGAGTGGGAACTGGATAATGAGACTTGTCAGCTCCACTGGATTTGTAGCAGGTATTTGTGTAGAGCAGTTTTGAATGTTTCAGAAAAATCTGTGAACATTTGAATGGCTTGTGGACTAGTTTCAGTTATGCTCTGGGTCTGGTTAAAATAAATCAGCATAATTGTTCTTCAGAGGATATTTTACTATGTATGTTTTTTTTAATATATGTAAATTAATTATATTTTAATATATTTTATTATGTAATGTGTTACACATTTCACTTTACAAATAAAAATTATTTCAGAAATGGAACAGATCTTTCCATAAGGACTAGTAGTCATAGAAATACTTTATGCTTTATTACAGTTGAGTTTGGTTCCCATAATCCCTTTCTTCCTTGAGGAAAAAATAAAAAGTATTTGCTTCCTCAGGTTTAATTTCACTATTTTTTTTGAGTTTTGATTGACAGCAGAGCATGGCGAGAAAGACTTAAAGCAGTGTACATAGAAAGAAAGCAAAAAAGACTAAAACTGGACAGACTTTTTAAATTTTCTTTTTTTTGGAGGTACGGTGACATGGCAAGCTATCCTCAAGAGATAAGTCATCATTTAACACCGCTTAAGCAAATTAGATGAAAATGTGATCTGGTGTGAGAGACTTGGACATGCATGATTCGTAACAAATCATTAAACCTGGAATACACAACCCTTGTAAACAGCTATCTGACTTAATGATCAGATCAAACCTAGCTAAAACATCTCTCACAAAATGAAAATGTAGGGTCATCGTGGAAATGTGATGCCAGCTGTGAATTGCTGGGCTGCTATGAGGATCCAAAAATAAAAACTATGTAGTGATTCTCTTAAAGATAAAACCTGTTTTCCTTTCTGACCTGTTCTAAGGAATTTACATCATTAATTCTGTGAACCTGATGTATTATACTTTTGAGGAAACATGCAGAGACATACACACAATACACACAAAAAAAGCATATTAGGAAGTAACTCTGGAGCTCCATTAAATATAGGACTCCTGTTTAAACACAAAAAATCCTACTCCAATACTGTGAGTAGAATGCAGTGCTTTATACAAGTTATTTGCAGTGTCTCTTCTTTGTTTTGGTTGTATGTCTAGCAAAGTAAGGTAGCTTGATGAAGTGGCAGTTTTTAGGGGAATATAATATCTGTGTACAAATATGCTAGAGATGTAAACTGGGGACAGGCTAAACTGGAATCTTGTCAAACAATTCACCAGTCAGCTCCCCTAAGGCATGTAAGAATGCTGTGTTTTCATGTGGAAGGCAGGGATATTTTTGCTGTATCCCCAGGGGTATTTTCCCCTAACTCTGAAGTCAGTTAACCTCTTTTACTAGGAGAATCAGACTGCTGATGGTGCCAGAAACCACAAATGTCTGGGACCAGTATGTCAGAGATTATTTCTGCTGAATCAGCTCTCAATATAACAAATGTATTAAGCCAGTAGCATAAACAAAGGGACATTTCATAATACAATGGTAACTACACTGCAAAGTATATCTTTGATTTAGACAAATTCTCAGTCCCTGTCCAATGATCACTGTTATGGTAAAAGAATATGAAGCTGTTTGTGACACTAGCAATGGATTATAATACCAGTTAAATTACTGGTAGATTTTTTCAAGCATTTGCTTATAAATAAAATGGAAGATAAAACTATAATAGGTGAAACACTATGATATGATTTCTAAAGCTTCAAAGGATTTATCAAGCTAGTTATCTTAAAAGTTACTCTAATTTAAATGAATCATTAGAAATACATCCTATATTAAAAATTAGGTTGCCATGTGTGGTGGGTTTGTGT
>WBMZ01000590.1:0-75450 GCA_013400975.1 Atrichornis clamosus | reverse complement strand
CTAAGAAACATAAACCCACCACAGGTAGAAATAAGGGCATTTGTGGTTTTTTTTCCCAAGGTGCTATGAGGTTTGAAAGCCAGAGGTTAGCTCATGTCACAGGAACTATTCTGGTTGTCCAAGTGAAAGGCAGCAGTTTGGGGGTGTGGCACTGTCTTTTGTGCCAGAAAAGAAATGATGTCTCAGCAGAGTGGACAGTTGTGGGCTCAAGAGTGTGCTGGCAAGGCTGACTATGCTGTAAAAATCCCATGAAGTCCTCAGAATGTGCACTGAAGAAATAACCAAGAAACTGTGTCACAGCAGGAAGTCTGAAAGATTGTTTTAGCAATCTTTTGAAGGAGTGAACATCCATGGTTTTGTCATCCACTTAAGCTAAGAGAAGATCAGCAGAGAGAAACAAGGAATCAGTCTAGGGCAGGTTCATACCAGCTATGTGCCTGGATACCAAACACAATCTTTGTTCATTTTTGTTTGCATCAAGAATATTTTGGCTTCTAAAACAGTTTCTTTCATTCTAAGAATAATACATGATTTATTCACGATTATTAATTCATGAGCTGCATTTTATTAAGACCAAACAGAAATCTCAGGGTGTCTTCCAGACAGCCTTTCACATACACACGGCAGTTAGGAGCACAAAGGCTTTTGTCATCTCATTCTATGCTGCATCAATAGTCATTGCCAAAAGCATTTATTAAAATAAAAAATTGTTCTCTACCAAAGAATCATACAAAGATATCTACACAGGGTGGGGTGTTTGAAGATAGTAAGCTATAAATAGGAGGGGTATGTGCATCCATAAGAGTGGGGTGGTCCCTGAAATACTCAAGTATTGGTGAATGTTTTTAAGAGATAATTAAGAGAGAAAGTTCTGTGTGTCATGCTTCTCCATTTAAAGTGCAGTTGTGGCAGAAAATAATGAGCTTCAGGAGAGCTCCTGTTTATTTAACATCTCTGCTTCCTGTTTGCCCTGGTACAAGTCTCTGAGGACATGAGTGTTAGCACTCTAAGGAAGTACAGCCTCCAAACTGTTACCTGGAGACTTCTATGCTTTGAGCATCCTCAGCACCAATGATGGCTCCAGCCTATTCTGAAGCAGCTTTGTTAGTGGTGGGATACCAGAAGCAGACTGTCAAACAGACCTCCAGCTACAGGAGAAACTGTTAGGCACAAGTGATAGAGTGAGGAGGAGTAACACTTTGTGTGTTCAAACTGACATAGCTAGACTAAGATCACTGTGAGAGAGAGAGAGGGGAATACAAACTACTGACTAGCAGGAGATACAGTCACTGAAAAGGGATCTAAGGGAAAACAAAAATTACTAAATACCTTCTTAAAATTATTTTCAGCTCAGAAAGCTTCTACTCTTTTCTGTTCCTTAAAGGAATGGTCCTTAAATTTGTAACAAGTGGGTACATTACACTATGTGCAAACCAGGGCCCTGTTCATACAATCCTTTCCTGTCATGTCTACCATATTGTTTCTGTAACTCGCCCTGGGGTAGTTTGGGCTTGGGTTTGTTTTATTTTACAAAGATGCTGAGGAGTGGTTGCTTAGAACAACTTTTGTCTGCCCCCTGCTCTTCTCTTTTAGTGTGTGGCTTTGCACCCACCATAAGCATGAAACAAAAACTTTTTGATGTATCAGCTCCGTGTGTGCATGAGTTGGATGTGTCAAGGGTGGTGGCACATACTAGGGAGTAAAAACACTGGTATGGTTGGTTTGTTTATTTGCAAATAGCTTTGATTTGCTGTTACTGACTTCTGTCTAGTGATTGGATTCACACTGTTTTAATTTGGAAAAGTTGCCCATGAATGCATAATTATTATGAAGTTGGACATGGTACTTTTGAAAGTGCAGTTATTCTTCCTTAGCCTTTTTAGAATGCTTATCAAAATAGTTGAACTCAAACTAAGCAGATTTAGATTTTTCATGAAGAATCGCTATTTTTCTTGTTTAAAATTCAATAACCTTCTCATAATGAAGTCCCTTTGAAACAGATTTTAAAAAATCAAACCTACCAACATTCTTAAGGCCAGTCAGAAGAACATGAGTACACATTTGCTGACTACCTCCTCCTTGCCTATGGTACATGAAGGAAGCAGGAGTTTGAAAGAGGCAGCCTCTGTCAAGTCAATGGCAGAGCTTATTTGGGAAGATCAGTTCTAGTTGCTGAAAGACAGGAAAAGTACAAAACTACTTGCCTTGTCTTCCTTTGTCTGAGATAATGTGCAGTTCCAAACACACCTAAAACAGTGTTTGAAAGTGCTCTGTCTGACTGGAGCGTGTGGCACGCTGAGCCCCGCCCTGCAGCAGCGCACTAATGTTCATCTGTTGTGTAGAACAGCGTCAGCTGCTGAAACGCATCCGTCCTGTAGGAGCCAGGGCATCCTGACACTGTTCCAGTCCCCGTTGTTCTGAGTGCTCAGCATGCAAATACCCTAGGTTTGCACCTTTAAAGTTGAAAATATTCTTAAGTACCACTAAACTAATTCTATACTCACTATTTCAAGTCTGAAATCACCCTTGACTTGCATCAGAATTATTCTTGTGAGTTTAGTTCCTCTTCCATCTCAGCAATGTCTTTCTTTCATGTCTGAGTGAGGACATGAACAGTTTCTGTCTTCTGGAAGCTGAAAATGGGAGGGACTGAAGAAAATGTACGTGCTTGTAAAGCAAGGCAGTACAGTCGGAGATGGAAGAATGAGTGGAAGGAAAGAGCACAGATGAAATGTGACTGGAGCTCTGTGCAGGCAAATGACCTGAGGCACAGTATTTTGGATGGAGTGTGTCATGAAAAGGAAACTCCTGCAGTCCTCCAAATCAAAGGGTTTTTTTTAGGAGAAAGTACACTGCCTCTACCTCTAAGGAACTTTGTCTATTACTATGGAAAAAGAATCAGAGCCTGCATTAATATGTGGTATATAACCAACAATATCAGCTCATTTGGAATGAGCCCTCAGAGCAGGGTGGGCCCCTTAGTGCTTCGGGGCATGGAAGGAAGAAAGCACCGATTTTCAGTCTCCCAGAGCTTCTTAGCAGGTGTTTTGCTTCGGGAGGGCTGTGTAGAAGACAGGAGTGAAGGTGTTGAACGGTAGTTAATGTAGCTGGCAATAAGAAGTGTTGCTTCAACAATCTGCGGAAAAGAGAAAATTATTAACTGTAGAGGTAAGAGTGCCCTTTGATTTTTAGAATCTATTGACTGCATAGCTTTTGTCAATGGCTTTCTCTCATGGAATTGCTCAGTTTTAAAATGAAGCTCTGTCTTTAGGAATTAGGTAGAATAAGTCTCTTGTTCAAAGGTTCCAGCTTACAAGGGATTTGTTGAATGTATATAGCTAGTGCAGCAGCCATGAGTACCAGTCCCCAGGACTTGTAAAAGACACTCAGCTCTGATGCTACTAGCTGGAAAGAAACTCACTTTTCATTTGTAATTACCTTTGGAATTGCCATTGTGAAGAGAAGTTTTTCAGTGCTGTTTTTTCCAGAACTTCTTTCTTTCATTTGACTGACTACAATCATGAAGTCGTCTCGACAGCCTCCAAAGGTCAGCACAGAGGAGTATGAATAAGAGACCTTCAAATGCTGCAGACAGAGAGTTTGAAAAAGTCAGTTCTGTAGTTCTGTAAAGAATTCCAAATGCCTTAAACGAATGCATTATTTTATATTGCTACTTCCTGCAAGAACACCAGGTCTCCAGCAGTAAAGGGCACTACAGGTAATAGGCTCTATAGGTAAAAGCTGGCAGAGCAAGCTCAAGTGAGAATTGCATTTCTAGTTTTCTCTTAGTTTGCTTGATGCCTCACTGCTTCATAGTCCAAATTTTGCTATATTCCAGATGGTGGTAATAAAGCACACACTACTGAGATTTTGCAAGATGTATGAGCACGTTTGCTGCCCTACCTCACACTGTAGCTGTAATTTTCCTTTGTCTATGGAGTGTTCAAATATAGCACTGACTTCCCTCATCTCTGATTTTTACAAATTAACTCCTGGATCCATTTGAAGTTAAAGACAAACTTTTAATGACTTTCAGTGGACTCAGGGGAATGTCTTTCTATGGTAAGTAAGGTATTTTTCTTAAACACTGTTCCTCAACATACCATTGTGTTATAATCCAGTATGCTAATACCATCTTCATTCACAGCTATCCAGACTGGACAGTCTTCCAATGAGGATGGCAAAATAGGCTAGAAAGAAAGAAAATTATTAATTCAGGTATTTCTTGACCACCACAGAATGATGTTTCTGATGTAAATGTTGGGTTTTAAGGGTAATGTGAAGATGAGAAAGAATCCCATAGGCTTACTGGTGTGACCTGGTTTGATTTTTAAGAGAGTTTTTCCCAAAATTTGGAATAATATTTTCAGATTTACATACGCTTTTCAGAGTAGTGGCACAAGAGATACAAGGATAACAAAGGCTTTGAAATTAATTAGATTCTGTTCGTGTGGTTAAAACTGAAGGAAATGCTAGGACAGAGCAACAAAATGGCAGCTCTGCGCTGGACATGTGGCTCCCGTGGGTCAGGCAGGCAGTGAAACCTTCTGGTTTCTATACCAGTGCACCCAGTACCATCGCATCAATGCAGTTTTGTTTCTTCCAGAGTCTTATGGCAAATGTGTATCAATTGTCTGGCTAATTACATAAATCTGTCCTAGCAATCTGCTATGACATGGCTAATGCAATAGGCTTTGCTGTTTTAACTGTTGAAAATGTTAATCATCAGAAATACCAACAGTATTTAAACTGTGGGTGGATTTATTCTATATTCTGATTCTTCAGCATCAGCAACCTCAAATACCAGTAACCTCTTCTGACAGTAACCTCTTTTAGTCCTGACAGTGGAAATAACTGTCTTTTGAAAACTTCTGGTATATTTACTCAAGAGGTCCTTTCCATCCTTAGACTTTTTTTCCCACAACTACAGCAGCTTTGACTTCAAAGCAAGAGACATGTAACCATGAAGAAGACCTCTCTCAAGCTTTCAACAGTGGAAATTTCTGCTGGGATGGGGAAGATGGTTAATACCAAAATAAGATTTCTCAGCCAGTATGTGCTAAGGCATTAGTTCAGGCACAGGCAATAGGTACAGAGCTCTAGCCTGGGATGGGCTGAGGGATGGTACAAGCTACTGAGAGAAGCACTCCCTCTAGCTGCTCTTGGCAGCTTACCCAATAGGTGCTTTCATTTTTGTTTCTGCAACAGGACATTAGCAGTGCTTGCCTCTCTCATGTGGCAAGGAAAGCATCCAGCTCTGTGTCAAACAGAGAACAGGAAATACCCATTCTTCTTATAGCTAGCATCAGCTGCCACATGTGACTTACAGGGACTCTTCCCTTCCACCCACACTGCGGTATGTAAATCTTATTTTTTAAACCATCACTGTAGCCTTGATGACCAGGGAAATTTCTGCCTGAGAAAGCCTTGACAAGTTTTGCAAGAAGTAGTACTCTGTATCATGATCTATTGACAAGAGCCAGGGAACTTTCACTATTTATTTACTGAACACTAGCAACCCCTAGTGTTTAGAACATACTTGTCTTCTTTGTCAACCTATGCGGTACCAGGGCTGTTTGTTCAGAACGCAGCATTGTTCAGTTTTTTTCCTTCCTGAAACAACCCATGTTACCAGAGATTTTAGCTATGTCTCTGCTCAGATAATTCAGTCTTGGCAACAGAAAAGAGTGTGCTCCAGTTACCTTAGCAGCAAATATTTTGGTTCCAAAGAGAGGCCATTTCCGGGCTACTGTCAAATAAATTCGAATGCATTCTGGTGGAGAGCACCCCTGCAGCACCATCCACTTGGTCGCCAGCCTGTCTGTCAGCTGCCTTTAGGAATCCAAGACACAAGACAGTATTATTAACTAGTGTCTTCCAAGGAAAGGTGTGTAAAATTAAAAACAGTTAATAAATGTACCTCTTTACTCCAAAAGTGCTATTCTACACAGCATTAATGGACAGGGCTGTTAGCACTATCAGCTATAAGGATTGTTTATAACCTGAGTTTACTTTAGCATTTTCTCTACTTCCACAATTATTGTATTACTAGTTATACTGTAATGCCCAGAAATCCCAGACAATATGGGTTATTCACTGGTGTATAGATTAAACAATTGTAACTACAAACACTCAGGCAGCTGTTACAGTAAAACCCTGCCCAGCTTGTCTTCACGTTCAGTTACACTCTCGCCTTCCTCATACCTTGCCTGTAGTATGCTCTATATGGAGTGGCAATATATATTAACTCTTGATTTGGCTCACTAGGGATGGTTTGGCAGCTACCTTGCTAGATGCAGATGGAATTTGCTTCCAAAAGGAGGTAACTGTGTTAGTTCCACTGCTGCATCCCTAAGAAGCTCAGGATCTGGAAAGAAGATCGTTCTCTTGCTTTATATCAGGTAGATCTGAGATCTGTGGCAACATCTGAATTCTGTACTTGAGCTCTCTGCATAGTGTGTGATAATTTCCAAGTCAGATCATCAAAAAAAATCCCTGCAAAATATGTCCCACCAGAATTACTGCATGGCCTGAAGCCACCCATATGAGCTCGTTTTATGGCTCATTTCAAATATTAGGCATCTGGATTCAATTGACACTTGGGGGAAGGGTAAAACAAAAACTCAGAAAGAGAATTCATCTTAGGCTTGGGCTAGTTTGTTGAAACTGAGATGCCTAATTTGGAAGTGAAAGGCTTAAACTGCTTGTCTAGGGGAAAATTACTTGGCGATTTGGCTCTTTTTATATTAGTTTTTCTTTTAAGGAAACCTTTCCCTGACACTTTTTGAAGTTTCTACTTCAAATAATCTTGACTGGGCTTCTTGAAACTTCTTAAATGTAAAGAAAATTTTGCAAGTAAAAGCTGGTTTCAGTGCAAAGTACTGAAGAACCAACAATTTACCTGAGCTGTTCAGGAGTAATGTTTTGCTTGTAGTGTTTGGGGTAGAATTTATCTAAGACCTGGTGGAGAAGATGCTGCATTTTCAATTGTGATGTTCCCCCAGGACATGAAGATCCTGGTCGATCCAAATCTCCATATTCCACCTAAGACAACATTATAGTTTATAGTGCAACAGAACCATGGGGTTTTTAACACAGTAGCACATTCCATTAATTCCCATACTGATAACTACTGTGTTTATTAGTCATGCAAGAAGACACAGGCTGGGGAATTTTGTCTACAGCATTTCTCATAGTAAATGTATACAAAAGAGCAACTTCCGAGGACACAACTGCCCAGGGAATTATCTACGGACGTAAGAAAGTGGAACATGATTTCAGACACACACTTGTTGTAAGGAGACACAACTGTATAAACTGCCAGGCTTTGGAGGTTTATTTTCAATTGGCCGGTTAAAACAACAGCATATTTGTAAATAGTTTGGACCACGTCCCCAGCTTCTTCACCTCAGTTTACACTTCTTTAGCAAATATAACACTCAGTTTCAGCTCAGTAAAGAGCTATTATCCTGCTTATCATGCCCACATCCCAGGTGTGCTTTATGTGGTAAAATACTAAATGCAAGCTTGTAGGCCTATTTGAGGATCCTATAAGATGCTCCTCCTGAGTAAGAGGGTACTGGCAGTGCAACAGGGAAAGATTTACTATTAATGGAATTCTAGTAGTGGTACTATTTCCATATCTCTACTAAAGTACTCATTGGAGCAGTTCTGCTGATAGTCCAGCCTCACTGTTTTTTTCCAATATTTTTCTTGAGAAGGAAAGGAGAAGCACTGCTGGAGCAAATGTCCCTACAGCAAAATGTGTTCTAACGTGTGTACACTGGTATAATGTGTTTGGCATCTCTGACTGTTTGTGCACTTTTGGTGTAGAAGGTAGCTGCTTGGTCAAAGATACTCGGTGTACAGCTGAAGGAGGACAAAGAGAGGATTTCTGCCATACTCACCTGAGCCATTAGAGCCACCATTTCCAGAGCTAATTCCTTATTAACAGGAAACCTCCCATTGGCTATTTCATTGCTGACTTGGAAGGCCAGTAGCAACCGCTCACGGTCTGTCTCACCTTTGGCCTGGCTCCGAAAATATAGTCTAAAAAGCAGAGAGGATTGTGAAGGTTAAAAGATACTGTGAAGTGAAAGTACAGCTGGGTACTTTAATCAAGGTGACGCAAAATAAAAGTGGGGTTTTTCTTTGGTTGGTTTTTTTGTTTTGAGGGGGTATTGGACAGATTTGGAAGCTGAGGAGCTTTTCTTATGAATAGGATTCGAGCAAGGAGGCTCAAAACGTGCATTCTAGCTTTGGAAGTTATTCGAATTCTGTAAGCCAACCACTTCTAGACAGTGAACCCTTATTAAACATAGCTTAATCAGTGTCCATTCATCACCATGAAGCACAAATAGACAATATTTACATTATGGCCTTCTCTGCTTATCACAGAAAAGACAACTACCCCTGCTCTATGTGTATAAGCTTCTACAAGGCAGCCTTGTAGACTTGCCAGCTTGGATTTGGATTTGACCACTCACACTGAAGACTTATTAAAAAATTCTTATTTCCTGCTGAAGCAAACTGAAGAGACCCAATTAGTGGGCTTTATTTAAAGAAACATGCTGTAAATCAAAGCTTTCTACTATTTTTTATTCCATTCACACTTGAAATTTTTTTGATGTGGTATAGCAAGATTATTAATTGGGGTTGAAGACACCACCTTGGGGAATGCTTCCCAAAACCATTCCTCATACATGCCTACTTACAGTCCACAGCATCTAATTCACATATTCATTTCAAGCTGCATCTGTGGCTATATATTCCACAATACTGCATGAGATATTCATTCCAGTGGATCACTTTGTTTATTTTTATGTCACTTTGAGATTAACAACACTACTAGGACCATATTGGCCATATGCATGTCTTATCAGAGTCCTTGGTGTTAGAACAGCCCAGCCTTGGAAAGACCTTATCAAAACATCCTTGCTGCCCAGTCTAGGCACATTCCTGCCCAACAAAATAATACTTCAAAGTATCACTCCTGAGACAAACAGTGGCTTCTGGATCAAAAGCAGTAACTTCTGCTTCCATCTCTATTATACCATCTAACAAAGTTGACAGAAATTTGTTTCCACCATTACAGTCAACAAAAATCTTTGTATGTTCAACAGAGAACTCTCTGTTCAGTTTTGGGGTGGCCTTTGTCTTGCCTGCAAAGAGAATTCATTCCTTGTTCTCATACGCTCTCGATTTACTGTAATTAAGAATTCCTGTTCGTATCATAAGTGATGAACTTGTTCCAGTTTTTTATTAAGATCTTTGTCTTGTACTTCCATTTTCTACCATTTTTCACCATTTAACTTTTAACATTTCTTTCTTTATAAAGTTTGGGCACTGCTACTACATGTCTCTTCTACAGCTCATGTAATTTAGAACATTGTTCTTGTATCTTTTTCATCTTTGTGATTGTTCACTTAATTGCAGTTTTCAGCATATTTGTTTTCACTGGTGATTTTTCCTCTAGGTGTCTCTCTCTTACCTAACATGCATTCTTTAATTATGTTTTAGGATCTAGGCAAATGAAATTGTGCCAAGTATGCCTAATTATGCTACAGCTAGTTGTTAATTCATTTTAAGTCTATTCTGCTATTGCAAAGTGGTTTGGGTTTTACCCCTAGGCCATATGCTTTTGTATATGTAACAGACAAAAGCCATCATATCTCCTGTAGGATTTAAATGCATCTTAGCTAAAATAGTTTTGACACTAATTATACTATAAATTACTGGTCATCTACAGAGATACATGCAGTCTAGAATGTTTAGTTAACAGCAGTAGTGAGGCCACCCAGCAAAGGACAGTACCTGTTCTTATAGGTCAACTTTACAATTCTTGTGCCACCTTCATATTTCCCAGGATGCAATTCTTTTAAGGCTTGTTCCCATTTAGAAATGACATCACAGATCTTAAAAAAATATCAAGGAGAGAGGAGACACAAACTGAGGTGAAATGTATAGTCAAGGCTTGAGGGGAAAGTAAGTGAATAAAGTATTGTAGAACACAGAAGATAAAGGAACAGATTGGATCAGCATAAACACAGCCAAAAGTGACAAAACACTTTTTCTATTGCACAGTATGTAAAAATTAAAGCATTCAAACTGAAAACTCCAGCTCTAACCTGCAGGTGGACGTGTGAATTCTGGTCTGGTAGTAACTCTCGTGGTTATGTCTAACATTAGCAAGTACCAAAGCTCAGGAGAAACAGATATGCACAGAGAAACACCCATTCCTAAGTCTCCATGCCCACACTATATGTGTGTTTTAAAGGGTTTTCCTTTGGACTAGCTTTAGTCTGATCAAGTGACCTAAAAGCCCACTACTTTGTTGGATCACATTTTCCAGTTCATGTTTCATGTAATAAAAATCAATTTCATACTCTCAAGTTACTCCTTAATGTGAGTAAATGCATGGTTAGTAGGAATGATTGGTAGGTTTATTTCAGAAGTGCCCTCCTGAGCCAAACTAAAGCACAATTGTATCCTCTGAACAGCAGCTGAACATGCATGGCTATGCCAAATCCTTGGATGTCAATGTCCAAACTTTGGGAACATTTGGTCCTAGATTCCACCTTTGTAACTCAGACATATGTTTCGTAATAACATGGTTACTTTTTTTTGTTCCAATCAGCTCCTGGTTATTCTAGTCCTTTTATAAGTGGTCTAATGAAGGCCCCTAGTTCTCTTTTGATGGCATCTCAATAAAAGAAATGGGAACATAAGAAACCACATGAAATACATAATCAGATCTCTAAACCTCTCTTAAGAAGCTATTGAGATTTACTGGTTATTGTTTACTTGCCAAGGCAAAGTGATGCCTTTGATTGTCTCAAGCTCCTTTGTTTACTCTGATACCTCATCTCTCCAGATGGTGGTCCAATTACCAGCAAAACTCCAGCTTATTTGATCTACATCAGGCCATGAAAGCAAACTATATAATTTGGCACTGTGGTAGTTTCCTTTTCAAACCATCTAATTCAAAGTTATTGGTACCTTCTCCCTCCACTGCCTAATGTGAAATTTTACACTGTGTCAAACTGATTAAGTTCCCTACAGG
This sequence comes from Atrichornis clamosus, assembly GCA_013400975.1. Taxonomy (NCBI): domain Eukaryota; kingdom Metazoa; phylum Chordata; class Aves; order Passeriformes; family Menuridae; genus Atrichornis; species Atrichornis clamosus. The sequence continues at coordinate 64,388 of WBMZ01000590.1, read as the reverse complement.
TATCAGGGCTACTTCAAAGTTGCCACTACAACTGTTCCTCCATCAATGCTGTATGACAAATCATTCTCACAGATTTGTCCCAAAATCTGACGTGTCTCATTCATGGAAGCCAGCCTGCTCAATTAAGGCAGTCATTCAGCTGCAGCATGGGTAAAAATCTCCGTATGAAAGACACAGATGCTAATACTTTATCTGCTTGCTTTTTCCCTTGATCTGAGGCACTCCTGCTCTTTCTTAAAGTGAAGCCATACTCAGTAGGGCTTTCTCCCCTACATACACTTATCAACAATGAAAGTCTGAGTTATCTGGAGAGAGCAAGGAGATACTTCATAATCCAATAGATGGAATTTATACAGACATGCCAAAAGACTCACAGCCTAACATAAATTTGTCTCAATTAGGAGTGCCACATTTGATGTCAGTTGTGATATCTGATCATGCTGGCTAGCTCAGTCATGTTTCAATTTTGTGGTCAAGACAAATTAAACTTTAATACATGCTAAAATCTCAGTTAAAGACTTTTAAAAAATTGACCAATTTATCATCTACTCAAATAGAACTTGCTTTGTATTAAGAACTATATCAGATTAGACTGAGCTAATAATAGAATTAGAGAATCATTTAAGTTGGAAAAGACCTGTAAGATCAGAAAGCCTAACCATTAAACCAGCACTGCCAGCTCTACCACTATACCATGTCCCCAGGTGTCACATCTAGGTATCTTTCAAATAGCTCCAGGCATGGTAATTCTACCACTTCCCTGGGCAGCCTCTTCCAAAGGCAAACCCTTTCCATGAAGAAATTTTGCCTAACAGGCAATCTAAACCTCCCCTGGAACAACTTGAAGACGTTTCCTCTTGTCTTGTCACTTGTTATTTGGGAGAAGAGACTGATCCCCACCTGGCCACAACCTCCTTTCAGGTACTTGTAGAGAGCGGTAAGGGCCCCCCTCGAGCCTCCTTTTCTCCAGACTTAACACCCCCAACTCCCTCAGGGGCTCCTCATCAGACTTGTGCTCCAGACCCTTTGCCAGCTTCGTTGCCGTCCTCTGGCCCCACTCCAGTATCTCAGTGTCTTCCTTACAGCAAGGGGCCCAAAAAACAGGATTCAAGGTGTGGCCTCACCAGTGCCAAGTACAGGGGGACAATCCCTGCCCTGTTCCTGCTGGCCACACTATTGCTGATACAGGCCAGGGTGCCACTGGCCTTCTTGGCCACCTGGGTACGCCCTGGATCATGTTCAGATGGCTGTTGACCAAGACCCCCAGATCCTTTTCCTCTGGGCATCTTTCCATCCACTCTTTCCCCACTCCATAGGGTTGTGTGGGTTGTTGTGACCCAAGTGCAGGAATTAACATCTCATCTGTGAATATTAATCTAGATAGACGATATCCAAGCTTATTTGACCTTAATTCATTAAGAAAAATGTATTAACCATTTAGCAGTTCTTCAAAGGTGTATACTGAAGGTATCAGAGAGAAAAAATAAATACCTTCATGTTGCCTTGCAAACAATGTTCCAAGTTCCTTCCAGAAGGATCATCTGTGAACAGAGAAAATCCCATGTGGGATGGCTTCCTCATTCCTGTCTCTTGGTTCAGTCGCTGAATGAATTCATCAACTGTTGAGGAACCATCAAAACCTACAACCTGCAATGAAAGAGGACTTAATTGAGGATACAAGAAACATAACATTGATGGGCATCACAAATAATGAAGGTGGTGTCCTACAGATTAGTGTCTCAGGATTAACTGCCAGCTTCAGTGACAACACTTGTGTATTGTCTGCCATCATATACATTATTTCCCATATTGAGACACTTTCAACATCTCTCCCTTTTCCCCAGCTACCTTTTCTTCCTAAGACCTGTAAAGCTGGGGATAAAATCCTTTCATTTTCTCAGGAAAATCAGCTAAAATAGCAAGGAGGAGAAACAGTGTCTATCTCCCAATATCTGATATGTATGCGTACTGTGGTGCCACCCACCCACATGAAGGAGGCAGGTTATAGTGCAGTCCTCTAGTGCCCAGAAGAAAGGCACCTGTGGTGGCTCACCTGGTAGGTTCCGTTCATGAAGTGCACTGGGATGCTGAAGGGGAGTGAGTGATGGTAGGGATTTCTCAGCAGGATGGACACGATCTCCATTCGAGAGGGCTTGGCTTCCCGCTCTCCAGCCTGCACCGTGCGGTCTACTGATCTCTGGCAGTAGATGGCATACTTGCCTATTTCACTCCTAGGCAAAGAGGTGGAGAGAACCACACACATGCTCCAAGTGCCAAGTCCTCTTCAATTTCCCATGCCATGACAAAGCATTCCTCCCTCAGGCTTTTGCTCAAGCCAAGTTATATCTCTGTGCAGATACACTGTTCATCTCCACAGCCTAACAGCTCAAGTGAAAAGCCACAACACAAACCTGAGCTCCAACAACCTGTAAAATTAAGGCAGACAACGGACTCTCTAGGAAGCACAAGAGCATTCCCTGCTTCTAGGTGTCCTGGACACAATACAAGAGTATTCTTTTTTGTACCCTGTTGCCATCATAGTATCTGTTAAGCCAAGACCAATTCACCCTCAAACTTGCTGTTATGCCAGTGGAATTCAGTTACTATCATGTCAAGTCCTGGTAATTATTAATAATGAGTTGTATAATCATCTGAGACAAATGTATTACAAGTTGTGTTTATCAATTTATGTGGATGTACAAATGACAAGTTTCCATGTATTAACCCTATCTGCCAACCAAGAGACTCAACAGAGATTCCAAGTAAGCTTAGATTTGTTGACAGTTCAATACAGGATAGGGATAGTTACCAAGATGATCAGTTTACTGTCTACTTAAGAGAGTGCTCTATTGAACAGCACCAAAAAGATATGTGTGTCTAAAGCCAAGCAGGAACAGTCAATTACACTTTTTACAAAAATGTTAAGAATGTTTATACTGAATAAGTTCTGAAATGCAAGGATTTATATGGATTTGTAACTGTGCTATCACTTTGCAGGGAAAAATAATTCCATTGAAAAAGCCTTCAGGAGCTCAGTACATGACTAAATCTCCAGTTAAATTTCTGCAAGCAATACCTAAGTCAGGAGTTCTGGCTTTTCATTGTAACAATATATTGCACACCTCCCCAGTAATGAGTTTGGAAAATTTTCAAATAGAGAATCTTGCTTCAACAAGAAGCTATTATGTCTGGTTTCCAAATGCTCCTGAGCCCTGTGACTTCTCACTTAGAATTCTGCTTTCTCTCTCTTAGAGACTGAATATGTACTCTAAGATCACCTTTCATGAAAAAGAATACCTAGAATTAAGATGTAATATAAATCTAGACCATAGGCATTATGCAGTGTAAACATTCTAGTGCCTTGCTTGCTGTGTGAAACAGAGGAAGTATATCTACTTAATTGGTCAAGAAACAGCTGTATCTGCTCCATCCAAAGAGACAAGTATTCCTAGAGTTAGGGAGAAGGACCCAAGCTAAACCCCTTTTAGCAACTGCTGCAAATCTAAGCTAATTAGAGGTGAATATAGGAACATTTTCATGTAATTTCGGGGGGTTTTTTTCTAGCCCTAATAATTATTTCATAGCTGGACTCTATAAATAAACTTCCTCTTTGCTTCTGCTTGGAAACAGCTGGTAATCCACAAGTTTGAAGAGATGGATTCTAGTTCTAGACAAAAGATCCCTAACATATTGTCTTACCAAATGGAGAGAGAGCCTGAACATCGAGCAGTGCCCAATATCTGTATTTTTGCTTTGAGAAGAAATAGTAAATGTGAGGTAGCATGTAAGAAAATAAAACAGACTTGACAGGAGTACACACATTTCCTTTGCAGTACCAGGAGTCTTGTAGCTTGAGTTCTGTGGCAGATTTAGGCTTATTATTTGAATATGAATATTTGTTTGAAAGGAAATGACTCTTTTACCTTTGTCTTAACAACAGTATATTTTTGCACCAGACAACTAGACATCTCTAGCTGTGACCTCCCCTCAAGGACACAGTGAGATATGCTGAAGGACCAGATCACCATGGAAACAAAGAGCACAGCATGAACAATGGAGAACAACTTATTGCTGTTACCGTAGTTACAAGCCAATGAGGTAAGAGAAAAGAGTACTAGCATATATTTCAGGTTTGTTAGTTTTTCCTAACTTTGTATGGTTCCCTGAGATGTCCTCTGCCTCTCTTTCATTCTGTCAGTTGCCTGCTAATGTGACAGCAGAACATAATGACCTAAAATTTGAACAATTCATTCCAAGTAATTACTTTGATCTGTCTTTCTATCAATAAAATAAAGTAGCTGCATTAGCAAAAGATTTCCCAGTGTAGCTCCAGTTTATCTGCAAAAAGTTCTTTTGCTAGTATAGGTCACTCAGTTTTGTGAAGTGACAAATTAATGTGAATGACAGAAGGGGCACAGCTTTATACCATTGGGAACCTTCTGTCCTCCCTCTCAACGTATTTTTGTAGGTGTGTTTTAAAAAATTACTTTCCTATTCATCTGTAGAGGATGCAAGAGGCAGTCAGCTTAGCAGAAGGAAATGCTGCTGCAGTCCTTACCTGGGGTCTGCATGTCGCTGCAAGTGCTGTTTGATGTACCAGAGGAAGTGATGTTGAGGCAGGAATAGAGGAGCACATAAAGCCAGGAGCTGCCAGCACTGTGAACATAAAACTGGACATCACTCTTGTTCTGTACTTCTTACCTATTGTCTTTCATAGAATACTACAGCCAAAATGTTGGATGGTGACTAGTGCTCTTTGGAGTGACCATTTTCAGACATGTAGTTCAAGATATTTCAGAGGGAAGTGATGGTCAGACTGCTCTTCAGTATCTCAATGTGTTCTCTAAGAAGAGTTCTAAATGATTGGCTACTTCTAAAAATTTTGACTAGAGTAACCAGAGCTGAGTGAACAATTAAGACTCAAATTAATACTATGTAAATGCAAATCATAACAAAAAATACATGGGAATTTTATTCCAAATTAGACTCATTATTATTCAACCTTATTTTAATTTCTCCTCTGAGCTAGAATATTGTCATTGAGCATGTACATTCACGCTGTAACTTATTAATTTGATTTACCCAATAATTATAGTGTAAAATTCAGATTTCATGCTTAATAGTAATATTCATTATTTGTATGCTGTTGATTATCTAAAAAGCAAAACAAAATTAATACCATGTGCTAGTTATAGCTGGACAACACAAGCGATGAACTTTGATTTTGAATATGTCTGAATAGACCATTTGCAACTGGTGAACAGTTACATTTAAACTAAAATTTATTTTGCAATTAGTTACATTCTTAGTGTTTTTCTTTGCACATCAGTGCTGAGACTCTCTTTCCTCCAGCACACCTTTAACACTAGCACAATTTTATAATAACCAGTCCCACTACTAATTATTAAAAACACGGAGTTAAACAGGAGGTATTTGCAGAGCGGCAGTGACTAAAACAGAACTGACCTGAGTGACTGAGTGATTCTGGGGTTGTCGGCAGCTGGTCTGTTTAACAAGCTGACAGTAAATTTCATTCTGCAGCTCAGGATGTGTCAAGCAGACCTGCAGTGCTGTCTGGGCAAGTGACACATGGTAATCAATAGAGGATGCCTCCACAGGAACATTGATGAACAGCTGACAGGACTGTGAAAGGGCAGAAGTTAGGCAATGCCACAAATACAGCAACTCTTCTCTGGTACTTTCCAGGCCAGGTTCCCCAGATGTATTTATTAACTTACAGACAGTGAACAAATAGCCTTGAGAGGAGGGAGGAGAGTCAATACTTGATTCCTATTCCTCCCTCTTTAGTTATGGCTACTAGAAAATTTACTCAACCTCCCCCAGCCTAAGGAATTTACAAGTCAGCAAGAGAATTGAGGTGAAAATGTGCTTCCTGCCTTCCATGCCTGTGCTTTACCTTGTTCACACTGTCCAGTCTCACTTCTGATCTTATACTGGAGTGCAAAAATGTAGTCTCCAGTGGCTTCATCACTGGTCTTACTGATACAACTGAGTTTGCCAGTAAATTGTTTCTGTTTCCCTCAATCCAACTATTGCAGAGGAAAGAGGAAGATAAAGCTAACTTTGAAGTATGAAGTCTGTGAGAGGCATTACTCCTAAACCCAGATTCTGCACAAGATAAGTTAAACCTCCAAAGAATGAATGACACCTAATATCTAACTATCCTTTTGTAATTAAATGAACCAGCAGTCCTGTCTAAAGCAATCAACAGTGACCATAAATGTTGTACATGACAAAACAAAGTTGTTGCCCCAGCAACATAGTAAAATAACTGAAAACCATGCAATGTCCCTTTAAATACCTTAAAAAGCTTCAGAGCTTCAGTCTGTAGAGCCTCTGATGGCAGAGTAGTGAGGGATGTGTGCAACCCATCTTTACTGTAGCACAACATAGGATGCTTCCACAGAGGAGAATCTGAGGTAGCAGATGGGCAAAAACATGCAGTGTCAGCAAGAGAAGAGAGGTAACAGTGTCCACGTTGACAAGGAGCCTTGCTGAAATGGCAAAGCACCCAAGGAAGCAGCACTGCACTAGGCCACATTATCTTTGGTGACACTTCACTGATTTCAGCAAAGCCTGCTACAGATTAGGAGTCACCAGCAGCATTAACCATCAGCAGAAAGAAGTATTGTCATCCTCAGTCCTACGTCAGAGCTTCTCATCAGCTGGATTCTGGTGAGAAACTGCTGAGGAGCGTGTTCAAACCAGAGACACAAACTCTGCCAGGGCAGCTGCCTGCAGTGGGGGTCTTTGTTAATGCAAGTCACTATTCAACAAGAAGGAAGTTCACATATAGGTCCAGATTATGTGAGTGTGCAGGAGAAGAGTATTAGTATGATTGCATATGTTAATACTTATTTGAGAGCATGGTGCATAAACATAGGTGTATGAGCAGGTATGAAAGACGAGGAGGAACAGACGAGCATGGATGCATGTGTAAGGTTTTACACATGCAGTAAGGGTTTACACATGCAGACAGAGAAACAGAGGTGAAGGCAAGTGTGTTTCAGTGTATTTAGAGGAAAGAGCACATGTTTGTATGGTTAAGATTTCCTCAAAAGGAAAATCAAGACCAACAAAGATAAGAAAAAATTAAAGCTCTTATTGTAATTTGAATTCATTTTACAGACATTTCAGAGGCTTTGATAAATGATGTGACAATGTGATGAACCTGTCTGAGAGCCAGGGGAGAACACTATACCATATGATGTACTACTGAGAATCCCCTTCCCTCACCTTTGGTTGGGTTAAAACTGGGAATTGAAATTATTCCTCCTTATACTTTGCTACCATGGAAGAGTTTGTGATTTCTACTTACTAGGGTCTCCCTCTGCATCCAGTAGTTTTCCAATGAGTTGTTCATATGATGTGCCCACTGTGGCACTACTGCTACCAGCTGCAACAGTCAGATGGTACAGCCAGGTGTTCTAGGCATAAGGATGAGAACAGGATGGGTCAATTCACACCTGTTTCCTACCAACAGGTTAAGCTGTCATGACCCATTTGTTCATTGTAACCCAAAGACTCTTGCTCTCCAAAAAGAAGACTGCTTTTTATACCTTCTCCTGTTTGGTGCGGATGAGTAAATATGTGGGACTCTGGTCCTGAGGGTGAATCACCAAGGTACAGTGGGATGAGAGAAGTCCTCCACCAGTGGCTTCATAATCTTCATCAGAGTCACAGGAACGGTCTACTTCTTCCACTTTGGACTCACGCATAGGCAGATGCCCTAAGGGACACTGTGAGGAGCAGAAGCACATTAGATAACTGTAGCTCATCTCCCAGTGTGGGCAGGGAACACTGGGAAAGAAAAGCCAGGTCAAAATGTTGGCAGTTCTGTAAAATGTAAGGAATAAATAATAAATAAATAAATAATTCGATGTTTAGCTAAAGTAATCTTGCATTTCCACAGAATTTCTTCTTTTTTGTAAAGTACTTACAAAGTGTCATTACTTTTACTTTTCTTTGGAAAGCATTTACATGTCAGAATGAGAATATGCAAATAATATGCTTTTTCCCCGTAAGGTACTGCTTTCTTCACATTACACTTGATGGTCAGTTGCTCAGTGTCTTTGGCCACAGTTTTCTGATCCTGGCCAGACTTTCTGCTTGCTACTGGAAAAGAAGTACTTTTAAAATTTCCTAAGTACTTAGATTCAGACAAACTGAGGATATCTGCTGTGCTAACTCTGGGGGTCAATCCCAAATGTGAATCACAGTATTTCTTGATATTCTAAAACTTGGATTTTGACATCACCAAGACAAAGGAATGGACTATTGGGCCAAGTGGCCAGAAATGGAAGCATATTACAGTGATTAAATTACCTTCCTCTTCCCATAATGTTGTTGCTATTTATTTTCATGATGGTGTGCAGAATCTAACAGCTGCTGTATAAAAGTCTGCTCTAAAGACTACACAAGACCAAATGGAGAAAGTGAAGAACAAAATATGGAGTGATCTGAGAAAAGAGCAATCACTTGCCTTTTATGTCTGCTGTCATTTAAGCTTAAAAAAATAAGATCAGAGAAAATATCGATTCTCTTTGTGGAACAGGTGCTGTTAGAAGAGAAGTACAACCAAGAAAGAGACATGAGACACAGAAGCAGTAGAAGGAAGAAACGCTTCACAAGAAATGGGAAAGAAGGGTTCAGGAATAAAAGGGGGAAAAGGAATTACCTTATCTTCATGATTTCGATAGTAGTAGAAGGTTTTTCCAACCAGTGCACACCAGACCAGCTTCGAGCGACCATGCTTGACCTGTAAGGAGGACAAAGTCATGTATGTTTTTAACATCAACAGTATCACTGGATTTATTTTCTAGGATTTCAACTTCCAATTCTCCCTTAAAACTTTGCAAGTATTATTTGTTTTATACTAATATAAGGTCCTCTCAAAACATACAGGGCACCACTTCCAAAAGCAGGCAAGTACATCCCACCCAAATACATGGGACATGGATGCTTATGGGAAGGGGTCTAAGATTTTGTGAAGTATTTTACTCATTCATAATAACTTTTCATTTCTGTATACTGAAATACAATATTGAGGATAACCTTTTTAAGATTATAAAAACAAATCGTTCATCTCAGCAGGAAAAGACCAGTTGACCTATAGTCTAGAGAGCTGTTTCCTACTGCAGATGAATAACCTTTAGATGCAGCTTATCTTTAGCCATGTTAGAAGCTGACCAGAATTATATTAAAATATTCACAGTAACTTGCAGTGCAAAACTAAGTTATGGAAATGCTATAAAGCGTAAGAATTTTCAGCATCTGCAGTCTGTTATGATGAAATAAATGCTAACCTGGAACTAAACTAGCCATTTCTTTGAAACTCTCCTATATCATCAAGTTAAAGATCAATTAAATGTGACATTCAACAGTTTCCCGATTTTTTTACTTTGACATGCTGTTAATTCTGCTGAAGAAGAACATGCATAAGTTAGATATTTATTACTTACTATTTGACAGTCACTACACCTTTCAGTAGCCTTGTTTGTCCCATTCCTGATCATTTATATAAATATTTCACTCTGAAGTACAGAAATCTACAGCCTCTTTTCCTTCTTTCCCTACTCTTAGAGGGAGTATGAAAATACTAATTTCTTGCTGACATTTACTGTGCAAACCAAGAAGCTGGTACAGTGTTGGTTCTGAGCTAAACTGAATAAAGTATGAAATACTATTTTACCTTGGTGAGCCAGCCTTTCACAGTAGGTTTAGCATCACTATGAGGAACACCAACAGGACCAGTCACCTGCACTCTCAGGATACTCTGCAGGACATGAATCCATTCCTCCAGAATGTTGGGAGAATCTGCTGTCAGGAAGTAAGTTCTCTTTTCTGTCACAAGCTGGAAGAAAAAGGAGTGAGAAAGTATAAATTTGCACATGTACAAATCTTTTCTTCAGCTGCTGAGTTTATTTATCCCATACAGATTTTTTTTTTTTTCGGTCATTCAGGAGGCATTTTTTTGGGTTAGGAAAGGGGTGCTAATCCTCAAAGCCCAAGTGAAAAAAATGAAACTCAGATGAATCAAATTCTCATAAACACTCTTGCTGCTTCTGTTGGATATTGTGGCTTTATCTCCTCTCTCATCCTTTCTTGTTTCTCAGTGCTACTACTAACTTTTCATTTTAAAGGTGACTACGTAAATGTGGGGTTTTGCTGCCTTCACTTTGTATTGCATTTTGCCTTCATTACCTTGTCCCTCTGAGAGGAAAGATGCTATGAATTTAATAGTATTAAGCCTTAGCAACTTCAGTTCCATAAGAGCAGAAGGTAGCTCACAGGTCAGGCCATGTGACCTTCAAAGTATGAAAGAAACTTTAATGCTTCCTTTATAATGAAGTCCTCTAACAATAATGACTTAAAAGTGAATCCAGTGATGGGCTTACTTCTAATACTTCAAAAGTCAAATTCTACTAGGAATCAAGCACTTTAGGTGTTTCTTCAGATCCTCCAGGCATGTAAAGTCAGGCCAGAGAGAGCAGAGGAGTCTTTCAGAAAGAGATCCTAGGTACTAGCTGGCTTTAATTGTTGTAAGAATCGCTTTTCCCCAAAGATGTCAAGCTCTAACTCCTAACTGCAAAAAAGGGAAAGTGTTATTGTGTAAAGCAGGACAAAAATAAAGAGGAATTTCTTTCCATTTCAAAAGGGTGTATTTGGGTTACAATTTAGCTCTTTCCTCATTATTTGACTAACTACCTGGTTTGTGCCAGGAAACACAGGGACCAGATAAAGTTAGCTCAAATCAATTGAGATGGTACCATTCAGTCTGAAGTAAATGCTTCCTCACCCAGCCACTGAGTGTATGGTTATCTGCAGGATCAAAAAAGCACTGCCTACCTGGAATGTTTGGGACCCTTCACCTCTGACAATTTGGCATGAGGAATTCAGCTCCATCTGCCCTTGTGGTTTGCGGATAACATCACTCTGAGGGAAGAAAAGCAAACCATTTTTTCAGTAGGAAGCCTCAGATGGATCTCAGAGTACTTAAACACAGATATATGCACATGCAGGTTGGAGTCTGCATTCATTAGCTGTAAAGGACAGTCGAAGGTTGCCAGGTGGAATATGAGATAGTGTGATCCCACTGCAATGAAGCCAAAGTCTCCTCAGTAGTGGCAGACAATATAACAAGGGCAATGATAATAAATACTGTCTTACGGAGTTCAGATTGAACATTAGGATTAAAAAAACCCAAAACCTAACAAACACCAACAAAACAAGCCCTTTCTACCTGGGAAGGCAATACAACACACAGTAGTTACCAAGATGGTGGCTGAATTTCCACCTTTTCAAGTTTTCAAGATTCAGCTAGAAAAAGCCATGGGTGGTTTGATCTACAGCTGTTAACAGTCCTTCTTCAATTTGTTAGTTGGACTAGGGTCTTCGAGAAATTCCTGCCAAACAACAGTCTAAATTCTGAATATTTATGAAATTATTTTTTATATAGAAATATATGTAGGTAATACACATGTATAATTTGCTTTGGGATTCTGATGGGTAAACCTAGTATCAGAAACAAAGATGCGCTCTGCCGTAAGGTGTATTTTTTTATTGCCAGTATATGAAAAATGAAAAAAAAAAAAAAAAAGAAAAAGTTGAAAATAAATCTTCTCAATATTCTTGACTGGTAGGCAAAGATGTGTATATACATAGAAATACTCTGTTAATTATGCAAGTATGGAGGAAACTGTTGTCAAGAAGAATAAATTGTGGAAGGTAGCCCTAAATATAATTCTCTGTAATGCAGCTAAATACAGCAGAATAACGAAGACAATAGAAGTATTTTATTATATGTACAAATTTTGATTGCATACTGCTAGAATTTTTGAATTTAACTTCATTTGAAACAGTTTTAAGTTATTAAAAATATTTATAGAGGTTTGAGTTCACACACGTGCTTTCCCAGTATTGTTTCATTGACTGCTGTAAGACAGCATTTTGCATGAAAGCTTATTTTCAATTTTACCCTAGTTTTCTAATACTTTCATGTCCTTGTAGGAGGGTGAAAAATGAAAGAACTCAGCTTTCTTCCCCTTGAAAGTTGTAGTTTTCCTCAGAACCCTGTGTACTGACTCATGAGTATGTATCTGTGCCCTCCTAGTATTGTAATTTACTTTTATTTTCATCTTAAACATGAGCAAAGCTGGACCATGCTATGCCTTTTGTTTTTCATCCTCTGTACAAAGTTAACCAGTAGGCGTGAAGTTTCTGTCCTTGTCAAGAACCTTTCATCTCCTGGACACTGCCACCACAAGGAGCTTCCCTGCCTAAGCAGAGATCCACCATTGAACCTGTGGGTCAGACATAAAGCTCTTTAGCAGGAGATTTTGGGGGAAGCTTGCCCATGGATGGCCACTCTTCCAGTGGTACCAGTTCTGCAGACAGCCTTCTCCTGTGCCTCCAGAGGGGAGGAAATGTATCCCAGTGACTTACCGGAGACTTGTAGTACATGATTTGTCTGTTTCTGAGAACAAACCATCGTCTCTTCCACATCTTTACCTGGCCACCCATTTTCAGCAAGTAACCTGATTTCTCCATGGGTTCCTGGAGGACAAAGAGCAAAGGGGAGAGGAGGTTATCTTGCACTTCTTAAAATACAAATCAAAGTGTACTGAAATCCCAGACATTTGCTGCATCTCCCATCATTTTCTGCTTTGTTTAGCAGCAGCCATCGAAGATCATTTCAGTGATTGTCCGAGGCACTGTAAACTTATTTCTCTTTCTACCAAAACACTGATTTTCCAAATAAAAGTGAAGCCTCTACACCATGATTAGACTCCTGTTCCTTGTCTGTTTGATCTCTTACATTCAGGAGTACAGACTTTAATGCTGCCCATTTCTTTTGAGGTTTCTTTCCTTTCTCCTTCCTTCCTCTATATTTTCTAAATTTATTTTGTCTCAAAAGTGTAAGGCCATCATTAAAGTAGAATACAACTACAGGAAATCAATATAGACCATCAGGAAAGAATACAGCCCTTGATGCTTACCCTTTTATCTAACCACATAAGAGAAATTGCAGCTTCTGAAGCATCAGATAGTGTCTTTTGATACTGATCAGCTGGACCAACAGCCCAGTCTTTTAGAGCATCACTTTGCAGGGGATTACTCAATATATTGTAGTTATGCTTCTTCTCTTTTAAGACCAAGGCTCCGCTTGCATCCCTTGACAAGTGTAACATAGCAAGACTTACAGTGCAGACTCCACCATCAGTGGAATAGGAAGATGTTCGCTGCAGCTTATGTTCTGGCTCTGAATAGTCACCATCCAAGGAGTAGGCATCAGGAGGGATGGCGTAGTCACTCTCGGAGCTCAGCGAGGACATAGATACACCTGTTCGAAATAAAGGAAGGAATGAGAACCATGACTAGACAGAAGCATACACTGAATGCTGCACACTCCGAAAAAGTTTCTGAGTTCACCATTAAGGCTTTTTTGTTCAAGAAGAACAAATCAGATCAGACTTTGGAAACTCAAACCCCACTAACCAGACTCCTGAGACCTCTTTTTTTTTCCCTAGGAAAAGTAATGAAACTGAGTTTTAGATACTGACAGTGAAATAAATTTATTGCTCAATAAAGACAGATCAAAAAAACATATAAAAAATAAAAATCAACAGACTTATCTGAAGGACAGACAGCTTGTTTTAATCTGGAAGCACCCATTATAAAGACTCAAACCCCTCTGATTCCAACTAAGGACAAAGCTTCCTCACTAGCAATGGGGCTTTGCTTTCTGTGAATCTTCCACTACTGGTCCATGGCAATGCACAGACACATCAGCCAATGCATCACAATACAAGCTAAGACTACATGAAATATGATTCTATGTTACTGACAACCAATTGTAATGCAAATTCCATTCAAGGATCCAGTTTAGCCCTCCCAGCAGGCAAGAAAAATTGTCCTAGTCAGGACTCAAAGTTCCTGATGCCTCTCAAAAACAGGAAAGATTTGTTTACCGATCAAGAAATTACCAGCTAATGACAAAGACAAAAAAGCATTTTCTTCACTGTGTTGGAACTAGCTTGCTTCTAAGGAGAAGTCACAGAAAAGGTATGGATGACTGGATATGTGATGAACTGGGAGATCAATCCTTCCCACAATCTTAGTTTAGCAATTGCCTGAATAGAAATCTATCTGCAGTAAAAACCATCCAAGCAAACAGGCTTCTACTGTTTCTACTGTTGATGTCTGCACATCTTCTGGGAGAACTCCTTATTAGCATCATCATGGCTGAGCATTTGCCTGTCACCGATGATGCTGTTCAGGGCATCTTGCCTCAAGGGTGATGACAGTTCATCCTGCTCAGTAGCAATACTCCTGCTTTACCTCTCTTCACAGCACGAGGGCTGCCTGGCATGCTGGCTTTCCTGTTCTCGGATCCAGCAGTAGAAGTCCTGAAGCTGGCATGGGAGCCACAGTCATCATCAGAGCCTGAAGACTCATCTATGAAAGGCACGTTGCTGATCTGTGTGGCTTTCTGTGAAACAGACCTGTATGGTTAGCACGTGAGAGAAGACTTTCCCCAGGACAATGTCTTCCGTAAGGAGACAGAGCAATCCATGTCCTTCACTTTCAGACTGCCTGGCCCACTTCTGTCTCAAGGTTCCTCACTTCCTCCCCTTCTACTCTGAGAACTTCCAAGCTGGGCTCTGGTATGATCTGTTTGGGTCTCCTCTGGCTACACTCTCCTACTCCTCCATGACCCTTATGTTCCATTTCATTCCTTAGCCTACACCCACTGTCACCTCTAGGTTTCATAGTGCACACTGCAATTACCTGGACCAAAACTTGCTGCAGTGTTATGTATTTTTAAATGTATTTATCATTTGCTACTCTTTCTGCATTCCTTTGATGTTCAGTACTTCCTGACATTCTCTAATTTTCTTTCCTTCACTGCGCAGCTTCATCCTGTTTTTTTCTCAAATTACCAGCAGCCCTGGGCTATGCTTTCCACAACAGGAAAAATGAGGTAATTCCTTACCCCCTTCAGTGTAGTGTAGACTGGCACTGTGACATTTCTGTAGATGAGATAGGTAAATGGCCCAGAAGTTGAACACGACAAATTGGAAACTGGGAAAATTCAGAGAGAAAGCAAGAGAGCAAATAACACAAACTGGTGAAAAGGTGGAGGTTTCAATGGAGAAGCACATGGACGACTGTCATCCTGGACAGTCTGGCTTCAGAAGGGCCAGAGGATGTGTTATCAATTCCGTAGAACTCCCAGAGAGAGCTGCAATGTTCCCTCCATTTAGCCTGTAAGACATCTTACCCACCCTGAGCTCCCCATGGTACAATGGCCATCTAGTGTACCATGTCCAAACAGATAAAAGCTTTAACAGGGAAAGGTGATGGTGGATCAGAAGACTAAAAACAGGCCAGAGACATGCAGAGGCCAGAGACATGCAGAGGCAGAAGAGTGGCTGCAAAACTGATGGAGGAGATAATGGAATCTGAAGATGTCACTGAATGTACAGGCACAAACAGCCCAGCACCAATTAAACTGACATGAGATATATCCTCCCCCCTTCCTCTATCAAGGCTATCTATAAGGGCAAATTTATTTTGAAAACAGGCAAGGAAATGAAGAAATGTGAACAGTCAGAAGCTCAGGTCCCACATTGTCACCATAAACGCCCTCTAAGGATGGATCTTGTCTAGAGCTTACAGCAGCTGGAAGTATCATTCACCATGGCCACTTCAGATAACCTCATGCCAGACTTGGCCACAGCATAGATTCGGCTCTCCTGAAAAGAAAAAACCATGAACAACGGTGATCAGGCATAAATGTAATTCTTACAGAAGAAATGCTCATGTCACAATCACACCACGGTCACACCTTTGGGCAGGAAGGAGGGGTTCTCTAAGATTGCTGAATTCCACCATGTGTTGTATGAATGACCATTAGTGGAAGTGTTTTACTCTGTGCAAATTCCCAGCTACAGAGGTGACATCCACAGACTGGAATACCTACATGCAGTTATCAATATATAACTATATCCAGCTTGGAAAAAGATGGGAGTTCTTCCAATTTATAAACAATGTATTAAAATGAATCAAGTACACCCTTAAACCAGGACAATTTATTGAGTCACCATCTGCAAAGGATGCGCATTGTCTAATAAGGGAATGAAAGAAATGCCTGGAATGATCTCAATAAGCCTGTGTCTCAGTTATAACAACACGCAAAGCTTTCAATTCAAAGGATCTCCAAGTGCTTCACGAATTGATAAAAATTCCAGAGGAGGAACCCAAATCTGTATCTAAATGCAAAGTTATGACTAAGATATCAACCAGTGTGAAGTGATAAAACGCAAGCCTAGGGCACCTCGCGCTGCTCTTTAAAGCATACAATCAATCACTATGAAATAGCACACGTAATACATGTACATGAGAGTATAAGACTGCAAAGTCAAGTACACAAAAATATTTATAAGATAAAAGAATTAACAATGAGTGCTCGATTTTGCAGCTTCAATAAATCATTTGCCTATGCCTTTAAAAAAGCAAATGAAAACAGAATCATCTATTTTGACATTACGTTGATTTCCACCAGGTTTGTCAGTTAGTGTGACACAGGCTTTGGCCTGTTTAGGAGCCTGGTTGATGGAGTTCCTTGGGATTCAGTCCTGAAGGGCAAAGGAGTCCAGCAAGACTGAACCTTCTTCAAGAAGGAAATTTTTAAGGTGCTGGAGCAGGCCATGCCCATGTGTTGAAAGATGAGACAGTGAGGAAGACCAGCCTGGCTGAACAGAGAGCTTTGGCTGAACTCAAAAAAAAAAAAAAGTAAGGAGAGTTTGCGACCTTTGGAAGAAGGGACAGGTAACTCAGGAGGGCTACAGGCACATCATGAGGTTATGCAGGGAAAAAATAAGGAATGCCAAAGCCCAACTAGAATTTCACCTGGCTACTGCAGTAAAAGACAATAAAAGATTTCTATAAATACATAAGAAACAAAAAGAGAATCGCCATCCACATAGTGACAAAGGATGAGGAAAAGGTGGAGGTACTTAATGCCTACTTTGCCTCAGTCTTTAGTAGCAAAACCAGTCGTTCTCTGAGTACCCAGCCCTCTGAGCTGGAAGACACAGACAGGGAGCAGAATGAAGCCCCCACAATCCAAGGGGAAATGCCCAGAGACCTGCTATGCCACTTCAACACCCCAAGTCTATGGGGCCAGGTGGGATCCACCCAAAGGTACCGAGGGTGCTGGTGGAAGAGCTCACTGAGCCACTGCCCATCAGTCACCTGCAGTCCTGGTCAGCTGGGGAGGTGCCAGGTGAGCCTGGCAAATGTGACGCTCACCTACGAGGGCCAGAGGAGGATCTGGGGAACTACAGGCCTGTCATCCTGACCACAGTGCTGTGGAAAGTCATGGAGCAGATCATCCCGAGTGGCCATCACATGGCACACGCAGGACAACCAGGGGATCAGGCCCAGACAGTATGGGTTTGTGAGAGGCTGGTCCTGCTTCACCAACCTGATCTCCTTCTATGACAAGTGACCTGCTCAGGGGGTGAGGGGAAGGCTTTTTTTCCCAACCTAAACAACTCTAGGACAAACAAACAATTCATCTGTCAGACCTAACAGGTAACTGAAAGCAAAAACAACACTTTACCAAAGGTTTTCACAAAATTTTCCTAAGAGCGGAAGCATACCATAAGATAGGAATGCTGAGATCTAATCCATGTATCTATTCTAGTATTCACAGCTTTGTCTCACTCTGAAGGTATCTGGTCTGGTCCACTGCATTTATGACTTATTTTCCTATTCTCAAACACATGGCAACAGAACCAAGGATTAACTTTTGATGACCCATAATGGTAAATCACAATGCAGCACTTTTGACTTTCATTTTTATTCCTACGATTCTTGAGTACTGTTTTTTACCATGGATTTTTTTCCCCCCTTATAAAGAGAAAAAAAAGAAAAAAAAAATTGTCAATGGAACCAGCATGCCCCATGATCTGGAACTGTCAGACTTGGTGGTTTAGGAATGCAACCTGTGGTGTCCACATGTAACAACTGCTTGAGACCAAGAGCTGTTGCAGCCTAACTACTGGGCACAAAGATAAGCTGCACTTCTCATACCGTTGTCCTTGTGTTTCTTACCCATGATGGGAATCTGTGCAGTGGTGGTGTGGGAGGTTTACCTCCTGGGTCAAGTATACCAGCCTCAGAACTCATGGCTTCTTTTTGCCCTGCAGGGAAGTGGTACATTCCCTCACATGCTCCAGCTTCTTCCCTCAGCAGGCCACATTCTGTCTCCATTTTCTCCAGTACTCCATCATCATCACCATCAATGTCTGTCTCCTCCACGTGCCCACGGCAGACTGAAGGGTCTGTTATGGGCTGGAAAGTGCTAGTCTCTAAGTGCATTACACAATGGAAAGAATTAGCCCCAGGCTGTGGTTGGCTGTGATGTCTCTTGGCTAGTTGGATACTGTCTCTTGGTGTATTGGGTGTTCGTATTTTTGGAAAGGTCATACTACTCCCAAGGCTGCATTCCCTCCCTGGACAGAAGGAATGTGCTGTAACAGCCGATGTTGACACAACCAGGGCTGGGTCAGCAGTTTGGAGACAGCCCTCAAGCATGCTCATTATTTCTCCTGAGGAAGAGGAGTCCAGCCGGTGGGAATGGAATCTGGCACTCAGATCATCAGAGAAGTGGGTGCCATCCAAACCCACTTGTTGCAAGGTGCTCATAGCACTACAATTTCCTTCCAAAGATGACTGGAAGGTCAAAGCCTCAAGAATTCTTGTGGTGTCAGCTGGATGGTCCAGTGATATGGGATCAGAGCACCCTAAACCATGTTTAGAACTTACAGTTGGGAATACATTTTTCTCTGTGGAGAGATTCCAGCTTGATGGGTCAGACATGAGCTTCAGCATGCTCTGGGAAAGTAGAGACTTATCCTCTCCATTCTCAGTAAAGGTGTCATTGGCAAGGACTATGTTTGCTGAAGAGAGGACATGTTTGGTAGGTCCTGTCTGGCACACCTCTCCGAAACCAGGTGCAAGGAGGACAGATTTCTGGTCTATCTTCTCAGCAAAAGAGGCCTGTGATGCTCCGGGCTTTAGGGAATTACAGCTCCAAAGAGATTCAAAGGAGGGAATGCTGGTCATTTCTACAATGAAGAAGAATGTATGGTTAGGGCATTCAAATACTTTAATGTCTTCAATGTTGCTTCCTAGTGTACATTCATGCCAGTTGTATTTCAATAGCACCCTGTTTAAGACTGTACAGAATGAAAAGGAGATGGTTGGGCACAGTTATAACAAAAGTCCTATACGTTTATAATTGGGAATAGCACAGAACAGATGAATAGGAAATGATTAATCACTGTTCCTGACAAAAGTGAAATTAAGGGGTGGCTAATGAAATTATTAGGCAGCACACTTGAAATTTACAAAAGGAAGAGGTTTTCCACACAAAAAGGGAAATAGAATGCTGCAGATGGGCCAGAAAAATTAATGTATCAGTAGCACAGAAGTTCTGGCCTAGAAACTTCCTAAATTACTGACAGCAGAAGCTGGAAAGGTATATGGAGACAAGGACAGCTTTACTTGCAGTATTTTGTATGGTCTTTCCTGAAATGTGCCCAGTCAACCAGGAGCCGGGATATCAGCCTGGGCAAGCTTTCAGACTAATGCAATATAGCAGTTTTCACTTTTATCTATATACAATTATGTCTCTTCTCCTAAAACAGCCACAAGAAGGAAGTGCACCTATCCACAAAACATTTTGTAAGAAACATCCAAGTGACCAGAACACTGCTTAGCATGGCTTTTGGCTTTATTGGACCTGCAGTGATTTAATTCATCAAATAAACTGGTATAATTCCATCCATTCCCAGGGGCTAGGTGAGGCTTCCAGCAGAGGTATGGAGACCTTCTTAACCATCACATCAATCAGTGAGATTACTCTCTTTTCAAGAATGTCCACAGAGCTTTTTGCTATAAGACGCATGCAATGCTTTATGTCACAAAATTTTGTAATAGTTACTTACATGGTTTTGCTGTAAAATCTTCCTTTTTTTAGTTCTTTCTCTGCCCTTTCAGTTGCTATATTAGAGGATGACATAAAAGACAGATCCTAGATTGCCTCCACTGTCCTTTGTCCACTTAGTATGTACACTTTATAATTCTGGTACTTTCTTCCTTTCCATAATTACTAGGTTTAAAGACTATCTCAGTTCTACAATTTCCACTGAATAGCAGCTTTAGAATATGAGAAAGTGTGGGTAAAACTTGGAGTGGCGGAGGATGTTTGATTGACCTTGGCATTTACATATTGCCTGACTGAAAAAGAACCAAATCACTAGATGCATTGGAAATTGCAAAATATGGGTGAGCATGACTCTGCACAACTATTGCTGAAAATGCTACCTGTACATCAGACTCTATGGATACTGCTTAACCACCCGTGAGATTTGCAAGGAAGTAGAAACAAACTGAAGACACAAAGTTATAGGGGGAAGAGCAACAGCAGAATAAATTACTGTTGACAGTAGAGAGGGTGAAACCTTCTCTTGGAAACAGCTAAGAAAAAGACAATCATGAGAGCATGACCTTGGCACTTAAGTCACAAGGAACTGACTGTTAACAAAGCTAACACATAACACTGGCACACACCAATCCTGGCACACATTTTCCCCTGACCCTGAGGTAAATCATTAGTGTAGACTGCAAAGAGGCCATTCATTTTAAATATTACTGGTATTTTTGCAGTTTCCTAGATGTGATAGGAGATTAAGAAGAAGAAGAAGCTGTTACTATTAGCATAGCAAGCAAGAAGAGATTTGTCTCTCTGCAGAGGCCACTGACTTCAGCCTGGCATAGTGAGACTAGTGGGGGATAAGAGGAAAGAGCAGCGCTGTTTACTGCCCAGAGAGTTGGGATCCAGGGAACACTTAATACCAGATTATTAACGCAGTTTACCAGGCATTCTCTTTTTGTGAACAGTCAGAGCCAGAGGGGATGAGAAAAACCCAGTCACAAAGCATTTCGCTAGAAATGTGGTGGGATTTAGAAAGAATTTTGCCCTATTCCCTTACTGTGGAGTAACAGGAATGCCAGAAAGACTTCTGCAGGAAAGAAATGTCCCCTGCCCTCATGCCCAGTGAAATTTTGGAAAGTAGCTCATCTTACTTTGACAAAACCAAGCTCTTTATTAAAAAATAAAAGGAGGAGAATGGTTAAGAGATAATTTCCTCTTCGAAGTATGTTACAATGAAAGGTGCTGAATTCAAGCCTGGAGACCAAAGTCTTCTACCTATCCACCAAAGAAGAACTGCAAAAGCCCAAACACCATAAGCAGCTTTCTCCAACCCAACCTGATAGCACAGAGGAACCTGTCTCCTAAAGGCAGACCGAACAGCTGCTGCCTTGGCTCATTCAGTTACTCAGCTCATACACCAGCAGAGGTTCTGTGGGGATGAGAATAATTCACATGTGGAGGTACCCTGAAATAACCTCAGGGACTTCTTCCCTGCAGCACTGAAGTGAATGGAGAGTTCTACTATGTATTTCAATGAATGCTTTTAACTCAGAAGATCAGTGGCTTATTTTAATTGCAAAAGCAGATGCTTTAAAATAAAAAAGGATCTGTGCTCAATGGTTGGTGGAAAAACAATTAAGAGTTAAGGCAGGTTATTCCCATCTTAAAAATAGACCCACTAAGGAACAGAGCAACTCTACCGGTTGCTGTCACACATGTTAACTTCTGACAAAGTTAAGAATACAACCCAGGAATGCCAACTTCCACTCTTGTGGTGGTTACTAGGCTACAGTGGCAGGTGAACACATTTACCTTGCAACGTATCCTGAAGGGCTTCAATTTGCTCCATCAGTCTCTGATTACAGTTTTTCAGGTGGTAATTTTCTAGCTCAAGCTATGAAACAACAATAATAAAAGCTGAAAAATAATGCAAAACTGTGTGCATGTGTGATCCACTACACAGAACATGCCTTCATCTTCATTACTTTCAAGTGTCTTAACAAGGAACAAAAAAAAATGTGTGAGTCTAGCAGTCACCTTGAAATCCTTCTACTCAGCAGCACCACTACACAACCCACATAAAACATTTGCTGTGCTTTCTCAAACAGCCTCTATATATACTATTGGCACTTCTCAAATATATCTTTTCATTTACTTCCCTGCTATGGTTTATAATTTACACCTGCTGCAGAAATAACTGTCATGAAAGAGAGAATCAAAAAACCATTACCCAGAAGGAGCATTTTTTCCATTTCACCCTGTATGTAGTAAAAGAAGATTCCTTGGATTCAGAGGACCAAAGAAAAAAGCAAACAAACATTAAGGGTGCACTAAATTTCCAATTAAGGCATGAGACACTCTTTGCAAATTTGCCTTATGCCTTTACTTGAAGTGTCCCAGAACCCATTTTTAAACACAGCAGTGGTACACCCAGACAGCCTTTCCTCTTGACAGAATCACCTCTGGTGCTGTCTTGAGTAACCCATTTGCAACACAGATGCCAAGTTCTCCAGTTGGCAGGGGTCCACTGCTGCATGGTATGCACCTGGAATCAGCATCTGGCACAGACTTCATTGTCAGTAAAGACACAGTGTGAATGGATTCACAGCAAGTCACACCAAATCAAGCCCTGTGCTTCCTCCTTTGTGCCGCACCAGTCAGTAACGTCAATGCACCTTATTTCACACAGGGAGGAGAAGCTGCACAGCAGCTCCGTGGATTACCTAGGCGACCTAATGATACCACAAAGTCACATCAGAACATAGTCAGTGCCCACAAAAACTGCTTCTCCCAACTCCAACAAATTCCCTTTCTGGCATAAACTTGGAAATACATGTCTTTAACTTGGAATAAAAGACCAGACAGCTCACTCCCAGTTGAAAACTGCATGCTGACTCACTGCAATCTTTGTTTTTCTAGACAGTAGGCCTAGATAAAGGCATAAGTCCACAGGATAGATAGGACAGAGAGGTTAGGGATGAGAAAATACTGGGCAGTAGGAAAAGCACATTAGTCAGAGAGGGTAAATTACAGAAGAGCAAAGGACATGTTTGTGTTTCAGGTGCTCTGTCAGAAGAAAACAAACTGCACCCAGAGAAAAAAGGAGGAAGAAGAAAGCTAGGTGGAAACCACTTGTGACTAGTAAGTCTTCTTCAGAGACTACTTTTGGGCACTGGTGATTTCACAGTCATTTATAGTTTGCCCAATAAAGTAGATAGCCCTCAGTAAGAGTGATGACCCCAGATCCACAACCGAGTACGTGTAGGGCCAAACAGAAAGCCTCTGTGGCAGATTGACTGTCCTCAGACTATTGTGCTACACAGGAATCCCCTGGCAGTGCAAGCCACTGTACTTACAGGCCTTGAAACCTGGCAGCAAACTAGAGACTTACCTCCCTGAGCTTAAACGTTACCCACTCTTTGATCTTGGCAGCTTTCTCTTGAACAATTTTGGCTTCCTCAGTCCTCAACTGTTTCTGTGTCAAAAAATCAAAACCAACGTTAAACATATTAGAAGAGTACCACTAACTGTTTTCAAGTGAATTACTGCATCAGGAGTGACTGAAACACTGAAGCTCCCACTCTAGACATAAGATTTAAGACTGCTATTTGGATATTATTATTCAGCCGGCCTCTGAAAAAATCAAGCTCTAAGTTGTCTTACATGGTCCCTAGAGTTAAATTCAGGGGCTTGTTTCAAGAGTTTCTTGTGGAATAGCAAAATCCAGGTCAGGTAATGATTGCCCACCTACCACAGTTTGCAACTCTGTTTCAGATGGGTTTGCAAAGTTGCTGTTTGCTGTTGCACATCTGTAGTGTACTTCCAGCCCACACACTCATTATTTCAAAAGTTAATAAGAATTAAGCAGTGCTTGTAAGTGATTTATAAAACACTAATCATTCCAAGCAAAAGGGATTCAGTTGCTGAAAGCACAGGTGTAGGGCACAGACTTTCAAAGTGCACTAGATGGAAACTAATACCAACAACGTATTTCACATACACACACAATATTCTAATTGAGAAATTTTTTAAAAAGCTCCAAAACTTGACCTTGAAACAGTAGGACCTGCTAAGTGGATTTCAAAGGCTGCAAGTGGTTGTATGTTTACATATACATTAAAACAGGTTGTAGTCCACACGAAGTTGTTATGGCAATACTGCTGATTTGCACAATGAATGCTTTTTTCTCCCCTATCTGCTTGGGTAATAGTGCTACATCATTTTTGCAACTGTGTTTTCTCAGATGTGTTTTTAACTTTTCTGCAAATTTCCTTTGAAAGATGCTGAATTAACATCATGATCACCTGAAGGTTTCTGGTTTATCTCCTGAGTGGCTTCACCAGAAGCAACGTCACTAAAATTCTCCTATCTACTTAATGACTTAACTACAAGAAGAAATCAGTTCCAGAAGCAAGGGAGGGAGGGAGAGAGGAGGAATATATGCTGCATGGCACATTCAGCCCTTTCTCCAATTAATGGACAAAGATAATACCTTCTGGTAGCAGTTAGTGGTTTCCCTGCTAGATTGCTTTTTTGAAGTAAACAAATACCAGTAATTAAGATAATAAAAATGTCAGTCCTTCCTCCCACTTTCTATTTTTCACACTGATAAATACCATATAAATACACAGTAGACAGCAAAAAATTCCCCACATTTTCACATCACTTTTAATCACCACATGCTGTTTATCACTACAACTGCACATTTAAAGACTCTTATTCATTATGTTTGCTGACTTTAAAATAGATCTTAGCAACATTATAAGTAGCAGTAACATTTGTAGTTGAGCATAATAAAATAAAAGCAATCAAATCAGATGCTTCAAGAAGATTTATTTAGCTTTTTTTCCTTTTATATGACTCTGTGTTCCTAATCATCCGGTCTCAACCTTTGCTGGAATTAGAACACTAGATGTACCTACATGTCTGAAATGATTTGGCACATATAGTAGATCTACCACCTCTGAATATCAATCACATGGGAATTGGCCTTGAATTCCTAATGACCTGGACTTGCCTTGGAACAGGGTCCAAGGGCTAGAAGATTCAGGTTACTATGCTATATGGTGAAGTGCACTGCCAAGATTTTATTTTGGGTCCTAAAGTAGAATAGTGACACGATGACAGCATTGTCACCAAGCTTAGTAAGCCCTGCCTCTAAGCAGAACCAATTCACTCCGGCACAGCACCCACAGATGCAGATATTGTGCTTTAAGATCCAAAAGCAATTAGAGATGCTTTGTGTCCTACACTATTGTGTGGTCCAGACATGACCTCAGTGTTCTCCTAATAATGCTCTGAACTCCACAGCTCTTCCCATCCCAGTGAAAACAAATAGCATGCCTTACAGGGACCCTTAGTAACCTTCTAGCCCTGTCACTATCTCATTCCATTCTGAAACTAAACTGGTGACTCTGATAGTGAGTGTTTCTTGTCTGGAGTTGTCAAGCTTTGGCTTTCACTTCTAGAATCTCATTTTGCCTCTAGTTGCTGGAACAAGAAGATTTCTACTAACAGTCCTTGAAATCAGTGACAGTTCAATATAACTCAAATGGCCAAGTAATTTTTTTTGTGTAAAATTCTATTTAAAAGTAATTTACTTAGAATACCTCATTCCTCATGTTATAAAAACCACAGGGCAAGGCCTTTGCTAGAGCTGAAATACAAGCCCTGCTATAGATGTAGTTCCTCCCTTCCACCAACTGAAAATGGAAGAGACTAAGAACTATCCATACTGGGAAACAGCTTTATAATGAGGACATCTGACAAGAGATGAACTGTGCTAAAGGACTGCTTGGGAAAAGGCCCTTCCCAAGAAGCAGCATGAACAGAGACAGAGATGGGCTACATCTTGCAAAGCAATCTATGTGCCAGAAAGCCAGAGAAACGCTGACCAGACTGTAGCATTAAAACATAGAGTCTCAACACTAACATAAGGAAGCCCTTTAAGCACATTGACTGATCTCCAGTAATGAAGAGACATGGGCTACCAAAGCTGAGTGGACATTTTGTCTGAAAAGGAAAGAGAGGACCTTGCACTGAGCAGGGCGTCATTTTACAGATGATCTGAAGGTAACTGCGAGACTAACATCTATTGAGAACATAATCTATGCCTCTGAACAATACATTACAGAATCCCTCTAACTCATGAAAGCTACAGATATCCCTGCAGAAAATATCCCTACCTGTTTTGCTAGCTGTGTCTCCAATTTGTTGATCAGATCCTCCTTTCCCTGCATTGTACCCATCAGCTCCTGGTATTTCCTGTGCAGGGCACTGTCAGATTCACCAGTCTTCATGTTGGCTAGTTTTATCTTCTCTTCCATAACTCTGACCTGTAGTGATAATCAGAGGGAAATTAAAAACCAAATAAACAAACAAAACAAAACAATGCAAATTGAGGAGCTGCATGTGTAGTGGTAAGACTATAAATGAGAATATTTCTGGGCTTCTAATTTCTGAAGTCAGGAAAAGAACAATAAAGCACCAAAAAATGCAACACCCTTCAGGTCACAGTTTACATCCACATTTGTGAAAAGAACACTGTCCATTCATTTGTAATACTGAAGCAGTAACAGATGCAAAATGAACCATGAACAGAAAAACACATTGTGGATTGTGAGATATTTGCACACTATTACTCAAAGAGGCCACACAGGCACCACAGTCTCCACAGACTTATGGACAAGGTACATCACATTTTCCTTCTTTGCAATATCATGGTCAGCTTTTTACCTCATTCACTACCAAAGTATATACCACAAAACCCTGATCATTTTCTTCAGATCAAGATTTCTACAGACATATGTACTATAGAGTTCCTTCTTTCTCCTATCCTCAGCTTAGACAGTGTTTTGGCAACTCCTGTCTTTCTGTCAAATGTTTTCTCCAGACCTGCTAAGGAGTTATAGTGTTAGATATTTCAGATGATTTGACTGTTTATCAACTCCTGCCAGTGCCAACACTTTTTCATTTCAGCAAGAGAAATATCACTGTAGTGCTCCTTCACTTCAGACAAAGTTTCAATGCACTGAACTCTAGCAGTAGCTTAAGCCTTTCACATTTTCAGTAGATTTTTAAAACCTCTTTGTTTTCTTCAAAATCTGTCTCTCAATAATGCCATTCCATTTTAGCATTACCCCATTCTACTACGATGGATTATAAAACTTCATTTCTGAAGATGAATGGAATCCCCTCAACTTAATTCAAATGTACTAATCACAGCATTTGATGATTTGGGAAAGTTTCTGGTTCCAGCACATCCCAAAGAAGCTAAATCTGCAAAGAAACCAACTCCAGATACCACTAATTTAGCATGAATTTAGAACCAGGAAGACAGAAAGCAGGCAGTGATCTGAGCACATCACAGAGTATGTGCAAGAGAGTTACTCATGCTCTGTTGAGCAGCCTACACTTCATACTTGCAGAAGCTGTGTTTTGTCCTCCTGTCTGCCTGTATTAGGCAGAGAAGCAAACTGCCTCTTCCTCATACTGAATCAGAAAGGTAAGCACCCAACATCCGAGCCAGAAAACTAAGCCTGCTGAGTCGGATGTGTTTTCATTAGAGTTTAGGGTGATTATAGTAAAAAGAAATGGCCCCTCCTTTCTGTCTGATGCCCAAATGCTGACTCTGTACTAGAGGCTCAGCGAGGGGACTGCAAACATGTGATTTCCTTAATTGAGGTTGGCAGCTACAGGGAGTCCATTGAATTAACAAATCCAATCCCCCAGCCTCCTGGAGAGAAAGATAACAAGGGATTTTGCACTTGATGTGGAGACCTCTCATTTGTTGGCTGCTTCTCATTCATGGTGAATGTACTCATTAGCGGAAGGGAATGGTCCTACCCTTATGCTGTCACTTCTTCAGGCTGTCAGGCAGCAATGTGGCATTTCTCTAGGAACACTTATCTCTGGATGTGGATAAGGCTGCTGGAAAGGCAAACATTGAGGGTTGCTACTCTTTAAGACCTGCCAACATATGGCTACAGAACTGCTGGTGGCAGGTGAGTGAAGGCAACCCTCATTTCTGCTCCACCTTCCCAGCCAAGTTCTCCCTTTCTTGCCCATTCTCAGACCTGGATTTGACTTGCTGTCCATCTTGTCCCTTGCTGTCATTGCATTTATCATACCCAGGGCACTCTGCTCCTGAGGTGTCTGCTACTATGAAGCCTCCTTCACTGGCCAGTAGCTGGCCAGAAATAACTGTATTTCCTGCTGGTGCTGTCACAGCTGTCACTTTTACCTGTGTTATGCTACCTTTGCCTGTCTTGGTTGGGTGTGGACTTACTGATACCACTCTCAAGAACAATTCTTGTTCCTGGTTGGCAGCTGCTGGTCTAGCGTAGAAGCCAACAGTATGGTGTCGACACATAGCATCTTTCCTAGAATTAAGCTGGTCAGTAATAAATCTTGATGTCAAGATCAGACTGGCACGGAATAGTATGTTCTGCAGACAGAATACCTTTCTGGGTATTTCAAGTTCCTGATTTCTAGGCAATGTTTTCCAGTGCTTATAACACTGCCTATTCAGTCCTTCACTTCTGAAATTACCTTTTACAGTCATTCTTGGTAGTGCGACTTTTAGTTCTGCTCTTCAACCTCTGACTTAGTGCTCAGTCCTGCAGTTCTTGTCCAGCTGGAGGGAGCTGATTCACTTCAAGCCTTCCCTTCAGCACTGGTCTGCAGTGATGCAAGAGCTCAGACCACCTGGCCCTTCTTGACTGTTTTGTTTCTATAATACTCCTTACAGTGCAGACTGCTTCCCAAAGGTCCATTATTCTTTACAGTCTGTTCACAAGCTGAAGTCTGCCTCTCTCCCCTTCTCCATTATTCAAAAAGCATAGAAGGACTAATTTGTCTCTTGGTCTCTCTCTCAGACAATACTTCTGATACTAATAGACAACAATTTTTAGATGATTACAATAATAGGCAATGAATTCAGCTCTTACTATTTCATTCCATGGGCTCCTGAGCCAGAGCAGTAATTACTAAAAAGTCCAAAACAAGTGATAAGGGTGTGTCTGCAAAACCTATTTCTTTCACAGAACCTTCTCAACTTGTAGACAAGTCCTTACCAGTACCCTTAAGTATTTGTTTCCTGAGGACCTGTCAGGCAGCTCTATCCTTCTGCTTTAATCCTGAGGTACAACATCCCCTTTCTTTTCCATAATCAAGCATGCCTATCATGGATGAAGGGACAAAGGCTGTGAAGTTGAGAGGCAGATATAAGGTGCTGGTTTTCACTTAGGGTTCAACATGTTCAGGCACCTGTTCACAGCTAAGGCTCAAAGACTGGGAAGTAGACCAGAAAATCCATTCAGCACTGTAAATCAATGTCTCTCTAGCAGGGCACAGCACTACAGAATGCTGCCTGTATGCCAGATTGGAAGGAAATTAGAGTAAATTACTGCTGGACTTGTACCAGAGCAACCATAAAATCTCTTACCTGTTTCTCTGCATCCTCAGCTCTTTGCTCTGCTTCTATCACTCTCTGTTCCAATTCCTGCATCTTCAGAGACAGAAAAGAAGAGGGGAAAAGAATAAAAATGAATTAACATCACCTGGAAATTCACCTGTTTTACTCAGGAATCTTCCATTTCTTATGCAAGCCTACAGATCTTTGGCATATTTTGAGTTAACTGGACAGCTTTAACCAGAGGAGAGGGGAGTGGGGGAAAAAAAAAAAAAGCCTTTGACCTTTTCCAGTCTTCTGCCCTACTTTGAATATACCGGAACTGTTTTCTCATTAGTGAGCTTCATCATTCATTACATGGGTCAATGGAACAGTGCCAGAGTCTTGACCTCATCTCTACAATTTACACACCATAAGCTGTCCCTGCAAGGACCCTTGTCTACCATTCTTCCCTGATCTTATTTCAGCTAGGATTTATTTATAGTGGTAAATAAAAATGAATACATCTTGGAAAGCCCACAGCAGGTTCTCTGTGTTGCCACACTATAACTAATGAATACTTTGCTTTGGCTTCAAAAGCATCATAGGCTCATAACTGACAAGATTAACAATGATCTTAATTTTCTTATACTTCTTTTCATTTTAAAAACCTTTGAAAACTGACAGTTCTGTGACTCCACATCTGAGAATTGCTGCTATTGAAGTCAAAGGACTCTGAATAGAATTTTATCCTAAGCGTATACAAATAACTCCATTCTCATTAAATGCAGATGTACCTGGGGTTCCTCTAACAATTTATCACTAGAGCCCATTTTTTGGGGGGGGTGGTGGTTGGTTTGGGGGGTGTTTGCATTTTTTGGTTGGTTGGTTTTGACTTTTCTTCAAATAGCAACCTGGCATCTCATTTGATGCTTGCAAGGTCATCTTCCACCACCCGCCCAGCTTCTCTGGGTCTCAGATTTAAGCCCAGTAATATAAAGTCAGTGACAGTTTCATCCACTGAGTTGCAGAATTTGAGGAATGCTTCATGGAGTTTCCAGCACTTATGTTTTACTATGGAAAGACTGACACAGAAGAATCACCAGAAGATTAAAATAATCATGCTTAAAGAAAAGCTATAAAGGGAACTGAGCTCCTTTTCTCTCCCAGGCATCTTGTAATTCTTGATAAAGCACTGGAGCCAAGTATTCAGGCTGGTCACTAACAGGACCAAACCAGTATTTCTGAAAATGGGACTTATTCCTCTTGGGTTGATCACCCAGCATGGACATGGCAGCATTCCCCTGTTTCCATTTCCCTTCCTTCAGATGGCAACAAGACAACTGTTCTTTCCATACATGTCCATTGATCGTAAGAGCAGACTGACACCTATTGACAAACATATCAGAAAGGTACATACATGACTACTGAGGTGTCTATATGCATCTAAAAAAGCAATGACAAATTCAAACTGTGAAGATCAAAACCTGATACATTTAGCATGATACCTCTCAGGTTTGCTTTTTCAGTGAAACAATCAAGGACATCAGTCTATGAAGCTTAATATCCAAATTAAGGAAACTTCTCTGGAGAGGAACAGAGAGATGCCACAGAGGATTGCACAGACAGACAAAGCTGCTCCAATCAAAGAGTCAAGGAGGAGACTGAGCTCAAGGCAACCTAACACTGACAGCAGTGGTCTGTGTTACATGAGTACATGTCCCTTCAGAACAGTGATGTACCTACGCCTTTATCTGTTAGTCTCTGGAGAGTCATCACCACCCACAGGTAGCAGCAAAACAACTGGTAAAAGAGGGATGTTAAACGTAACTATTGTATATAACATAACATTTAGCATGAAACAAAGACCATTTAAGACAGTAGCTTCAGAATCAATGGTCTCTGCTAGTTTTCTGATTAACTGACAGGGTCTACATTCACAGCACAGATGAAACTCTGGGCCTTTTAACCAAACTATCCTCTTAAACTAATAATTCAATCCTCCACAAAGTGGACAATCTCCATGAAAGACACAGGTTATTTTTAGAAGACAGCAGCATTCTGACTGAAAAATTCCTTGTTGCCCCAGACTCATGGCAGTTTGCTTTGCAATGCTAGCAGTTCTGGATCCTGATTAGGACAGAGAATGTATGTTGGGACCATTCCTGATCACAAAAATGTTATGAAACTTGTGCAGACAGGGTGACCTGTCTAAGTTCCAGTCAAATCAATCACTTTTGTCACCCAAATTCTCTCCATAGCCTTAAATGAACTTGTAATTTTCTTAATTTCCTGTATACCATATTGTTGGGTTATCCTACTATGAACTGTTAAATAACTGCTGTGTTTCTAATGTACATTAAATGATTATTTCACTCATCCTCAGTGTCAGCACTCTCACTGGAACACATTCAGATTTAATACATCCATGCCTGTA
The DNA here is from genome assembly GCA_013400975.1 of Atrichornis clamosus. Lineage (NCBI taxonomy): Eukaryota > Metazoa > Chordata > Aves > Passeriformes > Menuridae > Atrichornis > Atrichornis clamosus. The sequence continues at coordinate 32,528 of WBMZ01000590.1, read as the reverse complement.
AGGCTCTTTCAAATCTCTCAATGAATTAATAATAATGCTTGGTATTTACATGGGTCCTTTCACTCAAAATGCTTTATAATTTGACAAATGCTACTAAGCAATATGACCCAGTTCACATAAAAAATTTAGTAACCAAGCCAAATTCATGGAACTCTTATCCCAAACATTAGTCCAGACAGTTTGTATGGGAGAAACAGGACTTGTTGAATAGCCATGCTTGCATGAGACAAAAGAGTCTTTTTCCAAATTTTCACTGTTTATTGAAGTAAGACAGAAGCAGGTTAAGTTACTCAGATGGCCTTTCTAAAAGCTTCAAAAGATCCTCCCACCAACCATTCACAGAGGCTTTCCCTCTCCTGATAGCTGAGAAGAGGCTACATAAAATTGAATGAAAAAAAGTTCCTACACCTCTCAGCTTCATTTTCCTCCTGTTGTTCTGTTCCAGAGCTCACTCCTAACCAGGTCAACTTGCTGCCAAGGCAACAGCCTGCTATACCACTCACCAACAGAGGAGTATCCCTTTGCCTTGTGTGTGTACAAGAAAGAGTGAAAACAACTGCCTCTTTCCAAAGAGATCCCTGCTAATGTCCACAAGGTAGGACTCAGGGGTCTTGTGCGCTGTGGAGTCCAGCAGAATGTCAGAGCTTTGTCTGGGAGACCAGGTAAGGCCCTTCTGCCATGCCAACCCCCAGCCAGGCTCTGCACAGCTTGGGCAGCTCTGCTCCATAGCTGAGACCAGGCTATGAACGTGGAAGTTCACACCATGTGAACTAGGGCATTGGCAGTTAAACCACTGGGTTTTAAATTCCTCATGTTCTGAACAGCGATCTAGATTATTCAATCTAAGCGGATTTTAAAAATCTCAAGTATTTAAACTGTTAGAGCACATTGTACTACCAATACCAGGCATAAGTGGTTGGGTTTGGGTTTTTACGAGTTAAAAGAGTAAAACCTGTCTTGAAATCATAAAATTAGTTATAAAGAATAATTAAAGATAGAGGGCATCAGGTTTCCAAGCCTTTCAATCAGTAATTTCCAGACTCAAAACAACCTAACTGGTGAGCAAGTGTCATATCCCTGTTAACATTGTTCTTCACTTTTACCATCTAAAACCACTTTGTAAAAAAAATAATTTTCCTGGTGCTGCAAATCATATTGGGAGGATCTCAGGACAATGCTCACCAGAGGCTGGCACACTCAAGCTGTGCCCACTTCACATTTTTCCAAGATCATCCCTCCTCACTGCCCAAAAAACCCTTTTTTTGAAATGTAGGACTCTCCAGTAAGTCTGAATCTCTTAATTCTCAATGAGAAAAAAAAATTAAAAATCACAGTTGCTATAAAATCGATGATAAAAATCCCTGAAGCTGCCATCACTAGGCACAAACCAAGCACTTCCTCCAGTTCTGCATCACTGCCCACCTGAGGGGGAGAAGGAGAGCACAGACAGGAGCCCCTGCTGCTGTGACTGCTGGGGAGCCCAGTGGCAACTGAGGAGCAGGGAAGGAGGGTTTCTGAGCAAGTCATTACAGACCAGTCGTGAACCTGAGGCCCAGGACACTTCCCAACAGCAGTGTTCAGCACGAGCACTGTGCACTGTGCAACTGCTCTAGTGCCCCGAGTCCACCTGCAGCAGGAGAGCCTGTTGGAGCTGCCCCCCAGGCCCCGCCAAGGCTCTCCCCTCCCCTCATGACATTCAGAGTTGGGAATTGCAAGCCTGCTAGCTCTTTGACCCTTCAAGCAAGGCTACAACAGCACTGTACAAGTTACAGAATAACCTGGTTACTGAACCAAGCTTCTCCTTAATCTTAACAAAGGGAACATCGCTTTGACCAAAAGGCTGGATAAATGGCAGTCAGGCCCCTGAAGCAGATGAAAATTTCATTCTCTGCCATGGCCCACAAGCTTCCCTAAAGAAATAGTCAAAATACATCTGGCAAGTCTGTTCTCCGATAAGAAAGTCTGGTAGGTGGGTTTGTCTTGTGTGTGGGCAGTCAGGAAGTTTCTCAAAGCAGAAATTAATAAAACACAAGGACACAGATTCCGTAATGCAGCAAACGTAGAAGTATTCCACGTGAGTACTGGTTGTCTTTACCAGATCTGTTCCACACCGATACGTGATTTTTTTAATGTATCTTTATCTAAATGGACTTTACAACCACTTTCAATGTTTTTCAATGTAAGTAATCACTAAGGTTCATCTCAGAAGCTACTTCGAAGAGATAAAAAGGCTGCTTGAAATTGCACAATTCCTTAAAATCTGAAGAGCGGAATGAATGCCTCATGCAGTATATGGCATTAGAGAAAATGTAATCACAGTGAAAGCAAGGATGAAAATTATTCCACTCTGAAGTAGCTGTCATCTGAATGTTTTTACATCCAAAACCAATAAACAAGAATATACACATAGAAGTTGCATAATATAAAATGGAGCAAATGTGAGTTTAGAACATATCTGTCATCAGGTATAGTAAACGGCAGTCAGCTGTACAAATTTCAACTTCATTAGTAAAACTGTGACAGAAAGAAACTGTTCTCACTTTCCAATAGCAATTGAATATCTGAGCAATCTTGGACTGGACTGTGATAATATAAGCCACATTTTGAAAAAAAGATGGAACCCCACAGCAAACTACAAACTTGTATTTCATACAAATTTAGTGCAAAGGCTTTAATTAGAAATGAAAAACAATTCCATGTAAGGTAAAGAAAAACCACAAAAAATTCACACCATGACAAAAACAAGTTAAAAACAAAACTCCAACAAACCCCTCAAATCTTTGCTAGTCCTCTCCCCTAGGATGCAAACAAAGTGAGTGCACTTGAAAGAGACTAGTAGATGTCTCTAAAACCACAGATGCCGTATAAGTTTCTAACATCCAGATCTCAAAATATCTGTCCCTGCTCTTCAGTATCCCCAGAATGTTTTGACTGGATATGAACTGTTATTCTAACACTATGGCAATACGTGTATCCCTGTCTGGTCTTATAGCATAATTTGCACTCCCCTAAGCTCTTCTGTTGCCAGCCAAGTCCTGATCCTGCTGTTCTTATCCAAAACATCCATCTTTGCTCTGCAGCTGTCTCAGTCACTTTAGATTATCCAGAATCTTGCTGGTAAAATGTTTTCCACTAGAGTCCAAATACTTGGTGATTTTGCAGCAAACAAGGCTAATTCTCATTATGCCACTTTAGACCACTCCGACAGGCACATCTGTGTCTCAGCTGACAAGCAGAGAGCAAAGACATACTGTAATCAAGGAAGAAATCCTCCCTGCAAGTAACAGTTTTATTGGATAGCCCAGCATTTACAGATTTTTTCCTTTCATGTCATAACTCATTGCAAAGTAGAAGAAATCACCACTGCCTCACCTTCTCAGCTAACAGCTCTCGGATCTTGCTTGCCTGCAAGCGGAATTTGAAGAGCTGGGACTCCAACACAAGGCATCGCTTTTGCCAGTCCATACAGCTGCCATTTTCCACTGTGAGTTCTGCCATTGTGAAGTTAGTCATCCATTTAGGACGTCGTCTGAGGTGCTCTAAAAAATCCTACAGAATAGAAGGAAAAAGAAATGCATATATTTTAGAAGGACAAACTGTGCCTAGTTTCACTTGGTCCATCTTACAGAACTGGTAATTAAGGCCATTTCTTCTCCAAGCAGAAGATGAAGTGGTAGTACCCTGAGTTACTGATATTGCCCTCTGCCAGAGGTCACTCTTAATGGATAAACTTTTACCTTTAGAGTGAGTAAATAATTTACTAATGCATTATACTGTATATTCCAGGAACAACCTTACTGCCACTATCACAGTCTTGCTCAGCCTCTATTCAGAGATTAGGAGTATTTTTTACTCCTGCCTACTTTGTACCAGTGTGGCTGTAAACTTTCAAGTTACTAAAACCTCCTACCTCAGGCACCACACACACATTTTTAACTTGGGTCACCAGTGCCTATCTCATACAGATTGTGTTAAGATGATGTGATGTATTAAGTAATACTGTTTCCAATCCCTAACTACTTGACACAGTCAGTCAACAGTAAGAGGGAAAGTGCCCCAGAATCTAAACAATTTCTCTGATAAAACAAAGAGAACCCATCCAGGAATAACGGCTGAAGACAAAATCCACTCCTCTGCTGAAGTCCTTGTAGACATCAAGAGATATACACAACTCCAGAAACTGAAAAAAGAGGTAGTTTTTGAAGTTCTTTTATTTTCCTACTCAGTAACTGTTTAGACATTTCAGATACTTTGTGCTTATTGTAAAAGATATATACAATTTAGGTAATAAGTCTTCTTAATCAAATTCAGGTATTTGTGAACAAAAAGGTCAACTCAGTGTGTGTAGTCCAGTAGCCATCTGTATTATCATACAAAACCAAATGTTTACAAAGCCAGAACAGCTATTAGCTCAGCTTCACCAGAACAATTAAATCCTTACTTGTTAAAGGAACTCCTCATCGGCTCACAGGCAAACTCACAAGTCCCAAAAAGTGACAGACCAAGGAACAGTTCAGGACTTGGGAGAGAGCAACAAAGTCACTCAGCCTCATTGCCTTTACACCTGCCTTTGCAGAGAGGAAAAGTTTAAGATGTCACTCTAGTTGTACCCAGTTGTCAGGACACCTGGCTCATGTTTTACGTGTAAAACTTGAGATTCAAATTACCCTGAGTATACATAGTAGTGTGAGTATACATAACACAACAAGCCACTCTATCCAGCTATATGTCTGATGTTCCAAGTTAAGGAAGAAGCATTTTATACCCTTTAGCTACAAACAACCTGTGAGTTACTTTATGTTCAGGTTGCTTTGTTTAGTAATAGAAAGTTTCCCAGACAGCAAGTTGCCTACTTTTCCAATGACTTATGAAATACTATTCCAGAAGGTAGGTTTAAGTAAAACAAGGCAAAGGCACGCTCATGTCCAGTACTGCATCACTGAAAACACTCCACAATAGAAAAAGAGACCACTGTTCTACAAGCAGTACATTTACAGTTTTACAGAAACAAAGGCCATCCTTTTCAACAGCCCATCCAGCACATTGATCTAACCTCTAGCCCTAGCTCCTTGCCAGGCATTTAACCAGGTTACCTTTGGTACACTTCACAACACTGTAGAGTTTCCCTCTAAGGTCCTCTCAGTCCTTCCCAAGCCGAAAGAGTGAACTAAGTCACAGAAAGATCCTACAATGCTGTTAAGTTTGTTTACAGCTAACTCTGTTTTGGACATAAATAATAATTCAGCTATCAAATGAAATTATGTTCTCCTTCATACAGGTATGAAAAGATTTTAGTCTTCATCCATGAAGTCCAAAGAGGACATATAAATGTATGGGATGAACTCTAATGACACAAAGCAAAATGAAACTGATGTACCAAACAGCTTATGCCAAAGCAAAACTAATTTTCCCACGTAGACCATAACTTCTGTCCTGAATAGGGGGTCTAGGATGGAATAGGTGTCCCAAATCATTACATCTTGTTCCTTATCACTACAGACAACTGCATTTTATAATCCCTTTCATAAATGAATACTGCCCTTCCCTAGAACCATGCAGGCAGTTTTGCTCCCACTATCCTGTTGTTCTAGACCCTCATCCCTCTAACAGGCTGCCTTCTAATTACCATCATAAATATAATCATAACCAGCTTGTATCTATTCATTCTTGTAGATTGTTTCCCCTTCAGTTTAGCTGGGTTTTTTTCCTCCCTCATATTTACCCCTTGATATATTTGTAGATAGCAAAAGCTTCTCCTTAAAGACCTCATTTTGCAAGGCTAGAGATAAGGGGCTCCTTTAGATTCATAAGAAAAACTCACTGTTCTCCCTCTGCACCTGTTCCAGCTTCAGTGCACACCATATAAAAGAACTAGGTTTTCTCTTTTCTCACTCCCATTCATAGTCACGGGTAACCACAACTGCATAAGAAAGGCAGCATGCACCCACAACAAAGCCTTGTTTAAAGGCATTTAGCACTTTCCACTCTCCTAGGGGATGCCTCACCTGATTGCGTTTGCCTTTTTTACAACCATATTGCACTGGCGGTCGACATTCACAGACAAGCTGCCACAAACAGAGCAGAGGAATCTCAGCTGACTTTTCCTTCGCAAATGCCAGATGAGGGAGTGCGGGAAGGTAATTACAATTGGACTGGAACAGATTACTAAAGCTCAGGTCTGTGCCAGATCTCCCAAAGATCAAGATTCTCTGTGCTACAGGCCATTGTGGTACCACACAGTAAGACAAGAGGCAACAAGCAGAAACTGATGCACAGGAACTGAAGTTCCATTTGAACATAAGGAAGAACTTTTTTATTGTGAAGGTGACTGAGCACTGGAACAGATTGCTCAAAGAGGTTGTGGAGTCTCCCTTGCTGGAGATATTCAAGAACCACCTGGATGTAATCCTGTGCAATGTGTCCTGTTTGAGCAGGGAGGTGGTCCCTTCCAGCCTGATAATTCTGTGATTGCAAAATTCAACATGCCCATAGCTACCCTGTGATCGTTTAGTATAACCATATATGTTTTATTACAGGCAATATTTTTATGGATCACTAATATTTTAAAGGCATGATTTGTTTTTAGGTATCTGGAAGAAGTATTGTTTACGCAGCCAAATATTTTCCTCCTCTGCTGATTTTAAAGACTGCTCTTCCAGATTTTGTGCCCACTTTATTACTACTTCTAATGTGTGATTTTGTTTTGTGTCATTAGATTAATCCTGTGTCAGTAGACAACTCTTCCAGTAAAATACCCACCATCTAACGGTCCCCTCTTCAGCACTGTGTTGTCACATTCTCTTTTGTCATTTGTCTATTTTGCCATTCTTCATTAATCCCCATCTCCACTTAAGCTAATAACATCCCCGTATATCATCAAACCAAATGATTTCTGAAGGCTAGGGATCAGAATTATGGCTTTTCCCCCTAGCAAAAACCTTACACTTTTTCAGAGAAAGATAACATATCACAATATCTAATATTTACCTCTAGGTTACAACTTTATTTACAAAATTTATTCTGCATTTTCCTTTACTGTTAAAATGCATTGTTCCTTCTCCTCCATTCTCCTGAATGTAGGCAGCTCATCTGCACTCGGTGAATTACAGTACCAACTTTATTTTGACAGACTGACTTTAAATCCTTTCTATCGGATCTGCCATTTCACATGCCTTTTTTAATTATTATTAACTATCTTTATTAACCACATTCTCAATTCCCCTGCCTCTCCCAGATATTGGTCCTTTTCATATCAGATAAAGAATTTATAAGGTTATCTAAACCACATTGATACATTTATATAAAACTGGCTCTTTTTCCCCTTACACACATGAAGAGGTTGGAAGTCAGATATGTTCAGAAGTAGTACTCTTATTTTAGGGACTTGGAGACATCTACTCTGTTCAAACAAGCTGAGATTTTCAAAACATCCTTTTTAAATGCATATGGCCACTTCTTTAAGAGCAGCTTGATTTTCAGGGTGAAGCCTCCAACAACTGTCAGTGGTGATAACAGGACATAATAGTCCTTAAAATTCAGTGGGGGGAAAATCCACTGAACCACCTGCTAAATGAAGTCAAAATTAGAAGCCTCATGCATATATCTGTAAGTTCTGACGAACGTCAGAGACGTTCTGACACTAAATGCTATATCCAAAATAAATATGGAATGCCCATATCCAGCTGTAATTCTGATGAAGTTGAAATTTAAACCAAGATGTCACATGTTTGGGGTTTTATTTTTGGGTTTTAAACTAGAATCAGCTGATGCTGCAGATGTAGGTGGCTCAAGAACTAAAATTCAAAACACGTCAGAGGCTTTGTATGTTTCTACGTGAAATCAATCAACATGAAGACTTTCAGGTGCAGATACAAATGCAAGTGTTTGTGGCTTTGTTCATGCAAACAATGAAAACAAGTGAAGCACTCTTTCCACGTTTCAAATGAGAGTGTCTACTCAGCTCAGCAATCAGTTTACTCAGGCTCTCACAGAGGATCCACAGCACAGGAGGACCGCAGTTCTTAGCACCTGCCAGTAAAATGGATCAGACCCTGCCTGAACACCGGAGCTAAACACTAGTCTAACTTTCAGCTACCATCTTACTACAAAAGGAATCAGTAGAAACGTAATAAATGTGACACATGAAAGGGGAGAGATTTCCTCTGATAGCACTCATTCAGCATCAAGGGGGTCAGCAGTACAGGCGATGGGCAAAACTCAGTGGGGAAGTCCTGTACTATTAATCAACTCCCTGTCTTCAGCCGCCTCACTTTTCACTTCATAATCACTCTCACCCCCCAGCTTTTTAGCCCTGAGGCCATTGGAATTGTTCAACTACACAGTCATTTCCCATTCAGGAGTGCGGCCTGGGATGTGCAGAGCATGGGCGCGGAGGGGCGTGGGGGGAGAAAATAACGCAAAAAGCTGTGGAAAGGGCAAGGACAAGGCTTGTCGCGGGCCAGGGGTGGGAGGGAGCGGGGAAGAATTTCCCCTCTACATCAGTGCAGGTGACTTAGCTAGTAAAAGTGCCTGGAGGCAGGAAGAGGGGCTCCCTGTTATGCCATTCCACCTGAGGAGGTCTTGCTCCGCACACCGAGGCTTACTGGGAAGGTTAAGAAACCGCAGGGCTTTACACACATTTACTCTTGGGCTGCATTTTCCCTTTCGTGTGGCCATTCCTCCCCCCACCACTTCCATGCCTACTCAGGGCCAAAGTCCCAGATCCGAAAGCAAGCCTCAGTTAACAGAGGTGACACAACATCACCCCCAGAACGCTCCCGCCAGTAACCTTACGGTCACCTTCGAAGAAAGACAAGAAGCGGGGGAAAAGCTGTGACAGCCAGCCCCGCGCAGACCGACCCTCCAGAGCCCTCTCACCCCCCCGGGGACCCGGAACCCCTCCCCGCCCGCGCTCACCTTGGCCGGCGCGGGGGTCTCTGCCCGGCAGGGCAGGGCGGGGGCGGGCGCAGCCGGCGGCGTCCCGGGGCTCCTGACCCGCAGGGCTGCAGGACCGGCCCTGGCCGCGGGCGGCTACGTAGCGCCCGGCGACAGGCAGGTGCCCGGCACAGCTCCTGTCCCATTCAGCACTTTGCCATCCCCTCCCCGGTTTCTTTGGAGGGGGAGAGCCCGGCTCAAATATCAGAGCCGGCCCTCCCGAGGAGCGCAGGAACTGACATCACCCGCCCCGGGCTTTTAACCCCTTCTCGGGCTCGGCGGCGAGGCAGGTGGGGCGGCCAGCGCCGTGTGCCGGGGCGGCCAGGGTCAGAGGAGAGGCAGCTGCGCTCTGCGCCGGGCGGAGACATCCCCCTCTCCGCCCACCCTGCACCCTCGGGCTGCCACCGAAGCTCCTGATATCCCTTTTGCAGTCATCTCCCAGCCCTCAGAGCCGATGTTCCCACCGGCCCCACCAAGGCAGCGGTGTTTTCCGCGGAGCAGCCGGACAAGGAGCTGGTACCCAAGAGTAGCACGCTGCGCTTGCCGCCACTGCAGCCCTGAGGTGCTGGTAGCTCGTCTGAGGCTCCAGGTGGAGCACCCTTCACTGGTTGTAGGCAGCCCCAGGGCATGAGGTTGGTACCAGGACAGAGATGAAAACCAAACCAGTGTAATGGTCTCCTGACCAGGAGACACCAGCCTGTGCCACATACTTGGGCCACTTCTCTTATGAAATGGCTGAAACAACCACGTCAGGGGCCGCAAGCATTTCTAATGATAGCTGCCAGTGTACAAGATGTGTTATTCAGGCCTCAGGCCACCACTTACCAAGCTACTTTACATGCAGCAATGCCTTACATGAATATATGGTGACTTACAGGAATATATTGCCCATTTTATACCAAGAGTTGGTGACCTCACTGCCTCAGGAGGCTGGGCACTGGCAGAGAGTTAGCTGTCCCTTATCTGAGGGACAAGCATAAAAAATTCACTGCTTTACAAATGTAGAACTAAGACAATGCAGTGAGCTTATGCTTTGGATGAGACAATTTTACTTAAATACTGACATTTGCGCACACACCGTGTGCTGCTGACTGCTGCCCTCTGCCCCAGCCACTCCCTGATACCCCAGGCTGGCCAAGCCCATGCTCTGTCACTTAGTGTGGACCACTCCAGGGTGTGCACATGGAAGTGAAAGGGACTGGAGACAGATGAGAGCAGCACGATGAAATGCCCCTAGACCTTTGGGCCTCAGACCACTGTGTTTCAAAGCAAAAGGTCCTTCATTCTGGTTCAGGTTTGGCAACTACTTGTTACTTACTCCATAATCAGGCGCATTACTTTCATCAAAGATACTAAAAAAATGTCTGTATGAGGCTCCCCTCAGTGGAGATAACAACACCCACGCTGGCGTGTATCTTTCCAGCCATTTTCCACGGACCTTTCACATGGCCTCCTTTGTTGCCATGAAAGTTGGTCTCATCTCGAGAAAGTGAGGCTGGCCTGTTGGGGAAGGGCTGCACCAGAATGATGATAATCTTGAGTTATTATGAGAGATCCATGTATGCTCTGAAACTGCACTTGGCTCCTGTTGAAACTACTCACGCAAAACAGGGCAGTCTGAAATAAACAGGCTTCAACAAGCTAGGAAGCAGGCAGGAGAACTGAACAAAATGATCTAGTACTGCAAGCAAGACTATTCACAAGACTATTCACTAGGCATGGTTAAACAAGATCTTAAGAGTGGCTATCTGGCTTACAGATACTGCCTTGTTCAAGATCTGCTGTTTATTAAACTTTCATTGTAAACTCTTTCCTCACATTGATAGTGTGCTTTCACTGATGTCTTGGCAGAGAAACAATGGGTACCAAATCACTTACTATGCACAAATGAAAAGACTGATGTAGTTTAAGTGGTTGAAATATAAAAATATAACTAAAAACATAAGGTCAAGGTTTGGACATTGGAGTGAATAAAGGCAGACACTGAAATCTACACCTCATTATCCAAGTAAGTAGTCAGATTTCCAAAGACTATAAGGACCCTGCAGTTCCCTAAAGATGGTTTTGCTTTAGATTTCTCATCCGTTTCCAGTTCCATGAGAATTTGGTTGACTGAAACTGCCTATTCCAGCTAAGAGACAAAGCATGCATTATGGAGCTGGTTCAGGAAGAGAGCAGGATAGCACTACATAGGGATGGCTGGAGAGCCAAGAGGAGACTGGCAAAGAACTGAAAAGAAACAGGCATCTGGTGGGGAGCTCTCCCATTTGGCCAGCCAAGCAGGGACAGGCAGGAATACAGGCAGAGATCAGGCTGGCTGTTGGGACACTATCACCCTAAGAGATTTCTCCAGCAATTCCCAGTGTAAGGGACTCCAGTTGCCTACAATCTGTATGTTGTGTGTGAGTCTGTATTAATCATTATTCCCAGTGATCAAGGAATTGTAATAAATAACTAGAAGCAGCGCAATTTGTGCCTCCCTATAGGTATTTCAAAGGGCAAAAGGTAGCTTCATGCTTTACAGAGTCCCCTCCTGAACTGAGGATGGCCAAAGACAAACTGGGAAATGGAGCTATTCCCTTCATGCCCCCATCCTATTCTTGTTCCTTTCAACCACAGCATGCAACCACAATATTTCTTAATCTGAATTTAATAAGGTATTTTTATTCTTCCATTAAAGGCACTGGTCAAATTCTCTCATTTACACCAGCAAAGCCAACTGGATCGTATCACTCACTGAAATGTCAGTCTGGCCTTATGTTTTTCCCAGGCAACGAGGCTTGACTGCCAGGACATTCCTCAGCCACTGAACTTTATACAAAGTACCTCCCCAAGAACTGCCTGTGTACACCTTGCTTTAACCCCTGGAGACCCAGAACCACATCAGCACTCACGTAATAATGTGCTGCCGTGGATGTAATGGAACTGTTCTTCAAAGCTGTGCCTCCTTATGTTTTCAGTCACTTCTGTCAAAGTATTGAACAACATTTTTATTAAAAAAAAATATGGCTCCATTAAATGACGCAAATAGAAAAATAGTTTTGTCTTCAGAGGGAGAAGGTTGTAAGAACAACCAGTTGTATCTCATTGTTCTCAAATGATTTCCCTTGGCAGTTATCTTTAATATGGCTGCTCAAGCACTGTGTGTCAGGTCTTTCCAATTTGCAGACAAATCATTCAGTGAAAAGTAAAATTTACTATAAACAGCAAATATCTTATTGACAAAACAAACTCTCTGGCAGATCCAAGAGAACTAGCTTGGCAGTGTTAGACTATCATTATCACAACACAAGCACAGGCTGCTTTGTTAAGAGGACATATCCAAGATACATAAATAGAAGGACAAAGAGATATATGAGAACAAGGTGTCAGAAGATGAGATCAGAAGAAACTCTTTCTCTTAGTAAGAAAAGTTGTCATAGTTCTGCAGGTGGGAGAGAGCACTGTGTTCCAAACACTGTGCTGCTGAAAACTTACCAAAAGGGGCAAGGACACCAGCCAGACCAAAAGTCCATGTGTCAGAGCCCCATTGAAGACTCAATCCTATGTGGGAAAAAACTTGCACAAAAACAAGACAGTACCGCTAAACACCAGTTTGAGGTACTTGTCTCTCTCCACAGGCAGCTTAGGCTTCATATTGTAGTTCTCTAAATTCCACCTGTGTTAGAGGCTTAAAGATGCTGAAAGTGCCCTCTGTGCCAGCCTTTCTCCTGGGCTTGCAGTGTGCCGACAGACACAACACAGAGTTACAACCGCCTGCCTTGCTTCTCTTCTAATCAGCAATGACAAGTTCATGCAGCAGAAAAACAAGAGACTGGCAGCTGTAGGTCACCTCACTGCATAAACCAGTTGCTCGTGGGAGGACCCAGTGGGAGGGCCAGGAAACCATTGCCCTCTGGTACTTTGTCAGCTGGTTTTGATCGTGTTATGGTCATCTCGTCACACTTCACACACAAAGACACTCGTGTACTATTCAAGCCAGAACTTGAGCAAGGGCATATGTTTTATATATACAGTCTTGGGCACAGAGCAAAACAATGGTGAATTCCTATTTTCCTTAGGGAGTCATTCCAGGAGCAACTCCAGTGTTATTCTCAGTATTAATAGCTCCCGCCTTATTTCATCTCTGGATTTCTCCAGTTTCAGCTTCTAAGTACCAGATTTCACTATGTCTTTTTCTCATACATTAAGAAGCTGTCAACTATCATTAAAGTAGCCTGTGATAAAAAAATTAACTTTCTCTTCTATAAAAACAGACAGATATAACATCTCTCACAATAATTAGTATTTTCTAATGCTTGTATTCCAAATATTACATATTCCCAATATTACCATTTTACAATGCTTGTATTAGTTTTATATAGATTATAGATTAGACAACTGGAGCTTAAAAAGTCAATTTGGGATGTTATCAGCATGCTGGTGTGTGCCTGTTCAACTCCTGTTTCACAGCAGGAAAGAAAGGAGGATGGCATGTGGGAGTCTTCAAGCTGAGGAGAAGGAAAACAGTCCTTGCAAGTGTATTTGTTTTGTGTGGTCTTTTTGTGTCTGGCATTGGCTGGTATGCAGCCCATAAGGTTCCCACATACCACAGCAAGCTTTGAATCTGTTTCTGAGTCCACGGGCTGCAGCAGTAACTGCTGTGCCAGTGGTGCTGCACATGATGCACGTTGCAGGTAAACTGTTTCAAGCCCAGATGCTGCAAGTACGCAGACAGAGCTGGCTCAATAGCACTCACAAAATCAAGTGTTGCTGCCCTTAGGATGAGAGTCCTGGCTGCTCCTGCCGAGGAGGAGATGGTGTAAAAAGAGGGTAGTGGAGCTGTGCCAAGGTGCTGGAAGGAATCAGGAAGAGCCCTGGAGAGTTGGACCTGTTGCTCTGACAGCCCCAGTAGTGTGAGAGATGGGCACATCTGCTGCTGCAAGGGATAGTCCATATCCCTCAGACCCTCCCTGAACAGCAGAAACAGGTCTTTCCTGCCAGGGGAGGGAAGCTCAGGCAAAGTATGCAAAAGCTTGTGGTAATTTTGCTTCCCCAGGTATCCTGTGAAATGCCAGGAAAATACCTATTTACAGAGCTGCCTCAGGAAGCACAACGCAAAAAGCTGCACCAGAGAAAGAGATCCGAACAACATGGGAAGCAGGGAACAAATTATAGACTACTGTTTAGAATTCAAGAAAAGTAAAAGACATACCATCTGGTCAGCTACCCTCTGACAAGCAGCAGTAGTGACAGCTGTATGGACAGACTGGTCATCTCAGCCCAGTTCTTAAACATCATCTGTCTGAGAGAAGCTTATTAGAAGTGAGCGCTGAGGAGGCAATAGTGTGTGCTGCAGGTGGCCAGAGGAGCTCCATGGAGCATAGATCCCTATCACTGCTGTTGTTCATTACAGTTCTGTATCCACCCATCACTGAAAATAGCTTGTCAGCACAAAAACTCATGACCACAGGACAGCATGGGGAGGGAACTCATGTCTGATACTTTCTAGAGTTATGAAAAGAGTTGCTGGATGGGAGATGCTTGGGTAGGCCAGGAGAAGGGGTTATCCTTGTCCATGGCAGAGCTGGGGGAAATAGTACTTCCAGAATTGTTACATCAATACTTTTAGTAAACAGCAAAGTAGGTCCCAGCTTGCCTGCTGTTTGGGTGCTGATCTAAGAACTCTGGCACAGGCACCTGGGGCAGCTCTGTGGTCAGAGCAGGAGAGGCTGCACAACACAGCCGCTGATGGAGGGTCCCCACTTCTCCACAACCGGTAGGGTGGCCTGTACTGGCTGGGAGTGGGGAACAGAAGACACAAGTAAGAGATGGGGCTAGTCTGTGGGAAGGGTTTTGGCTGCCTTCCCAGGCTTGCACTGAAGTTATGCCTACAGCTGCCAGATGTCAGGATGGGGTGTGGAGAAGAACATGGTTCCCTGCCACAGGACTCCTACTTGCAGAGCCTTTGTTGCTGAAACCAGCATTCAGGATGTCCTCCATGAGAGTGCAGGAGGGGTTAGCTGGAGAAGTTTTTGGCTTTGTTCCGGGTCTCACACCAGAGCCTGGCACAGAGCTCCCAGATGTTTGTGATCTTTGCTCTGGAATCTTTTAAAGGGTTGTGTAAAGGGAGGAATTATTCCACTTCCACATTGGGGGTGGAAATATTGAGAGCCCCTGCGGACATCCCTCTGCCTGCTTCTCCCAGTTGGGGTCATCTCCAGGTGAGCAGCCTTGGAGAGAGCTCTGTCTCTCCACAGATGAGATCCCCAGACAATGCACTCTCAGAACAGTGATTGCTGAGCTTCCCTGGCATGGCTCTGTTTCTGGCAGTTTCCATGGTGATCCACAAAAGCAGCACAGATCTCTTTTGGAAGGCAAATAATACAACAGGATAGTGCAAGTGCCTGGGAAGGGGGAGACAACCCCCCTTTTATACTGTCAACTGAGTTCTGGGGCCAGTCCTGGGACTTGCATCCCTCCCTTCCCAAGTCTGCAAGGAAGGCATTTCTGTACCCTTCCCCAAAGGGCTCAAAGCAGTAGCTCCCACTTATAGGTGTTACAAGCTGCCATAAGCAGGTTCAAATGGTATTGCAAATTGGTTTTAATGGACAACACTGGCAAGTGATGTCAGCAGGCAGCCCAAGCAAGCAATATCTGATAGTTCTTTGACTGCTTGGGATTAGTGGCGAGCACTGACGAGGAGCCCAGGATGTATCACAACATGGCCCAGCATGCAAGCATATATACAGGTATGACATACCTGTCAATCTAAAGAGAAAACCGCACTCTGTCCTCTCTCCTGTTATGCCTGAAAGTACACGGACAAAATCTCAAACTTTTCTCCTTGGTTATAGACAAAAATTATTCATGTGCAAGGAACAAATTCAGTCTTACCACCACAGTACCATGCCACCAAGACTTCACCCTCAGCCCTCAAGGTCCCACCCTGCCCTCTTCTTCATGACAGAAGTGGCAAGTGTTACTGAGCTCACCCTTCCCCACGCAGTTTGGAGGTGCCTGCCTGCGTAATACCCACCTACCCCCTTGCACGCAGCAACAATTGCCAAACAGCACAGCTGCCAGGATGAAAGGGCATGGAGGGAATGGGTGGATGGGTAGCTTTTCTGATGTGCATCGTTTTCATGATGCAGCTTAAGATTTCCAGAATATTCTGGAGGAGGGGTAAAAATTTTAAAGGATAATATGGCTTTCAAACACAGCCAACATGCCTCTTAAAAAGGAAACCCAATTTTGTGTGCCTCCACCCCTGGGCAAGATATTCTTGGCTTGGTTTTAAAGGTGCCGGGAAATTCAAGGGTTGGGTATCTCTGCAAACCAGCCTCAGGGTGCCTGCAACAGGGTGACCTGGAAAAGGTGCCAATTTTGAAAATGTTATCTTAATTTTTAATTTCTTTTCATTTTGTAATTTCCTATCTATGAGTACTCCCTGGGAGGAGCAGAGATTGATCTAGAAGTTGTCTTTTACTATGTGCTGCCTGAGGCAGGAATCCTTGTAAGAGAAATGGCACCTTAACTGTAGATTTAGATGGCGCTCGGATTTCACTGCGCTGACTGCTGCGATGTAAGAGAATCACACCCATTTCCTCACGCTGTGCTCCCTTGCCCAGAGTCCTGTGAGTCTGCAAGACAGCTTCTGAAGTTGCAGTCGCTGCCCGGCCTGTCCCTCTGTCCGTGATTGCCTCCCCTGCTCTGGGGCAGCCCTGTAACCCCAGTCCCGGTGTAGAGGTGTAAGCTCAGTCCCAGTGTAGAGGCGTACTGTGTCTCCTTGCTCCCTCAGCAGCCCATGCCAGGAAGCAGCAGCAGACACAGAGCCAATTAAAACAGCTCCAGCAGATCTAACACAAAACTGAGTTAGGACCTTTTGCAAAGGATGTCCTGGGTAATCTTTACTTATTTGTTTAATTAGTGTTAATTGCACACAGAAGGAGGTCAGAACTCTGCCTGCAAATGCTCAGTTGGCTGTGAAGTGCGAGTTCTCCAGCCATTCTGGAAACTCAAGTCAAGGAGGAGGAGAAGGAGGAGGATTTGCATTTGGCATCAGGAGTCAGTTTCATTCAGGTGAATGAAACTCTGGGAATTTTTTTCTGGACCAGAAGGAGGAGGAAAACAAGAAGTATAGGAAGCTCATCCAGGGAGCCACTGAGGGGGTTAGTGGGAGCCTTGGGCCCCCTCTGCACTGGAGAGACCTCGGCACACCTTCCTGGCTGCACAGCCACCCTCCTGAGGCAGGCATGGTCACCCCTGTCCCACATGCAAGGGCTTGCTCTAGGTATCTAAATTTGAGGGGTGGGGGAGTGGCGGTGCGTTCAATTCAACCTTTCCCTTTCGGGGTCTTCTTCTGGTCAGATGTGTCTTTACATTTGTAGCTACCATAAAATATCCTGACAGTATTTTCCGTCTGTGTCGGCGTGTGTGTGGCGTAACGTGCCCACGACGCGCACGCGTTCCCTACGATCTGTGCAACCGCAGCAGCACGGGCCGCTGCGCAGCGCCACAGCCACGGCTGTCCCACACGAGCCCGCGGGAGCGGCCGCGCCGCTGCGCTCCGCCGCCACCTGGTGGCAGGAGAGGGCACGGCGGGCGGCGAGCCTCGGGCTGTGTTATTCCAGGTTTTTTCATCTGGTGTCCCGAGAGTGGGCGATGCTTTTGGCTGGCTTCCGTCTTACCAGGCAAACAAAATTCCAGGCGGGAAAATCAAGCATCGCCCTTTGACAGACATAAACACAATCTCTGCTAATGACAGCTAATAGAAATGTTTTTCATCTGGAGGAAGTAGAAACCGTGGCTCAGACAAACACCCAGGACGTTCCTTGCGAGCATTATGGGGGTACAGCTCTGCAGAGAAATGGCTATAGTTTGTTACGGGCGCTTGTTGGAGGGGTGCTAGGACTTAGCACAAACCATGTCTCTGAGACACATGCTAACATATAATCCTAACTCAGCAGGCACTTGGATAATTATTCCTAAAAAGCAGATAAGCATTGGATTGTTTTACCAAATAAACATATGGGACTGTGTAGGGGAGTAGGAAAAGGTGTTCCTAAGTCCATGATTGCGTATATTAGCTATGTTCAGTTCAGGCATTAGTTCAAAGGACTATTTTCTCTTTGGTCCAAATCCACAAAGCACCTTAAGACTCTTTTTTTTCCTAATATTCGTTAAAGTTGGACCCACTTCCACTCTTACCACAGGTCAAAATTCAAGCCTGATGTTTCTGTACAAGCCACTTGTGTCCTCTCATCCTTGATTTTTTTTCTCATAAGGGCAAATAGACATGACTCATTATCATTTATATTTGCCTAAAGATTATTTAGCTTCTTCAAAGACATCACAGAAACAAAAATCCTGATATTAAACCTTTTATAAATTAAGACTTTTGTGCTGGTTCAAAATTATAATGTCATTCTTTGAGTGAGCAAAATTAATGCCACCATTACTGCAAGGAAGGGTTGCTTTGCTTTTAAATCTACGAGAGCTTTAGAGCCTGTACTGCTGGCTTTACATTCCCTCTGCAAACCACTGTGCAGCCATACAGAAATGCAGGATACTGACTCCAGATTTTTACAGTCTTGTCTGAAATCAGTGCCCACAGTGTTCTACCTGGGCTTAGATTTATGTTTAAGGTAAGCCTGCTACCATAGAAAGTACTCTGTGAATTGTAGCCATGAAGGCATAAAAGAAGAAGAGAGGATTTGGGATATCTTCCACCAATTTTCCTGCACAGGTTCAGGCAACATCCCCCTGCTTGCAGGAGGTTATGCATACATGAATTTGTGATTGGGTCATGTCTTACCACCTCTGCAGAAGAGACAGCACGTTGTGGATAGCAGCAGCTGTGCTACTCCTGAAAGCTCATATTCAGTCCTCTCAGAGTCCAAACTCTCTGGGAACTGGCCTGAATTTCCAGTAGCTGCTTACATCATTATCACTACATAGATCACAGATGGTGCTTTTGATGCTGGCAGGTTGGAAAAAAATAATCTCTTATTTTGTATCCTGAGCACATTTGATCTGGACTGACTGGGTGGGATTGTGACAGCCCATCATCTTGTCATTGGAACAGAAACACTTTCCTGACTGCAACAAACGCTTGTACAAGGATGAATGCTTTCCTTTAAATTGCAAACTTCAGCCTTAAATAGTTACACTTTTGCCCTTGCTGTTTGGCTCTGTTGCATACCAAAGACTTTGCTCTTAGCAACATGAAATCCCATCCTAATTAGCTCCTGTTTAACAATACCACTTTGTACCACTCTCAGAATGCCAAGCTCCTTCTATTCTGGGGCTACAGAGGAGGGGAGCATGTATATCAAGCCCAAGGCAGTTCAAGACTCTTTCTGTGGAATTTGATGATTTTTTCTTTTTTAAATAAGTGGAAAGTAGCCCTGTATGTTAAACCTGAGCCACTCTGTATGAGTAAAAGTGACACTCAAGAAATGAAATCAAACGTAGCCTGGAGAATCACTTGCAGAAAGCATCTAGACCCATGTACCTCCCTAGAATAAAAAATATACCAGATGACACATGCAGCTCTGCCCCCCATAAATGCCAATGGCTAATGACGATCATTCAAACCCATGGCTTTGCATTTGGTCCTTTTTTATACTATTATAAATACCTTCCTCACCTTACAAGGTAGTCTCTGGATTCAAGTTTCTTTCCTGGAGCTGTCTCACGATAAGCTGAATGACAAGGCAAAGCTATTTTTCTTTTCAGCCTTTCAAGAAAGCTTGTTACAATCTGTTTCATTTACTATCCTTGAAACTTTGACCTAATTTTCATCTCACAAACTTACTCCCCATGACAACATTATTCACAATAATGTATGATGACCCCAAATAGGTCTATTTGCTGTGAATTCTAATATTTTGTGGTTATATAGAATTCTGTAATTTTCTGTACATTGTGAAGGTGGGTAACGACTGTATTCACATACTTTAAAGGAAGACTTTTTATCTTTTAAAGTGAACAAAAGGACCCCTTCTTGAAATGAGTTTGGTGCTTATTTTAAAGGAAAAACTCCACTATCATATGGCACACTCCAACAACTACAGGTAAGTGTAAAGCAACCTGGAAAAAAAACTTTTCTCAAAAAGGTTTGCTGAGATAAACCTAAGGCTGCAGGTCTGAGCCACTGTAAATTGGATTGGTCTTGGTCCTGTAATATAATATTCAGCAAAGCTTCATTTTTCAGATACCAGTGCCCATAAAGCTCTGGATTCAGGGACTGAAATTTGTTGAGGTAATTCCAGGATGTTTTGGTTTTTCAAAGTCAATGGATGCCCCTATAAAGCATACATCAGTACATCCCTTGATCTGCTGTTCCATAGGGATGCAGACAACTCTGCAGAACTATGTTTTCCTCAGATGATAGAGCTAAAGAACCATATGCTTAGCCAGCTATGGTGTTTGAATAAGGGCTACTTGGTGCGGGTTGCTTCCTGGTAAGATTGATGGAAATTATTAAGTGTCATGGAGAAATCTGTATTAGTTCCTGACAGTGACAGTTTGTATTTGTTACTTAGGCCGGTAACATGTACTTTTAAAAAAAAATTATTACCTTTGGATACCCAGGTGTCAGAATGGACAAAAGCCAGTGAGAACTGCTCAAACACTGTAAAAAAAAAAATTTCTGCAGATAATTTTCCCTCCTTCTGTTGTCCAGCAGGTGGGAGGAGATCAACACAAACACTGAAATACAGGGTTACTGGGTGTATTGTTCCCTGGGGACAATTTGCTTGTGCACAACTCAGGGCATATCCAGTTGCTCTAATTTTCATACAACTATCCACCAGCCTCAGGGAACATGACAGTGCTATTTTTTACTCTCTCGGAAAGAAGGGAGTTGGATGTCCCAGTGTCCATATTCATGGGTCACAACAAAGGGACACAGGAAGCCCGGCAGTGCTGCCAGTTACAGGACTGCTGTCAGCAGTGGGGGCAGCTTGGATATTGACTCATCTGGCTGCATCTTTTCACTGGCTGTGTGCACATCAGTTTTAGACAGTTCTAAGGTTAACTCTGTAAACACACCTTCTCAGGAATTCCAGAAGACATAGTTCTGCTATGCCAAAAATGCCCTAAGAAAGGTAATTAGCACAAGTCTAGTGAAGTTGCTCTGCCAGAAAGTGTTAACTTGACTGCTGAGATGCCCAACTGGTAATGAGCTTTGGTCTTTTTTCCTTATCCTGATCATGGGGCAAGGGCAGTGAGAATACAGGAACTGTAGAAATTGGGAAAAAGGTTGTAGAAACCTGTTGCAGTGTAAGGGAAAAGTGAGGAACACCATAGTCTGACTATGGAAGTGGGGCTTGGGATTTCCTAGTTTATCCAAGTCTTATTTGTGGTGCAGTGATGTTTGCAAGTAACCGACAGCTAAATGTTCACTGAATTATGAACACATAAATGTTTTATAGTCAGTGCAATACAGTTAGTAGTGCTGGCTCATGCGTGGGATTATGCTACAGAAAAAGCTTATTTGGGGAAGAAGTATTATTTCTTTGTCCTCTGGCCTTATTACGGGGATTGAGAAGAACATCAATTGATGGTGAATTGAGACTGGCTAAAAAAGAACCTTTAATTGCTTGTATTAGGATAGACATCCTTAAGAAAAAAGCCTACTGAAAATGTAGCTGACTCCAAATGGATTTTATAAACTGATATCATCTTTGGCTGTGTTAAACTATAATAGAATATTTCTCCCTAAATAGCATGCCCAAAGTTATAACAAAATTTAAAATTACTTTGGACCAAAAAGACACTATGGATTTTTTTTTTTTCTGAAAAAGTGAAATTCAGTCCTGACACTTTTCCTCTCAAATTCCCCTTCTATTAGCTTGTATTTTTCCTTTGGAAGGATATAAAATAGGGCATTTAGTTCCCATTTGCAAAGACAACTATGAAAAAAGCTTCTGAAAGCATTTGGTGGCACAAGTGATAGAGGTCAAATTATCAAAGTGAAATTTACCTATGCATCAGAGCCTAATTTGGGCTTCCTTCTGACTCTCATTTGACCAGTTTAGGATCCATCTCATGTCATTAGTCAGGATGTTATGAAACAGAACGCACCCAGTTTGACCATTGGTCTGGGATTATTTTGCCTGACTTCAGCTACCCAGGAGTCAAGAAATGGCCTGAACTACTCATCTGGCTCAATCTATCATCAGTGAGGACAAGGAAACCTGTTTAATCTCTTTAGGATGGAGTGCATCATCATGCAGAAGTGTCCAGTTCTCACAACTGAGTAAATAGGGAATTGCAGCAGTACTGTTAAGAACTGGATCAGTCCATAGATGAAGAGTCACAATTAATTGTGCACATAACTTTTACATTTGACCTCAAAGGTGCAGCAGGACCTTTGCTCACATTTAGCTCACTTGATATGGTTGTGTGCTTGTATTTCTGAGGCTGATTTCTCATTACCAGCATCAGTTTTCCTAGTTGTAATTGGGAGCTTTGCAGGATGACTGGGACTACTTGGTATCTAGAACATAATTTCTGGTCCCTTCCAGAATAAAAAGTCCTATAAATTATGGGTTTAAATATCACTGGACTGAATATTGTTAAGCTGGCATTCATAGTCAGTGTAAAATATTCAATAATTGTAGATTACAATATGACAGAAAATCACATTTCTTTTGGACATATCATGAACTAAACATTCTACAGGACTGTGTATTTACTTAACCTCATTAGATTCTTCACCAAAAATCTTCTTAATAACTTTCCAAAATGAAGATTTACTCTTTAGACAGTATTATGGCCATCCCTACGCAGTCTATGCTGAAGCAATATCTATTGATGGGGAGTTTTGCTGTACAAGATATAGATGAATATTTGATGAAGTAGTTATTTATTTAGCATATCTGTAGAGACAGACAGTCTTTTTCATCTGAATCTTCTTAGTCATCAAAAAGATTTGGAACCAATTATCTCCTACCCCACCTGACCCATCATTTGTTGGGATCATGTGTTTTTTGTGGGACTGCTACCAGGACAGTGACAAGATCTGAAAACAAAGGAAGGAAAGGAAAAAGCTACTTTTTAAAATAGTGCAGTAACCTCCCTGTATATCACTTTAATGTGTTCTTCATCATATGCATATATATGGCAGCTGAAATAGATTATAAGATTAGGTGGCTGCTTATTCAGGCTTCTGGATATTATCCTTCCTGCGTGATGAACTTCAAACTTCTCTAGGCCTGAGGCTATCTGTTGAATGGGAAAAATATTCCTATGTAAATGTATTCTGAAAGTGACATAACAAAAATAAGGTAACAGTGAAATATCGGCTAAAGTATTCAATGAAGACTGCAAAAGGACACTTGATAGTGAAACTTTTGTATAACTCATATATTCATTGTTAAGAATATTAATTGATGTTAATTCTTAAGAAAGCCATTCATATATTCATTCTTAAGAAGAAAATTAATTGAACCAGCATTCTGAAAACTGCTGCAATAATATATACAGTAAAATTTCTTGGTTTAGGTTTTCTCCAATGAAAAAGTGAGTAGAAAATGAGTATGAGAAGGAGAAAGTATAAAGAGGATAAGCTCTCTCTTAAGTATAACCTCTCAGTATTTTGGAATTACTAGTAACTCAGACCCATAGGTGCTTTAATGCATAATGGCTTAATATACTAAATAATAGCAGAACAAAAGATACCATTGTAGCACAAGAGTCTCTCAGAGACCATTGAATCAGATTAGGGAACAGGACAAAACACATTAAAGCTGAGGAAGACAACCTCAGACAGAAAAATATGGCAGGTAACTGAAAGCTGTTTAAGAGTCGCTGGACTTTAAAAAAGTCACAATTTCATAAGCATAATAGAGAACAATATTGTTTAAAATGCCATCCTGGGTCAATGTATGAAGTGAAGGCTTAGTAAGAAAATAAAAAGTTTACACAGCGAATGGAAAAAATGGGAAATATTTAGCAATCAATATAAATTGGAAGTTATATAATATAAAAATAGACAAAAGAAAAAGATAACAGAGGAAAATCATTGGCTGGCAGGCCTTAAAATAATAAATTGAGTTAAGAGTATATTAAGAACAACAGAAGTCTTAACAAGGGTACATGCTGCTGCTCGAGCCAGATGATGAAATGATAAAGTTGCAGAAAAGGTAAATATTGCAGACATATTTCTGTTCTGCATTTGAAAAGAAGAAAGATGATGCACTTATATCACATGGGCTGATGAAAATTTTTCCACTCTATTAGTGACCAGGAGGAATGTAAAGTATGTACTGGAGGTAAATATTTTAAAATCAGCAGGTCTGAATGGCTTACATGGGAATTGTAATAGAGCTTATTTAACTGATCTCTAGCCTGCTGATATTGGCATTTCATAAATCCTGTAACAGCAAGGAAAGAGTAAAATACTAAAGAAGTGTCTGTTCTATGGCAATATTTAAAAAAAAGGCAAATTCAATAATCATAATAGATGTGCACCAGCAAGCCTAACAGCAGTTCATGGGAAAAAAAAAATTAACTGATAGAGAAATCTTTGACAAAGAATAAGAAAATCTAGGGATATATTTTCCAGCATCACAACAATCTTGAGGAAAAAAAAAAGTTTAAAAAAGAGCAAGAATCATTTAAGCACCCCTGCCCTGAGCAAGAAGATGACTAGAGATGCTCTTGAAGTTTTTTCTAACCCTTCCTTCTGTGGTTCTGTGAAGACATAACATAATAACCAACAGAGAGTCCTGACTGGACAAGAGTGAATACTCATATGGGTTGTGAATTCTGCTTGATTTTATTTCTTAAATTGTTTTGTCACTGAATCAGGATCAGGAGCAACGCTGGACATTTGCACTTGGATGACTCCCATTCCCTAAGAAAAACACAGGACACAGGATGGTTGAAGCGTAAAGAAAACAGTCCAGCCAAGTTTGTCTGCTTGACATAGAGCAGAATAAATCCACATCACCTGTGCTTTGCAAAAGCTCTGGAAGTAGTATTAGGATGAATTTTAGGTTCAGTGCTATTCAGCATTTCTATCATTGCTCTAGAAGTAAATAAAACTCACTGTTGATAAAATATGCAGGTATTAGGAAGCCTGGTGGAATGGCAGTGGTGAGGGGAAAGCATTTATATAGGGCAAGCTGGATCACCTTCACGTTCAAGCAAAATGCCTTCAACTACAGCCAAATGCAAAGTTATGCATGTGGGAACCAGATAGGAGATTAGGAGATGTGTAATCAGAAACTCTACCCTGGAAAAAAGAGCACTCTGAAAAGGATCAGGATCATAGAGTATGAAGCAGTTTCACTCCAGTGAGATACTGTGGCAAAAAGGGTGAAATCAATCCTTGAATGCATAAACATGGGAATAGTGAGTGCAAGTACCGGGTTGCTGTTCTTCTCTTTGTGGCACTCATTAGACTAATCATATGCAGGATATTTATTTTCAAAGGTCGCTGAAAAGCTGGGTAAGGTCCAAAGGGAGCCTGGTAATTATTTAAGATCTAAAGAAAATGCCTTATTGTAGAACCCTTACAGTGCTCAACCCACCTGATTTACTGAAAAGGAGATGATTTATGGCTTGATTAATGAATTGGTACTGTTGGAGGCATAAAATATTAGCAGGAAAGGGCTCTGAGCAGACTAAGTTGTACTGACAACTGAGTGGAGGAACTATTAAGCCAGACAAATTCAAGTGAAGAATGAGACACAGAAAATGATTAACCACTAGAACAAGCTAATGTGGTGAATTCTTCATCTCCTTATGTCTTCATCAAAATTAGACATTTTTTATTGGCCTACATCCAACTGCAAATTGTCAAGCATGAGTTGTAGCTTTTAATACTGGAATATATAAGTGAAAATTAATGGTCTATGATATCTAAACGGTCATTCTAGGTGACAGTAATCCCTGAGATCCATTATGTTGTAGGAGAGGTATATATTTATTAATTGTTATGATTATGTCAACAAGTGGTAGATAGACATGCAACTTTCTCTCTGTTCTGCCCTTCAAGTACTACAATTTAATGATAACAAGATGAATTAAGGTTGCCAAGATAACTAATAAAGGAAACTGGAGGACTGTAAAAGTCCAAGATTGATTTTCTCTCTTTAGATAATCCAGTTTATGGTCACTTTTAGGTGGAGTGGCATAACACAAAGGAAATACAATTTGCTGGGTGACTTCCTTTCTCTTTCTTTGTTCCTCTGCCTAGAAACTTTTTTGTCTGTGACATGCACCTATGATAACTAAGCAACCTGGCCTCATCTCAGATGTTTTTGTTCTACAGAAAGCTCCTGGCCTGTGGAATGTTCTTGAACAGCTACTGTGGATATTTGAAACATGAAAGTAGGGAGTCAAATCACAATTTTTATCTCTGAATCACTTTTATGTATTTCTTTGACATATCCACTCTACCCATCATTTCAAATCTCAGAGGAATAGTTTTTCAATTTCATTCCTGTTACGTAATTTCTCTCAAATGTCTTCATTTATCTTCCTTTTTATATTGTAACCCTTGTCTCTTCCATCACTTGCTCTTATCCATTCCCCTCTCCTCCCTGGTATATTATCACTACTTGGCTGATGTTTGAGAAATGCATTGTAAGTGACTCGGAGCAGACACTTGTCATTTTACTGTTGATCAGAGCACTTTGCACACGTCGTGTTGTATAAATAAAAACTACTGTTCCAGAAATATTTAGTCTCTCAGTTGTATTTTAAAGTACAATATGTAACAGAGGCATTTTATGAAATAGAATTATTTATTATAATTATCCTATCTCTGGCACTGACACTCAAAAGCATTTTAGGTAAATCATGTGTGATCTCTCTTCTCTGTCTCAGTTTCTTAGCTAGCTCAGAGTTACAAGATGTGTCAGTGAACTGCTAGCATTGGGTTGTTTGCTATTCTAGAAACTCTTCAAATGTAACACCTCTTTGCTTATCCTGTTTTCTATTGGCTCGTCTCGAAGCCTTCTGGCAAAGGAGATGTGTTCCCTCTATTACAGCTGGGGAATCACAAAAACAGAGGTGAATTTGAGGGCACTGAGAATGCCTGAAGCATGTCTGTGCCTCCAGGCCTCCACTCTCCTGGCATTTTTAATGGAAAACACATCTCCCCAGTACAGATTATTGGATCAAGTTGGACCGCATATGTGCAGGTTTGTAATGTGGCTTGCCTCTCCCCAAAACTATGTTTGAATTTTGTTGAACCTGGCAAAATAACAGAAAACAGAGTTGCCTCCAAACCCTTCAGGATCTGTAATTTCCACGTATATAGTATTTGCTTTTCTTCTGCCCCTGAATCCAGAATAGAAACCATGAGGGATTCTTTAACTTATTTTCATTAAAAATTCAATCAAATACAGGCTTACTTAGTCAGACATCAGTCACACCTCAGGCAGATCTTATCTGCTGCTTGTTCTAAAAGGCTTCTCGGTTCTGAAGGCATCTAATCCACATGATGGCAAAGGTGGCAGAAGATAGTGGAGGTTACTAGTGCTCTGCTGAGCAATTTTTCCATCAGTCCAAAGAGACGATCCCTGACTAACATCCCAGAGGAAACTCACAAGTTTTGACAGTCTCGATGAAATAATGTCTAACTAACATCCTTTCCCTTGGATACCTTGAATAGCAACACCCCTGGAGAGGGCTTTCCTAAATAGGGCATCCTGACAGCAAGAGATGCTTTGCTGGATGGCACTTCGGTCACATATCTTAGGTGTAAAAGTTTCCTATTTGCAGCGTTTAGCTTCAGAGCCAAGCTCTTACCAAGACATAAGGCATGGCAGACATCTATTACAGAAAAATGCCTTGAAGGAAAGCAAAGCTAAATACTAATGCAAACTTTACTATTATAATCTATATCTAGAGGGAAAAAACCGTTCTGAGTAAGGGAATGATTTCAGCAGTCCCAGAGAGAAGGGCCAGAGTTTTCAAAAACAACTCTGGATTCCTTGGGGATTGCTGCCTAGCCTTTAATGTTTTGAGGCTGATTCCAAAGACAGCACCCTACTGACAGGGACTGGCACATGCACCGTTAATAGAACAAATGTTTAAACGGCTTCAATTTTGGGCAGGGATAAGCTAAGAACCTTCATGGACTTAACTCCTGCCTCTATCCCTTTGTGAATCAAGTCGTTTTTCAGGAGT
The DNA here is from genome assembly GCA_013400975.1 of Atrichornis clamosus. NCBI lineage: Eukaryota > Metazoa > Chordata > Aves > Passeriformes > Menuridae > Atrichornis > Atrichornis clamosus. Next base: position 4,460 of record WBMZ01000590.1, on the reverse strand, counting down.
GATGGATATGGCACTAGTGTCTGAGCCACAGAAAAAACCCAAGCCCCTGACAACAAGCAAAAGAAAGAACAGAGAAGTCATCAGACCAGGGAGTCTCTTCCACCTTGAAGGAATCATGTTTGAAAATTTCCTTCATATCTTCTTAAAAAAACTCACCAAATGAGTGAAGGCAGTAAAAATCCATGGCTTGTAATTTTTCTACCTGCACCAAAAGGAAAAAGAGACAAAGGAAGCAATTTCCATAGTATTGCATGAAGACCTATGCAAGCTGATCTGAGATGGTATGTGACTTGTGGTATTCTTCAAAATCCACTTCCTACTTCAGAGATTTGAATAGCATTTGTCACCACAGTGGCTGGGGTCCCCTCAGGGAAAAAAAAAAATTGTTCCTTCTTTAATTTCCTTGCAAGCTTCAAGATTGCTTAGTTTCCTGTCAGAGAAGCCTGTGTTTTGGATGCACATTCATGGGGGGTTATTAAACAAACACAGAATATCTCCTCTCTATTCTATACCTCCAAGGAGATGAAATTCCCAACTTCCAGTTGTGGGGCCTCCTCAGGAAAACAGGAGAGAAAGAGCCAAATTTCACCAAGGAGGTAAAAACCCTGACTCCAGCTTGAGAGCTTTTAAACAATTTTGATGAAGTTTTTCATAGGTGTTTCCTTCAATGCAATAATTGATCTGTGTAGAGAATGGGGAGTGTTTTAAGGTGAGATTCTCATGTCATTTGCTGCAGAACCCATTAACATGTAGAAAGTGAGTCAGGAAATTAGGCTAAAGATGACTAAATAAGCCAGGTGGTTAAACTCTGCTCTGTAAAGATGGATCCCATTCCTCATTAGTTCCTAAGCAGTGTCAGACAACTCATTTGGACTAAACTCATAAGACTAATTTCCAGGTGCTCCTTTTTCAAGACCAGAACTGGATTTACAGAACGACACAACTGGAATTCAAATATAAGCAGCCATATAAAACTAAATTCTCAGGGGAGAGAGGCTATGAATCTCAAATGTAGGATTCCCTTAAACTGAAACATGTCTGAACTTCAAAGCCCTGTCCACAGTGAGATCCTACCTCACTGGGAATGACTACAGTGGCAGTATTTGTGATGTACTCAGATACCAGTAAATGATCACATTGAAGTGTTCCCGAGGACGTAATTTTTTTTTTTTTAAAGTAACCATGTGCCACAAATAAAACACAAATTACACTGAGGGATTAAGCTCTGCCTGTCACAAAATGGGTAAGTGAGGAACTAGCTTGGGTATTGCTGCACTGCACTACTTAGCGTGCCCAAATACAGGAGTATAGCGGCAAACAAATATGATTATGCTACTTTCCAAGATGTTTCCATACAGTCAGGTGTTACGCTGGACCCTTCCAGAACCAGACAGGCTGGTGCAGAGACATCTGAACTGGTTTTGGGCACACATATAGAGGAACTAGATCAGGTATTATATATGATCTATGTTATTTCAGAAAAAGGCAACACATATGAAAGGGTTATGAGACCATTAATAAGATCAGCTGCATTCCCTGTGCCTGTTTACAAGTGGCTGCAGAGAGACTAGAGAATCCTTATGTCACCACAAACTCTTTTCTTGGAACCAGCTTCCTGCACACAAGCCTGGATGCTCTGCAGAGAATGGTGCTCGCTGCCAGCACCAGACCTTGGAGAGTTCACACTTCCTGGTGAATACCTGACAAAGGGGCAGTTCTACAGATTGTCTCACCTCTGTCCCCAGGCTTCATCCTACTCCCACTTTCACTGTATTATGATCTCAACTTCATTGGTTCTTTTTTCTCTTCCATTACTAGCTCAGGCTGAAAGAAACAAAGCTGGACACAATAATAACAGCTTTTCTGGACCAGCTAGTGCAGCTGGGGAGACCTGAACAAGCTCTCAGGTGTACAGCACTACTGTCAGGTGCTCGCTCTGACATTTCTCCCTCCTGCCTGTCCCCTCAACATAGTGCAGCATTGTCTTCATTCCCCTCACCCTGCTTCACTGCCTCCTCCTTCCTCCCTTCTCATTCTGGGAGCCCTCTCCTTTATCTCACCTCCTCCTTCCTCTCTCTGCATGATGTGACTAGACAGGAGAATACAGATTTATGTATTCCCTACACGTGCTTCTCATTTTTTCCGGTCCATCTTTGGCTGTTGATTTCTCCTTCTTGTAGGTGAGTATCTCTCAGCTCTCTTCTTCCTCTTTTTGACCTTTCCTCTGTAAGGCATTCTCTCCTCTCATGCTGTGAAACATTCATGCTGTCTCATACTGTGAAATGATCTCTCTCACGCTCTCTTGACTATACCTCTAGCATGGCCCTCAGTGCTTTCTAAAGGATATTATTTCACAATAAATACATAAGCACTGCTTCAGGCTGCTGTCTCCTCTAAATGCCTAATTGGATATGGTATCTTAAAGGTGCTTCTTAGAACATCAAAGATGCCTTAGCTGTCTTAGTATTTTCCTTCTCAGCTCTGTTAAAATTCATATAAAGCAATTGTGGGGTTTTTCATCCAGCTTGAGGTCACCATCGCATGGAGTGCTGCCCTAGCTTGCACAGCTCAGTTGCTGAGGTAGAGTTAGCTGTGCATTATTCTCCATTTCCCCTTTAAAGCACTCCATCTTTCTAAATTTCTAGCTCTCACAGTGAGATTGTGCAATCAGGTGACTCGGTGACAGGCTGGTTTGCTGCATTGTGGCATCCTCGGAGCAGCTACGGAGGTTTGTACACGGAGCTCCCCGGGCGAGCGCAGAGGGAACGCCAGCCAGCAGCCCGGGCACTCCCGGGTTACAGAGAGCTATGCACGGCTGCGGCGGGCTTGGAGCCTGCAGCGGCAGCTGGCCCTGCAGGCTTTGGGCTGAAGGAGCAGCCTCTCAAGAGAGTACCTGCCTTTGACAGACTCACTGCGGCCAGACATCTTGAGACTCCTTCATTATAATTGCCTCGGGGCCTGCACAGATCCGATGTTGCCTCCTTATTGGGACCATTTATTATTGAAACCAGAAATGCTGAGTCATTAAACAGAGGTCATAAAAACATCCTCATTCTGCTAAAAACATTAGCTCATCATTTCTGGTACTACAGAAGGTAGGAGAGACCAGGAATCCTTGTGCCTGTGAGAAAGAAAATGTGGATTGCATCAGAGGCCTGGGAAGACCAGAGAAGAGCCCAAAATCAGTAGCGTATTAGGAAAAGCAGGGTGCTGGTTAAAGTAAGGTCTCTGGACTCAGGATCAATTGCCGTTTCTGCATTTGTGTCACTTCAGGTTACCATTTTCTTCCAGAATACATTCATTTCTCTCTCTGTAAGGGGACAGAACTAAAAACCTCACTCATTTTTGTCTGAGGACTATAAAGCACTTCAGAGGCACTACCCAGCTACACCTAACTGCAGGGGGCTGCTGTTACCTCAATTTTTTCATAGGGAAGCCAGAGGTACAGAGGGGTCATTTGTTTGATTGCAAGCCCTGGTTCAGGACTGCAATCTCCCAATTTTTAATGCCAAAGAAAGGCATTTTTTTCCTGTGTTCTCATGCTGTCAAGCAGTTAACGTAGCCAGAGAAAGGATTTTTACTACCTATGCTTGAAATTTATTTTCTTACTCCTCTTGCTTGGGCAATGTTCTGAATCGGGAGAAATTCTTCTGGGTGGACAAACACATTTTGCAGAGATTATGTTTCACTATTTTAATCCTGAAGCTGCAAATACTTCCTTTGATAGCTGTGTTTGATTTCCTGCACTGCAGGGATGTCCTGTCAGCGTCCAGATCCAACAACAGGCGTATGGGGGTTACATCCCTCAGCTGATGGGGGTGTGTGTGTTTGTTTTTGTTACGGATTTCTTCGGAAAAGTAAATATGAAGAACCTGTACAGCAGGCTCACCAGCCAAGAAGCGCTGTGCCACATCGTGTTCCCAGCCGGAGCAAACACTCCAGGCATTTGCGTATCTTTTCGGGCAGGGTGTTCCCGCCACTCACCTGAGCACACACACGGCAGGGTTCGGTTCTCTGGGGGAAGCAGGTCCCTCCCGTGGGGCTTCCCCGCCGCGTTCAGGCTCTGTCCCCCGCGATGACCCCGGGAGGTCCTGCCGGGCCGGACCCCCCGCCTGCGGACGGAGCGGACCGGTTGCACGCCGCGGGCGGGCGCGGAGCCGGCGCCGCGGGGCGGGGAAGGCAGTGGGAGGCAGTGCGGAAAGAGTTAAGGGAAGGTGGCGGGGCAGGCTGGCTGTCGGGAGCGAGCATGTGCAGATTGAAACCGCATCCATACTACGGGCGAGTGTCAGTGGCACACTTCACCTCCCGCCGGCCGCGGGGCACCCATGGACACCGGTGAGGACACAAGCCGCGGCCGGGCGAGCGGGCGGGGGAGACGAGCGGCGGCACCGGCAGCTGGTCGCGGCCGCTGCCCTCACGACCGCCGCGCTGGTGGGTGCGCGGGGCCCGCGGCGGCCTCC
>WBMZ01000588.1:0-17897 GCA_013400975.1 Atrichornis clamosus | reverse complement strand
ATCCCCACAACCCAGGACATGAACGAATGCTCCTGGCCTCTTCTAGCTGAGTCTTAAAATCCTCTCTGATTTCAACAGGGAAAGGCCTGTTCTTTGGAGCTGAGGGCTCTCTTTACAGATCTCTGTGTATGTCTGGACATTATTGCAGATGATCACAGGAACTGATTAACAAGACATAGGAACATAAGAATTTGATTAACAGGTAACTGGGACATGACACAAGACATGAGATATTTGAAGGCTGTAAACTGCATGGGTTGAGAGAAGCAGCTCTGGTGTGTATGGACTTCTCTACAGACTGTAGAGAGAAACTACATCATCATTTAGTCTACTCTTTTAGGGAGGGGGAAAGGAAAAAAAAAAGCCATCAGGATTGTTGGACAGCTTCCCAAAGGATATAGTGGAATTTCCCATCCACTATTGCAGTTGAAGTTCAGACATGACAAAGCACTAGGGAATGTACATTTGGGACATGTCTGTGAAAAGGACTGAAGATTCTGATTCACCACTTTTATCTTTCTGGCTTGTGCCGTGACCCACAATCCTACCTGAAAAAAACATCAGAAAGAGACAAACCCTTGTGGCTCCCCTCCCTTTTCTTCTGTGGTGATTTCCTTGTTCTGGAGTGACTCTATAGTCACAAGCTACCAACTTCTGATCCCACACAGAAAGTAAAAGCAGTAAGGGCATAATTACGTCTGAACTAATTGTCCCAGTTAGCTCCACAGCTAGGGCATGCCTGGCCTGAGAGCTGGTTTATCTTCTATTTTCCCTTACATCAAGGGAAACAAAACACCTGCTCTGAAGGCAATGAGCACATGCTCCGGAGCTGGAAATGAAGTGTTTTATACACCTCAGTCATGGGTATTGTCATCACAGAATCACAGAATGGGGTGCGTTGGAAGGGACCTGAAACATCACCTTGTTCCAATGCCCCAACACCTTCCCCTATCCCAGGGTGCTCAGAGCCCCATCCAGCCTGGCCTTGGACACTGCCAGGGATGGGGCAGCTACAGCTTCTCTGGGGAACCTGTGCCAGGGCCTCACCACCCTCACAGTAAAGCATTTCTTCCTAATATCAAATCAAATCTCTCCTCCTTTAGCTTAAAACAGATCCCCCTTACCTGTTACTAACTGCCTGTGTAAAAAGTAGCTCTCCCTCTTTCTATAAGTCCCTTGTAAGTACTGGAACACTGCAATGAGGTCTTCCTGGAGCCTTCCCTTCTGCAGGCTGAACAACCCCAAGTCTAAAAAATATGAGGGAATTGAGTTAGCTAATTGAGTTAACTCATCAGTTAACTTTGTTTCTGTGTATATTTTCTCATGTAATCTATCATTTTTGTTTATATTGAGAAGATAAGTCTTTCTTACAAAACCAGGCCAAAACTGGGATTTTTCAGCAATTTGGATTTTCCCTCCCAAGCAGGGAGTAGTTATAGTAGTTACAATTTCAACAACAGTGTGTTTCAAAGAGATGTGTCCATTCAGGGAGTTCCCACTGGGTTTCCATCTCTTCTTACTGCTGTCAGCTGGTACTAAACTACTTGGGTGTTGCTAAACTGTTTTTTCACTGTTGCCCATGGGAAGTCACAGGATAGTCAGGAAGAAGCTCCAGCCTAGACACAAGAGAGCTTGGCACAGCACAGAAAGTAGCAGGGCCATAAACTTGTCAACAGCCACCCTGTCCCAGGCAGCATCAACCTTACCTGTCCCCAAGAGGAACATCTCAGTCTATCGCCTCCTTGAACAGAAGTTCCACATCAGGTCACTCCTGTGATCTCACTCACGTTGCTCTTGGCTCTCCTGGCTACCTGACCTGAGTCCCCTCTGCTCCAGGAGTAGAAAAGTACTACTTCTCACACCTAATACAGACAGTTTCCAAAACCCAGCTCCTTCAAGAGCAGACTACTTAGGGAGACACAAGCTGCTGGCTAAGGAAGGTTTACTACTATTAAAAAGAGGATGGCTCCTAAAGGTCTCAGTAGTAAAATCCTCAAACTCAAGCCCACACTCTGTGAGGGGGAAAAAGAGCTCTTGCTCACTATGCTGTTTTACAGATGTACACAGCACTGAATTTCCTCTTACTAAGCTCAAAACCCCAGTTTCCACTTCCATGGCTCTGTTGCAAGGGATTTGGACAGGTGAAAGGACGAGTTTAAAGCTGCATTTGGAGCAGTTCCATGATGATACTGGGAGGCAGGGCATAGGGAGGTGCACAGCACATCAACACTGGCAGCTGCCAAGTGAGATTTGCCTCATCATATTCCTGCCAGGTGTTTTGCACACCTCAGGGAGAGCAAGGGAGAAGCTTGGGAAGTGAGGCAGGAGAAGGAGCAGGCAAACATTGTGCAGAGACAGTAGGGGAGGACTTCTGCATCTAGTCAGGGAAACTGTTAAGCTCTGGCTCAAAGGCTGGGTGCACTGTAGTGGAAGACACAGGTGTCTGCAACAAGGATTTCACGGAGATGGAAAAGGAAACAATAAAAGAAGACTGACAGTGCCTGCAGTCTTCACATGCAGAGCAGCTACATACAAGAGCCCAGTAATTACCAGAAGAGAGTGCCCGTGGAGCACTGTTAAGTCCCCACTGCAGGTCAGCTCCATCAGAGGAGGGCCCGGGAGACTCCCAGGAGCTCGGCTACCCAAAGCAAATTTTCAGGAGGGCAAATAACATGACAGACCACCATACAAGAGCCTATCCAGCATCTGCCATCAGGCAGGCTATGCAAATTCTCACAGATAATTCAGAGTTCCCACTTTTGGGGCTTACTGACCTGTCAAATCTCTCATGGATCAGATGTTCATTTGGCCATCACTCCCTCATATGCTGTTTGTGGAACGAGGCGATCTGACGGGCCCCGCTGAGATAAAGCTAATCACACTTTTCTCTCAAGAGGGCCTGGAAACCCAGGGCTTCAGCACCCCCATGCACCCAGCTTGTTTTTGGGTACACAGACCCCCTACAAGCTGGAATGGTGAGAGGGAGCAGCTGGCCACATGCCAGCATGAAAGCAAAGGGGCGATGCTTGGTCCTGCTCCAGTCGCAGGCACAAAATCTGAGAGGGGAAGGGTGCAGAAGGTGGCCAGGTGAGCAGAACAGGAGAGCAGTGAAAGCAGCACAATCCATCCATGGCTTCCCCAGATTACAAAAGGCAACGGGAATGTCATACTTCCTTCCACTGTGGGTTAATTCACCTGGACGGAGATGACAAACGCTTCTGGTTTTAAATAGAAAGTACCTCGCCTTCCCTCCCCCCTCCTCCAACAAACAAGAAAGGAGCAATAACAAGTGCTATCAAGCACAGACAAGCCCTTCAGCTAGCCAGGAAGCAAGGCTACGCACAAGTGGAGCCCTGAGATCCTCCTCCTCGTCCTCCAAAAGTGGGGAGAGCCGGAGCTTTCCGCCTGCCACCGTGGCCTTCCCGCATGGTGCCGGGTGCCGCCCGGCCGCCCTCAGCCCCACTCCCCATCCTGCTCCCATCCCACTCCCCATCCTGCTCCCCTGCCGCGGGCACTGGGGCAGCCCACACGCCCAGGCTGCTGCAAACACACTCCCAACAGAGAGAGAAAGTCCTGCCCTGCGAGGCCGGGATGGAGCTGCTCCGGCCCAATTGCAGCCGTGAGCTTCTGGCAATGAGAGGAGAAAGCCATTCATAACCTTTGAGTGGCGTGGGCAAGGACACCCAGTTTCTTATTAAAACAAAGGCTTTCCCAAGTAGTCCATGGTTTGGGCTTATCCTCGCTGGCACAGCCACAGCTTGGTGTAGAAATGCCAAAGCCGGTTTTAAGTGCTGCAGCTCAGGCAGGAAAGAGCTCGTGTTTGGCTCTAACACCCACCCAAAACGCAACAAGGCCACCCTGAGCCTCTTCCTGCTATTTCCCCTTGTCTTAATCATCTCTGTCACACAGTTCAGGTGCACTTTATAAGGAGCTGAAAGAGGGGAAGTTTAGGTTAGATATCAGCATGGAATTCTTCCCTGTGAGGGTGGTGAGGCCCTGGCACAGGTTTCCCAGAGAAGCTGTGGCTGCCCCATCCCTGGCAGTGTCCAAGGCCAGGTTGGATGGGGCTCTGAGCAACCTGGTCTGGTGGAAGGTGTCCCTGCCCACGGCAGAGGGGTTTGGGACTAGATGATCTTTAAGGTCCCTTCCAGCCCCTTAACATCCTATGATTTGGATCTGTGGGGGCTAGCTCAGAGCCAGCCTTTCCCCTTACAAAATCCAAAGCTCAGTATGCAGGAGAGCACCACCTCTCCTGTTTCAGTTCAGTGAGGCACCCAGGAAACTGCACACAAAGCCTGCCCTGCCACAAGCCTCAATTTTTATGCTGCTACAGCTACTCCTGCCATGCTTAGGCCAGCTTTCTCAGCTGGATGTCCCTTCACATCAGAGATGCCCACTGCACATATCCCTCTGCAAAGAAACAGTCACCAACCTTCACACACCACCCTGGGCTGCTCTATCGCTGTACAGCCCATCGAGAGAGGTGAAGGAGTTGGGTCAAAACTCTTGAGCTCAGGAAGAGATTACAGGGCGCTAGAGATAAGAGGGAAGGAGGGAAATAATGTTACGTGGAGTCAGCTTTGAGGGCATGGAGAGCAGAAGGAGCTTGCTGAAGGAAAGGACATACAGAGTAAGAAAGGTGATCTAAAAAGGCAAAATAACGTAGAGTTACTGCTGTGCTACACAGTGCTGTTAATGTTCTGGGAACCAGGAGCTGCCTCAAGTGTCTTAGGCAGGGGAGACAAAGCACACCTGCCAATAGGACCTGACCTCCAGGAAAATGCACCCGAGCTGCTACTGAAGACTGAGAAAAGTCAGTGAGACCTGGTCACACCAGCACAGAGAGTTTGCCTGAGTTTTAACACACCCAGTAGCATCTCACCAGCTTTCACTCATGGTAGGCACACTCAAGATATACCAAGCCTATTAATTATCTAATGACTCACTCATTAATAACGGGGGGGAAAAAAAAAAAGGATACTTTTCCTACATTGGTTTTCATTTAAGTAGATTATAATACTTAATGCTAACAAAAAAAAAAGTGTCGGAGAAACATAATTTCGGGTAGAACAAAATTTCACCTTGGAAATTGCTACTGAACATTTGGCAAACAGCGGGTGAAGAACGTGGCCTGGATTGCACGTTGCACTTCCCAGAGATGCAATAAAAGTGATTCATTCTGAAGATACAATGGGGCCACCTGTAAAGCAAGAAACCCAGTTCGCTCTAAGCAGAGCTTAAGTTTATACTCATAAAAGTAATGGGTAAGCTTTGATATTCTGCAGTCTTCTAGTATGAGAATAAACAAGAATAGTGTATGATTCTCACTGCTGGAGCTTAGTAGAAAGACTACTGACACTACCAGGTGGACAGCAGAATTCCCACAGTGAAAGGAATGTATTGAGTCACTGCAAGCTGCTCTGTGCAGGTCTCTCTACAAACTCTGGGGATGGAGACACAACTGACAGAAACATCCAGGGCACAAAAGGAGGCGAGGACTTCCAAATGACTTTCCCCGTGACATTTTATGCAGAGACGGCTGCTAGCAGCACGCTGTACACATTCCTAGATGGCAGGTTTGCTACGAACTCAAGGAGTTCCCAGCTCTCACTTGAGCAGGATGATTCAGAACCTTCACGGGAGAGATCCTCCAGTCAGCAGCAGAAATCTCCCTCTCCCTTACTACGCTACAGACACGTGAGCCAGAATCCCACGCTGCTGGTTTTGAGCCTCAGATTAAAGAATGCTAATGTTTGCACCAAACCATTTTGACAGATGCAAATGCCATTAAAACATCAAAGGACCTGGAAACACACTTGAAAGCTTGGCCTTGCCCAGACTGCACAGTGGAACCATTTGTGAGCACAGCTGTTGTCACGTTACCTGTACCCATCCCGAGCACAGTTAAGGCAGAGGCAGATAAGGGTGAACAATATTCAGCAAACTGAACTGGGACAAACTGTCCTCCCCTGCAGAGAGGGCCTCCAGAGTTATCCCGTCTGATTTTCTTGGCAAACACGTAATAAACCCTCTGTCACAGCCAGATCAAGTTCCACCTTGAAAACTGTCAGATTTTCGGTAGCTGTCCGAGCCCCACAGAAGGTAAAGCTGGAACATTTTAGCAGTGTGGGGCGACTGAAAAGCTAAACACCAACAGATACCCAGCCATAAATATATTGGCAAAATGCTGCTTTTGTATCAATAGGTAAAGCACAACCTATGCAGCTAAAAAAAATCCTAAAACACCCATAAAACTGCACTTGTGTATCACACCATGGTAGTGACAGCACAGTGTCATCAGCCATAACAGCAGCAGAAACCTGTGCCACGGCTCTGGCTTCAATACCATCAGTTGGAGAGAACAATATAAAAATTGCTGGATTCAGCACACCACGAGATAGCAACAACAACAACAAAATCACACACACATTTATCCTCATGTTGTGCCTTCAGAATGCATGTTTTCAGCCTTAGCACCCCATAGTATCTTTAATTACCTTATGACTCCAGTAATGAGATTTAGTTTAAAAAGTTATGAGATTTGCATCACAATCAAAAATATTTGCCAATACTGTAACAGTGATGGAGCTTTTAACTGAAAACTGCAGCAAAAGGAAGAAATAAAGTTCCATACAAAAGGGATGTAGGGATGTGTGTGGGAAAAACAGATTTTGGTACAACTCTCCACTAACCCAGCTTTTCAGGGAACAAACCATTTTTTCTTGGAAATTTAACTGGTGTCCTTAGGTCGAAGAAGTCACAAGGACAATGACACAAGTTTGCTATCGGAAGCAAAAAGAATTAGATAGAAATAAACTGTTATAAGAAATGTAAATGTGGGAAAGCACCAGAGGGGACCCCTTCCCTCTCCCTCATGGAAAAATAGCTTCACACACCCAAAGCCACAGGAATTGTGTGGGTGCTGAATAGGAAGGCACTAATGCAAACACACGGAGAACTTGTTGTTGCTCATGGTCTAACGCTTGTACGGCCAACTGGCACAGGTTTGTTGTGCACATCACAACATTTTCTGGTTTTCATACAGTCCCATTTCCTAGAATCATGTGGTTATGTGAGGATTTTGGCTTACAATTAAGAAAAATGGATGTATGGCCTTTTAATGGGTATGGAAAAGGCCTGAAAAACTAAGCATGACTCAAAAATTAGATCTCACTGTCTGGGTCTGTCTTAATTTCTTAATCCTAAACCTTAATTTGTGACTAAGGAGAAGAAGGGCAACTCCCCCGTCCCTCTCTGCCTGGTCCCTGGTTTTCAGGAGTTGGGACTGAGGACAATGCAGAGTATTTAGGCCTGATGCAGTGAGTTACATGAGCTACCAGAATCTAAAAAAGTGGCAGCAAAATACACCATGATATAACTGGGTTAAAGACGACGAATAATCAAATATGCCCAATTTAGGTATTTGCAGCTATTCTGCAAAGTTCATTTGTTTATGTGCCATTCCTTAAAAAAAAAAGGAGCGCTCCTTCAATTCCTTCTGCTGCTGACTATACAAATTGTACAAATCCAACACCACCTGGAACTGGGTGTTAATAAATTTTGATTAAGACTTGGCACCCTGAAAATCCAGAACAGCTGAAATCCAGAACAGACTTACTCTGCATCCGGGATGCTGCCAGCATCTCCCTCATGCCAGTGCACATGTGACCTTGTATGAGCCATCCCAGGTAGTTGTCTAGCCAAAAAAACAAGACAGGAGCAGAGTGATGTGAGCAGCCATCAAGGTATGACACAGGAGAAAAAATAAATAAGGTAAATCTGACAGCTCCCTGCAGTAGTTGTATATAGATTCATGGAATGGCTGAGTTGGTAGGGTCTTTAAAAACCATCTCATTCCAGTCCCCTGCCATGGGCAGGGACACTTCCACTATCCCAGGTTGCTCAGAGCCCCATCCAGCCTGGCCTTGGACACTGCCAGGGATGGGGCAGCCACAGCTTCTCTGGGAAACCTGGGCCAGGGCCTCAGCACCCTCTCAGGGAACAATTTCTTCCTAATATCCCACCTAACCCTCCTCTCTGTCAGTGTGCAGCCATTCCCCCTCGTCCTGTCACTCCAGGCCCTTGTCAGTAGTCTCTCCCCATCTTTCTTGTCGCTCTTTCAGGTACTGGAGGGCCACAATGAGGTCACCCCAAAGCCTACTCTTTTCCAGACTGAACAATCCCAATTCCCTCAGTCTCTCCTCACAGCAAAGGTGCTCGATTCCTCAGCACTCTGGTGTCCCTCCTCTGGCTCCAGCAGCTCCATGTCCATCCTGTGCTGGGATCCCAGAGCAGCTGTACAGCCACAGGAGTGGACAAGAACAAGGGGCTGGGTGACAGGGCAGGAAAGCAGAAACCTGGACTTGGACCTAGGCTATGATGAAACCACACCCAGGATCCACAGGCCAGTCCCTGACGCTCCAGCGTGGGTGTCTCTCCGTGTGTGACTGCCAAGCACTTCACACGCAGAGCCAGCAGCTCCCTGGCAGCCCACACACAGCAGCAGCAGCACAGCACGGAGGTTTTCCACTCTCAGCCCTGGCCCGCTGCGAGTAACGCGTCTGCTGCCCTGCCAGGTGAGGAGCGGGCACCAGGGGAAGCAGCATATTCTAACCGGATTTACAACCATTTCCAAACGAGCCACTGCTTTTAGGGTTTAATGTTGCCTTGTCTCATTATTGCCACTGGCTCTGCCGTTCTGGTGAACCCACAGCCTTCCCCCCGCAGCAAAGGACTGGGCCTGAGAGGATGCTGCATGGAGGAGAGGTGAATTAGGAGACAGCCCCCGTGAGCAACTCTGAAAACAAGTAACAACATGAAGGAGATCCTAGGAAAAGCCCTAGAAACCTCTGCAAACCCTCTGCAATGTCTAGCACAGAAACACTCCAAAGGGAAGGGCAGGTGAAGACATTCTTGTGACCTTGTCTTTCAGAGTGACTGGTAAAAAAATTGTATAAAACTGGGGTTTAAATGCTGTAACTGATGTACATCAATCTTAAGAAATGAAATGCTTTTTAGAACTAGCTTTACCAATTACCACTACACTATTTCAAAGTTTATAGTAGTAATTACACCCCATAGATGTTGTAGTTAAGATTTAGCATTAGTTCCTAATACTGTAATTAACACAGCATATTATAAAAACTAAAAAAAAAAAAAAAAAAAAATTTTTTTTTAAGTAGAGCCCTACAGGTACAATCTTTAAAAAAAATTAAGAACCAGCACACACAGATCAAACAATATTGATATTCTCTATTTCAGTATTATTTCCCTTTCTTGTCAATGGGCAAAAATCATGTCCACATACTTTCATGTGCAGTAGACCTCCAAGTGTGGATTAATTTAAAGCACTGATTTTATGCCAGCTCAGAAATACCAGTAGCATTTCTATGACGCATTAATTAAAATATTTTTCCCATTTTAATAATTAAGTTTCAATGCATAAGGAACAATTAGAGATATTTCAATCCTTCCTCCCTCCATTTTCATTTGGCTGCATATGAATGAGGGGGCAGAGTCTACTTCCCACCACCACCCCTCCAGATTTCCTAAAATAGTATTCCTTGATGGCTCCATGACTCTTCCGATATTAGCTGAGCAATCAGAATCCTGAGATTGCCCTTTGGGACTCTTTGAAGACATCGACTCTGACTCTTCTCGACTGGCCCACGGCTTCCTTTACCTCAGCATGTAAAACTACCTCTCTCTTTCCCCTCCCAGGTCCAGCCTTATCAGATGGCAATGCAGAGGAGTAAAATAAAAGTCCGTGTGCCTCATATTTACCCCAAGCTCCTGACTTCAGCACGCTGGTGAGAACTCACAGCATGAGGCAACTTAACAGTGGCCGTGACACAGAGCGGAAACCCGAGCCCACACCATTTCCTTCACCTCTTTTATGGTACGGTCACAAAACGACAGCTCTGGCTGAGGAATGCAAAGTCCTCGCGTCCCCCAGCCTACGCAGGCGGGCACGGTGTATTCTAATTGGACTGGTGCATACCTTCCCATCCATCAGAGACTTCCCCTGGGAAGCTACAGGCACCAGGCAAATGAAACCGGAGCCTCGGCTCATTCGCTTTCCCATTACCTGCAACGCGCTTTGATCAGCAGGGCATAAATAAACACGTAAACATCCCACCTGTCCCAAGGTCAACGAGATGGAAAATGGGTCTTTGGTCTCACCCCTGCCAGACTGATGCACCTGAGGAACCCAGCTTGCAGCACAAATGCTCGCTGCCCGTTACTGAACCCGGCACCTTGACTCTTCCACGTGTGCCAGAGAAGGTGTAATCACAGCCATGCCCACAGCAGGACATTCAGCACTGCTGCTTTTGGTGCCCACGCAGGAAACACCCCGGCATTCCAAACTTTTGGCTATTCCTGCATTTACCGGAACAGAAGGGGACAAAGATGCACTCTGCTGCTTTAGGCCTTGCCTCTCCTAACAGCTATGGCTTATGAGCAGTAAAACATGGGTGCAGTCACCAGAAATTTCAAGCTAGTGGGGCCACAAAGGATAACTGTTATCATCAGTAACATAATCCAGGCTGGAAGGGGAACACGCACATCAGGATACCAGGAGCTCCCCTTGCTTCAGTTCCCCACTGCAGTCATTCACTGAAAGAAGGATCTACAGAAAACTTAGATTGTAACTGGTTTTGGGAGGTTTTTAAGGCAACCAAGAATGGTGCTCTCATCCAGCAGAATTTCCAGTTTCTAATTCTGGCAGTTTTGCAGCATTTTCTGCCTGTCTGAGGGTCATCGGTGCAGCTGGGGTAATCGTGACCCCTCCTACCTCACAGCCATACTCTGAGGATTAGTCAGGGAGTGGCTGCTCAGTGAACTGAATATGCAAAGCCCTGTTATAAACTCTGTATCTGATTGCAACCATAAGCAAAGTCTTATTTAAGCAATCCTTTCACCAACAAAGATATATCGACTGCTCACTCTGTTCTTTCCTTCTGTGTCTTTTGCCTCCAAGTTCTGCAAGATAACAAAGCACGTTACTAAGACATTGTGCTGTAAAGTTGTTTACTACAAATAATAGAGACATTTCTCACACAATGTAGTGTACATAAATTGGTTTGGCCCATCCTGGGCCAGTGTTGCTCTGGTATCACACTTGTACTGTAGGGATCTCAGTGCCCAGGCAGTGAGAGCCCCCACTCCCATAACCTCCCACACGTCAGATATTCACAGTTGTCTGCTTCTCACTGTGTCCACATTCAGGTGAGACTCCTTCTCCAATTCCATCACTTTTATGAGCTTGGGACATACTGCATTGGATATTTCTTGCTCCCACTAAGCACAAAACTCTATTTCTCTACCAAACTGTTATTTAAAACCAAGCTGGTGTTTTTGTACATGCTTACCTCAGCACTTCTGTATTTGTCTCCCACATCAGTTAATACCTTTTTTTCCCCTTTTAAGTGCATTTTGCTCACTCTTTTCAGCAGTCACAACAAAACCTTTTACAATGCCACCTTTTAAATTACGGTTTCAAAGGCAACATTCTAGAAAAACATAATTATAACACATTTCAGGGCAGGTTTACTTCCACACTGCCTTGCTGAACATGAGTTTTCATTGCAGATGCAATGCAGCACATGTCGCCTTTTCTTGTTCTATTCTCTTCCGAAGTCATTTTGCTATGACTGTCAAGAGTCAGAGTCAACCCATTTTCACCCTTTTACTCTCCGATGCCTATTTTCATGCCCGTGGTATCACTGTTATTACACACTCAGCAGCAGGACAGGTGAAAATGATGCTGGTACGGAATGAAGGAAAAATGTCTGTGGTGTATCTGAAAACATCCACTGGGCAACTCAGCTGCCATGATTTTTCTATACACACACAGAAGCAATTTTTAGCTGCTTTTTATGGCCCTGACAGAGCACACACTACAACGACATAACTGGCATGCCTGGCCTTGCTCTTCCAGGATAAGGCACATTTCATTGCTCCAGCATACGTCCAAACTGCTCCTCGTCCTCTCCCTGCACCCCTCCAAAATGAAACAGCTCCTTTTACTCACTGTGCAGGGGCAGGAGGACGAGCTGACCCGTAGGAGCGATGCCACAGGAAGACTGCCTTCCCAGGGGGCACCAAAACCAGCAGTGATCCCCCTGTGCCTACAGGAACACCCGACAGCTTCCCTTTCAGCCTCCTCCACATGCCCTGGCAGAATATCCCCCCTTCCCAGCTGTGCCCAGGGCTGAGAAGAGAGTGACAGTGCTGTCTTGTACTTCCCATACTTCAACACAGCACCAGTTGTTACTAAGAAATTACTGGGTGACTTGAGGGGTAAACCCATCTCCCTCAATCACCTGCACATTTAAGAAAACACGCCACAACCCATAATTTGCCATAAAAGTAGGGATAGTCCCACTTTCCTTTGCTGTCACCCCACAGCATCCTCTCTCTGCCCCAGGGTTTGTCAGAGCATTGAGTTTTGACAGGGTTGTGTGTTGTATTCCAGCCTTGCCAGTGCTACTCCTGCTGCCCACCCTGAGCTTCTGCTTGCCTATAACCTGGGACATGCCTTTCCAGAAGAAAACACCCTGCCTAGGAGTTGGACTTTGATGCTACTTTCAACCCAGGATATTCTATAGTCCATGGGCAGGGGTAGCGAAGGGAGAGAAAAGTGCATCATTCTAAAAACACTCTTGAGATCTATCAGCTGTGTTGAACCCAAATTCAAGCCTGAACTATCTCCACGTGCAAAGGGAGGCACAGAAAAAGAGAAGCTACAATGAGAAGAGTTATTCGAGCCAGCTGCAATACCAACAGTCAGGACTGATTCCTCACTGTCCTAAATTCTGTGCACCGAGACACAGCTCCTGTCCTGAAGAGCTGGCAGCATGCTCAGAACATCTCTTCTCCTATAAATCCAGCAACAGAATGGAAATAGAGACACACTGCACGTTCCCAACTTCATTATCAGCCTGGCAGCTCTCACCTGTAAAATCAGACAGTGATCTCAGAGCATCTCAGAAAGGAGATCGACTCAAATGTTGCAGCTGGATTATATTTCATAGACCTGGAGTTACCCCCAGATGCCTGCACTATGAAATACCTACAGCAAAATTCCTGCATCTAAACTCAGGCTTAATCCAAGGATTTTGCCTGGAGCCCAGACCCACTGAAGACACAGCCACAGCATCAGAGCTGTGGTGGGCACTGGTATGGCATCCTTCCTTCTCCTGTGAGAGCAGCTATCCCAGCAAAAGCCATACTCTTACCATGTACTCCTACCAAGTTTCCACCAGCCCCTCCTCACAGAACAGCAATCTGTAGTGAAAACTGAAGGGCCCAGGTAAGATTTAAGCTCTTCAAAGACTATATTTAGGCATTTTTGATCATTACACCTGTAAACGCTTGTGAGTGCAGAGTGCACACAGCATACAGCTTACTGTATGCTCTTTTGTAGCTGCCCAGAAAGGTCGTGGGCAAAGCATCTTCTTCTCCACCCACCAGTGGTCTCTGCGTTAGTTTAACACTGCTCTGGGCATCTACTTCTATTATTAAGTGAATATGCGGGCATAGTCATGGCAGCCACTTTGTGGCAGATGTGAACAGGGACCACGTCCAACAACTTACAGGTCTGCTTGTAAGCCACACTCATGTCCCCCGATTATCCCTGGGCTTCTGCAACCTGAACAAATCGTGCCCTAACATGACCAAGATCCTAATCCCCTCCCCTCCCTCCTGAGGGGTGTATTTTGGATTCATAAACTCCACTACTGGATTCGTCAATGAAGCAGGAGCCGTTCCTCCCCTCTCCTCCTCCAGTCACTCCCTGTGCAAGGCTGGGTCTGCTCACCAGTGCACAGCTCTGCTCTGCCCCTGGAGGGGACCACCAGGCTGTGATCCCACTGGGCACTTCCTCAGCCTAACCCAGGTAAGGATTTGGGGACTTCAGTGTGTGATCAGCGGCAGGAACCCCAGTGCTAAATGCACCCTGAGCACCAGTAAGGCCACGGGCAGTGGATCTCACACACTGAGCCCCTGCCTGCAGTGGATGTTCAATTGCAGATCACAAAGAGGTGGTTTGGTGTCTGAATGTCACACACTTCTACATGACACTGCAAAAAGGATATGTTTTCAAGAAGGTAATTTATGGCCAGCTCTCCTTTAATGCAGTATTCTCCCAGCAGCAGGTTCATGTGCTTCCTCCCACCTCCGTTCCCTTCTTGTGTGCTATTAAATTACAGTTTCTTCAGCCACTCCTCCTCAACCTCTCCTAGCATCAGAACACCCTCTATTTTGTGTACATTTACATATGTGTGTTTATCTACGTACACATTTGTACATGTCATGGTAATCACCTTCCCCCTTCTAAAATTTTCCCACTATCAAAACCAATAGCCCTCCCCCTGACCTTGCACTGAACTTGTGCTAAAGCCATGGGAATTTCTTCTTTGAGTTCATTCGCTTTTAACCCAGCCCCCAAAACATGAGGTCAAAGCAAGCCTCCACCACAGGCTGGGTTCCTTATCCCCTGCAAGGGACTTGAAGGAATGGTGTTTAAAACAATAGATGGGGAACAGATTTTGTCTCAGCAAACCAATTCTACGAGAAGGGCAAGCAAGCTGGAGTCACTTGTTAATGGAAGAGACAATATTAATGAAGCTTTCCCAAAAGGGAACCCCACCTTGCCCAGCACTGAACACCACTGAGAACTCACATCGAGAATGCATGAATGCATTAGCTTGGAACTGTTCTGCACTGCTGAACCCTTCACAGGTGTCACAGCTGAGGCTCAAACCTTCTTCTTTGTACGTTAAATGTACCTTCCCACACACCGTCAAACTCCAACACACACTTCTTGACTAAAGACATAAAAGCAGCTGACCTAAACCCAGTCCTGGCTAAACCCAGTTCTGCCAAGGCACGCCACAAAGTTAACCTGCACTACGCAGTAAATCAGGGCAGCTGCTCTCACACGTCTGCTGCAAAGGGGGGTGTAAAGATACATCAGCTCCCATGAAGATTTAAGGTAAGGCATGCTTGTGACAACTCTTGTATCTCAAGCCTTAGGTTCACAAAAGCTGCCAAAAGGAGTTCCATCCTCTGCCCTTCTCATTCCCACCCCCACACTGCCCTTTCTCTTCTGGTGGCATAGGTGTATGTGTGGTCCCACAGCAAACCAGAGCAGGGAAGCAGCATGGATGACAACAGGCAGGCACGAGGGCTTCTGTCAAGCAGTGCCAGCTGAGAGGATCTGTGCAACCACAGTCTGCTTATCTGAGTGCAGAAACGTAGGAACCAAATGTGCAGCTCCCTCTAGCATCTAATCCTGCTGTTGGAAGAGGTGATCCCTCTCCACATTTCTCATGCCCAGTGTCACGCTATAGTTCTGCAGCAATCTGTCTGGCCACGTGGCAGGCTGATCCGACTTCCATATTTTCTTGTTTAGGGAAGGGGGTTAATTTTCATTTGGAGCAGTGATTGGAATGATTTGAGGCCACTTGGTCACTAGAGCTGATCCAAACGAAGCAGGAGGAGCTTGCAGTCAGGACTGGATGAGAACTGGATCAGTCCTCCAACAGCAGCCTGTTGTTCTGCTGGATTGCTCATCACATGAAGCTAAACTCCAAGCAACACGAGTTATTCAATTACAACTCCCAGGAAGCCCTGCCTGCACACAGACACCAGGCCAGGCACACTCCACGGCTCTAAATCACACCCACCATCCGGACTGCAGCTCCACGACTGCCTCTTCCCAGAAGGAAGAGTTCAGCACGGCAAACAGCTGCAGGCCTGTGGTACAACAGGACATCTTGTAGCTGGAAAGTTTCATCCTGGCAGCAACAGGCTCGGAATCTGGCATGAAAACTTGTAACAAGACTTTGTGTCGAGGAACCAGGCCGGAGAGATGGGGAGAAGAAATCAGCGAGGGTAATCAGCCATTGGAATAATTTACCCGGGGAACCAGTGCAGTCTATCACTTGATATCTGGAAATCAAGACTGGGTACTTTTCTAGTAGAATTTTGGATTCGATGCAGTGATAACCAGCTGGGAATGTAAATACCTGCCAGGGGTCAGGTGAAGGTATCTGTCCCCAGGTGGCTGATTCTCTGAACATCAACTGTGTGATCACTTCAGGAAAGACGGAAATAACTTCTCTCTGTACAAGCCCAAGTGCCAAAACAATAGAGCACAACTACATTTGCAATGAAGTCACTTCTTAGTACTTCATTAAAAGATTCAACAGGAGATCAGTGAGGAGCTGCAAAGCTGAAAGAAACTGCAAAACTTCCCAGGCATGACTACTGAAATAAACTAGCTATGAATAATTTAGCTAAACAGTAACTACGCAAACAACATCAACTGGAAAGATACCAGATGACAGAAAGCACAGTAACTCTGAGAACCAAACATCCTCGGAAAAAAATGTGATTCAAATTAAGAATTTGAAATCCCTTGCGGGCTGTTTCTTAAATTTTGCCTGAAATAACTATGAAGAGTGAATGTAGTATGGACACAAACTAATTAAATAAAACAGCCCACTTTAAACAAGACTCCAAAGTAGATTACAATAAAAAGAAAAAAAAAGAAAGGAAAAACATCCAAAACTATAGCCTAAGTTGACCCTTTCCTGTTAGAAACCATTTTGAAAAAGTGAACCACTGAACCATAAGAAAGGATAAGACTCAACAGAACAAGCACAAGAACACTCATCTAAAGTTAGCAGGATGAAATAGCAGGAAAAAAAAGAAAAAGGCCTGTGGAACAGAGTCTTACCATCAAAATCTATCAGGATGCACAAGAGGTTCCCAGAGGAAGTATTTGTGTCCCACTGTTCCAGCCAGCAGGAGCACCAACCTCAAGCTGAGTCACCTGCTGCCACGACCGACTGGACTGTAACAACCCCACTCAGACTGACCCAGACTACGAGGCTGCTGGACAGGCAGGGCAGGACAAATGCCACCCTCAGTCACCAGCTGGCAAAACGAGGTTCTGCACAGAAGCCAACTGAGCTATTCCCAACATTAGCGAAGAATGAACAAGAATTCAGGTTTGTTACAACTTCCAGTCTGATTTACAGATACCTCCTCCTCACCCAGTTCAGGTGCAGTTCTGAAATCTGGGTCACCCACACATTATTCCTCCAAACCAAGCCACCTCCCTCCCGTGCAACCCTTTAAAAGGACTCTGCCCTTATCCAAGCCATCTCCAAGTCATTTAGGTTATGAGAAACTCCAGAACACCAGAGAATCAGGTCACAAAACTTCCAACAACACACTACAGATGTGGCTTGGTCCAAGAGGAACAGGCACCTGGCTCAAAGAGAAGCCAACAGCATCCACAACCAGCAGCTCCCTGGCAAAGTCTGCAACAAGACAACACCGATCAGCTGAGCTCAGATCTCCTTCTCTAACCCCGTAATCCCTACCGGGTTTGATCCAGGTCTTAGCCAATATCTGGGAATAAACGAAGCATCGAACAAGGACAGACGTGGGTGCTGGGAGGAGGACGGGTCAGGGGAGAGCCGTGGGAGCTGGCAATCCCCCCTTGGCAGGTTGGTTGGGGCGCTGGGGTTGCCATCGGAGCTGCTGCGGCGGCCGGGACTGCGGGAAGGAGGCAGGAAGCGAGCAGCAGGCAGGGATCTCGCCTTTCGTTCCTCTGCCTTCCCTCCGTGACAGGCCATAAAAGTCACGAGGCAAGGAGGAAAACATCGAGGTGTCCAGAGTTCAAGCGCAGCACCCCCGCGACTCCCGGGCCGCAGCTCCCGGCGGGAGCTGAAAACCCGGCGAACACCGTGGGATCTCGCTCCTGCGTGGGAGGCACCATTTCTGCGGGAAGAGGCTCCTGCTGCTTGGCAGCCGAGCCTGGGACCGGGCCTGCGCTCCAGGCCCTCCCCGCTGCCGGCAGCGGGCGGGGGAGCGGGGGG
>WBMZ01000587.1:0-52807 GCA_013400975.1 Atrichornis clamosus | reverse complement strand
GGGTGGCTGTCCTGGAAATGGAGACAGGGGCAAGGTGGTGGGGGGAGGAAGGTCTGAGTTTTGCCGTGTTTGTCACGTGTCCAGTTGTGGTCTCTTCGGCGGCAGCTGCAGCAGCAGCGAGAGCTGGGGGTCTTCAGCTGAGGCAAACAGGCAGCTGGTCTCTCTTCGGAGGGAGGGAGAGAGAAGGCACAGGAGCCCCGGCCCCTTCTGGAGCCCCCCCCCTCAGATGGGGGAAATCTGCTGGTGGTGATACCGGAGCGGACGATGCAGGTGTCCAGCGAAAACAGCAGGGAGGGAAACTCCCGGGAAACGGGGAAACCAAAACTCCCAGAGCCAGAGCCCCACACCACATCTTCCCGAGCCGGGCGAAGAGGCAGTGAGTGAAAAAAACCACAACTTTTCCGGCTGCCGGGGACTGCTCCCCCCACCCCCCGACACGCACACACCTTCCCCACCTCCTTTTGTGTTTTTTCAAAACCATATCAAAGACTGGCCAGGGTGATCAACCATTCTTTTGTGTTCTGATTGTCTGGTATTTGCATATGACTACACTTCGCTCCTGCCAGTTGTCTCCCTGGTAACCAACTGGAAAAAAGGAAGAAAAAATTCACTAAGAAACACAAACCCACCACAATTATTTATTGCATTACAGAGCATGAAGCTTGTCCGTCTGCCACAGACTCTGACCTTGCACCTCAAACGCTTCTCCTTTGAAAGATCATCTCACACACACAAGCTTAGTCACTACCTGCAATTCTCACAAGACCTTGATTTCAATGCAATCTTGACAGAAAATCAGTGCCAAGCAGATGACAAAGAAAAGGTGAGATACTCCTAAGGCCCTGTTTGAAAAGGCCAGACTTTTTTCTCCTTTCTGCTCATAAAAATGTAAGAGATCACACCAGTACTTGCCTCAGTTCAAAGTGTCTGTCTCAAAAATCTATGTCTCAAACTTTACTTGTGCCTGGTGTTGTCTCACATCCCATAGTTTTAACTGGTTCAGTCATTATCCAGCACTCTGTGCTCAGATTAAATCACCAAAGGCATCATAACTGGAGCTTCCTGCCTTAAGGACAAAAGCCAGGCTTTACAGATCTTACCTGTCCAAGACAGGGAACTCCATTTCTGGTATTTCCCATGCAGTTGGCCTCAGAGTTGAAGTTAGCAAGGAAATAACAACTTTGCCAGGCAGCTAAGAAGGATCTGCCCCACTGTGGATCTGCTCTTACTGGGAAATAACAAGGGGAAGTAAGGCAACAGCAAAAGTCACCAGTGCAGTGTTGGCTGTAGTGAATCCCTTTGCTGTCCTGCTGTCTTTTCCACAATCCTTCGGTCTCCAGGGAGGCTGCCAGCCCACAGGTGACAGGCAAAACTCTGAAGGTAGGAGCAAAAAAGGCAGGATGCTCAAGGCCAGTCTGATCTTTTTCCTTTTTCCTTACAAAATGTACATCCTGGCTGCCCAGGCTGCTGCTTCTCTTCCGTCCACAGCAGATGAGAATTGCTGCACTGAAAGTTACTCTGTGTGTCTCTTCACAGGCTACCTGGCAGTATGAGCTCTTTGCTGTTGTTGCTCATTCAGGGTTAACGAGCTGTGGACATTACTGTGCCTATATTCGAAGCCTCACAGAGTGTAAATGGTATTGCTTCAACGATTCTCAGGTCTGCCAGGTGAGGAGATCAATCCACATTTCTACTGTACCTTCCTGGCCACTCCTCCAGGTCTTGTTCAGTCTGACTGACTGCTAACTAAAGAGAACCAGGAAATGAACCTGAGGCTGCAGAGCTTTGTGCATCTCTGCTACAGGATTCTCCAAGCTGAGGGCAAAGTGACTCTTGTTTCGTATCAAACAAGGCCTCAAGTTCTGCTTTGTGATTTTGTAAAAGCAACCATTTCCCATATACCCTACTCTATGTACTCAACATCTGTTTCATGTATACATTCAGAAGATGAATTGTTTTTCCTCAAAGAGTAAAAGCAATAAACTAATTTATTGAAAGCTGTTTAACTCCTGGAAGTGCCACTTACACCACAAACTGCTGTGATGGCATCAGAATGTGACCATCTCTTTTTACCAGCCTCCTCTTGTGTGTTTTTCTTCTGTAGGTATCATGGGACGATGTTAAATGCACCTATGGACGTTCCAACCTCTACTGGTATGCAAATGTATCCCTGTTTTTACCTAATGCTGCTCTGGACTTTGGAATGAGGGTAGCAAAGGGAGGGAAGACAAATGGCTTGAACTGCACATTGACTGGGATGTAGTGGGGATGCAGGAGAGTAGAAGAGGCATCCCTCTATTCCAGTTACTCTGATGGGACTGCATATAACTATCCTGGGAGCCTGCAGGCTTACTGAGTAGTCACAACTGGGGCTGCACAAGTGGTCTTGTTACGTAGGATTGCCACCTGGACCCTCCTGTATCCTGACTGAAGTTAGATGTGTCAGTGAGGATTTCTCCATGCTTTTGTTTTGATGCATCATAAGAAAATGAACTTAAAGGAGGGAATTATAGGAGGGAGACAATCCCTCCTATAAGGTAGAGCATTGCCAAGGAGTCTTGGGAATACTGGAGAGGGCCAGCTTGGTTGACCTAAACCTCAGAAAGCTGAGCAGGAGCAAACCTGGGGTGTTACTTGTAGCCTAGATCTTCAAACATGTATTGTGTTTTGCTTTTTCTTTGACTCCACAGGAGAGAAACAGCCTATCTCTTGATTTACATGAAAAAGCATCCTCACTAGCCCTATCCAGGAGCATCAGAATGTCTCAGAAAGCTGTGCATTGTCCATGGATCTCAGACCTCTGTGCCAGTGTGGACACGTACAAATGTTTCACAAGAAAGACATTCTGCACTCAGCAACCTCGGTCTTCACATTAATTTATGAAAAAGGTGCTGCAGGCACTCAGCTAGAGAAAAGATCTAAGAACTGTTGCAAGAACTGTTGGAAACTTTTTCTTTCATGTGTTTTTTATATTTATGTGATTCTACATATTCATTTCCTCTTTAAAATATAGTGAAGTTAGTCCTTGTCTCTGCTGACTTTATGAGTTTCCTTAATGCTGTTACCTGGATTCCAGTCCAGGGAAAGTGTTAGGCCTGACAGCCTGTGTGATGTTCCAAGGAGGTGCAAGGTATGACTGGAGAGTTGTCAGAGCCATACCTAGCCAGTAAGACCAGTAAGAGCTTGAGACTTACTTTGTCCTTTCAGCACCATGTTAGATACTGGCAAGCTGGGCAGGAGACCCCAAGTCACCCCAGAAACAGCTGGAGGAAGGATCAGAACCCTTATGACACACACACACACCCACCACTGACACACCTTAAAACCTCCCTAAAAATGAATCACTGCAGGGGCTGAGATGTGTAAAGAGGTGTTTTTAAAGGAGCTATTGTAGCAATTCTGATTTACAAGATGAGTTTGTATATATTTGTGCAGGTGATTATTGTTTCGACAGGCTTATCAGGTGTTTATATGCATTGTCTTTCCTGCAGAGAGGAAAATATTCAAAGCAGAAGAGATTCTGGAGCTAATTAGTGATTTTGCACAATACAGGCCATACACTGTGATAAGGGAAGTGAGATGCCTTGATGTGCTTGAACTTTTGGGATTTTCCTTAAGTATTCTTCACCTGGTTGCCAGCTGGAATTGTTTTGCTCTCTCCTTTCCTTCTCTGCCCATTAAGCAGAAATGTTCCTCAAGCAGAAAATGTTCTGGAGAGAACAATTTTGTAAAGATAGTGAGTAATATTTAAATCTCCTGTTGAGTCCTGTCACTCTGTGCTGTTAGTTCAGCCTGTGCTCCCAAGGCAAGACCACGCAGTTAGAGGGAAAATGTAAAGAGAGCTGGAAAGGAAGATATGTGACAATCGGAAAAATAATGTATTCCAAAGGCTCATCACAAGGCTCTGTTGTGAGGAAAGTTAAAAGCTTTGGTTGTGGTGCTTTGAAAGCACTCGTAGTGTTAAATCTTGATGTACCACGGTCTGTGAAGGGATCAATGGTTCCAGCAGTTTGAGATTTGGAAGTACTTTCAACCTAATGTATTCTATGGCTGTATCTTTACAAAGGTGCTGTTTCTCTGGGACTGAGCAATTCTAAAATTATCAATGTAGATATAATAGCAGCTATGTATAACCTAATTTTATTTTGATAATGATGATGAACTCTACAAACCATGTCCATTTTCTGTTGGTGTGCTTGGAGTATAGCTTGAAATTACACTTTCATGGTGTAGCAGGTATTTATTTCACTCTACTAGCAAGGTCCATTACTCTGCACAACTCTTGTATTTGTACTGCTCATTCTGCATTTAAAAAATCCTGTATTGTTTGTCACCAGGACGAGGAATTTTCAGCCTATTCACCTTCAGGAATGCTTTGCACTCTTTCTAAAGCATCTTGGAATGGGTGAGTAAGAAAACCAAGTTTCTGTTTGCTTTATCCAGCACTTTGCCTATGTGAAGTAGCTGAAAAAAGATGCACTTTCAGAAATGGAGAAGTTAATGGGTTAAGAGACTGACAAGACATTTCTAATTAGATATAACTTGAAATTTGAAAACTTATGCTTATGAAAATGCCTTAAATGTGTCATAACATTCCAGGGATGTCACCCATCGAGGAAGCAATTGCAGAGATGTATTAGAATCTCTTCAGTCACTGAAAATCATTTAATCTCAGTGAAAAATAATCTGTGTTTTTTGAATAAAATATTATGGGATAAATTCTCTAGAAAATGAGTCTTGTTTATTCTTGGTCTGTTCTTCCTAAACACTGTAAATGCAGGTGGGAAGCTACAGGCCACCAGCACAGAGGTGTATACTCAGATCAAGTATTCAGGGTGGAGCTGCTGCTAATGTTTATCTCCAAGAGCCAAGGAAAACCAGCTAAAGCTGGACACTTCACCCTTGTGCTGGAGGCACAACGGGTTCGTTTTCAGGTTTGCTGTCACGTGAAAGTTTATATTGCTTCCAGATGCAGATGGGCCATGCAGGAGCGGGAGGGTGAGCAAACTGCGTGGCAGTGCAAAAACTCAGATTTAAAACCTGCCCAACCTGAGCTGCTTTTGCAAAAAGTCGCCTTGGCTGCCTCTGTGTCCACAGCAGAGCTCAGCCATGTGCTGGATAAACTGCCCCAGGAGTTACTTTCATCTAAGGAGCCCACTTCCAGCCCAGTGCCTGGGGCTCAGTGCCGGTGTATCCTAAATAGGCACAACACAGCAGTGGGAGCGTGGAGTTCGCACCCTGGGGCTGCCTACACAAAACAGCTCCCGGCATTTCTGCCGGAAAAACATTTCCACCACAGGGCCACCACAAAGGAGTAGGGATTATTTGTCCTGTGTTTGAGTCATTGTGCAAAAGAAGCCACCACAATAGCAAGGGCATTGAAAAGCCAGATAAAGACAAGAGTATGTGTGTGGAGAGATTACTGTAGATCCTGGTAACTCCTCATTTCCGTTTTTTGTTTGGTTTAGGATTACCATGTTTTAAGAGTAAGGAGCAAATTACACATTCTCTGCGTCATCTCTGACAGGCTTTTCCTCAGATTCAGATACTCCCCACCTTCAAGAAATGCACAGAAAACCAGAAAAAAAGTAAATACACATAATAAATATCTCACATATGTATAATTTCTAAAACATCAGTATGTTATAAATATCAAAATTATACATGAAAGTAATCCAAATAATTTGATACTTTACTTCCAGTATCATTTTAGTTTACAGGAGTCATTTATCCATTAGTTATTACTGGTATGTACACAAAAATGCTGCACATGAGATCTACATTTAAAAAATACCTTCAAAAATGACTTATTCAAATACAGATTAAAAACCATGGGTTGATAAAAATGTAGTTACTCTAAACTGTAATGGAAAGTGTAAATGTTATTAGGACTTTGCATTACTAGTAATTTTAACAGATAATTTTGTGGATCACAATCTATTGTATCTGATAGCTTCCAATAGCAAATCTTGTGACAATATTCCTGTACAACAAGGGCCATCAAAGGCATCTTCTTCCAACAAGGGTAACCTTTGCTAAGCAGATTCTCTCATGGGCAGTCACTGCCTGTTTTGCCTCTCAGGACAGCTTCAGGTTTTGCTCTCCTGGCAGCCGGACAGCGCTGGCCCTTTGCTGGCATTTCCTACAGTGCTGCCTTTTGGACACCTTCATCTTACTGTTCTCCTCAGAGCCTCTAGTCCTGCCCTGACAGAGGTCATACCTCTCCATGGGCATTTTGGCCATGACAAGCCCAGATCACCTTTGCCAGTAACATCCACGTGATATTTCTTCCCTAACACAGCTGTTTGTGGAGAGCAGCACTTTCCTGAAAAGTGCAAACAGAGATTTCAAGCAACCTTTCAAACGTATTTTATGAAGCAATCCGAAGAGAGCTGTTTAGCTGTGAATGTGCTGTTTCCCACGTGCCTGGTTTATATTTTGCCAGCATCAAGTTGGCAGGTTCAGTGCTGTTTGCACCTGCCTGTGGGAAGGAGTCACCAACATGAGCTTCATAGATAACAAAAATTTCTGATACATATGAAGTAAAAACACTGGAAGAGAAATGCTTCTGAGATAAATCTACCTGATTTAAAGACAAAAAGTAAGTGCTGTAAAAAACTGGATGAGGACTTAAAAGCAAAGTGAATTCAGACCTTCTCCTGGGCTTAAGAAATACTCTGTGCTACTGACTGTTTTCCTAAATAGACTAATGTCTGAAAAGTTGGCAGCCGATGGGATGCAGTCTGGTTCTATATGAAAATGCTTTGCCGTGCAAGGGATTGCCAGAGCAGGGAATGGGATAACGCTCTCCATGTGTGCCATTGTGATGGACAGAATGGAGATCGAGGAGCTGGGAAAGTCCCTCCCATTAGGGAGGTGGCTACACAGCGCTGAATGACAGGGACACGACAATGATTCAGAGTCATGGTCATCATATATCTCTCCTCTGCGTAATCCCTTTTTCTCACAGGTAAGGAGAAAAACCATGTAGGGGAATGAAATCTCCACATAGCAGCCCTGGGCAGTACAGGTGCTGGTTAAACCCTGCTTTCATCACAGAATTCAAGCAGACAGGCCCAACCTTTTTGACTTCAGAAATAAAATTAAAAGGGTTTTCCTGAATCAAGTGACCACTCATCATACAGTGTCTGAGAACAAAATATATATATATATATATATATATCTATATCTATATATATCTATATATGTAAAATGTGGGTGTCTGATGCTGTGGGGATGAAGCTATATTGTTAACTTTTTTTACAATGATTCCTCCTGTGGACAGGTTTATGCTTCCTCCTGAGACAAACAGCTTTGTGGCATCTTCTTTGTGGTGATGTGTTCAGGACAGCTGAGACAAGAAATGGTTCTTGGGGCATGTGCCAGCTCCCCAGATACCACTTTTCTTGCAGAAAAGCAGAGACCATACGAGTCTCTGCAATCTCAGCCAGTGCAATATGAGTAATTGCCACAACGACCTAACTCAATAAATACATGTGAGTAGCCTGCAATCAGTTTTTAAGTTCTTTGAGGGGCGAGATAAGTCAAAAATCTCTGCCTACTCTTACTATAGCACTTCTGCCCATATTTTCCTAGTCTGCAGCCAGTCAGCAGGCAGGAGGGAGGGGCAAAGCCAGTTTAAAAAGTTTTGCAAGATTCGACAGTCTCCCCTTGCCTGTGGTGCTGGGAGGAGACTCTGCATGGCCACTTACCTGGAGCTGCCCACGCGTGCGAGGATGCCCATCCTGGGACTGGGGACCTGGCAGGTACCTCCTGGAGCTGGGGACCTCTCCGCATCCTTGTGCCTCTGGTCAGGCAGGTGACACCAGGAAATTGCTGAGAATTGCAGTAGGTTTTTTCAGCAATCTCCTCTTCGGGTCAGGAAAATGCAGCAAAAATCCTCTGTGTGATGCTTCCTGCCTTTTGAAATATTTCAGGTAGTAGAGGTATTTATGCCTGGCCTTCAGGAAATCTTTGAAGTGAGTGGAGGTAGTCAGTAGGTAGAAGGAAATTTTTCTTAGCTACAGAAAAAAATTACACACAAAGTAAAATCTTCTGCCTAGCTTGTTTTTCTTTATTTTGTTTTGTGTGGTTTTTTTTTCTTTTGGCACTGGGTATTAAAATCCCAGCATGTTATGTAGGTGTCATCTTTGATGAGTGTGTGTAGTTACAGTAACTTAAGGGGCAGTGAGGGGATTTGGAAATGGGAATTTACAGTAACTCCTTAAAGCCTGAGGATAACTTGGTTTTGGGGCAGCAGATGAGTACACAGCACTTTGCAGGACAATAGTTTAGGTGGTTCTTTACAGGCAAATGTTACCTAATGGATTTTCAGTAAGAGAGTAAGTTTAACAATATACTGAATTATAAATGTAAAAGGAGTCTGGAAATGAGCTGAAACTTTTAAGAAACTGATCTTCTTATGAAAGAAAATAATATCTTCCCCTGAGTTTAAGCTTGGAAACAAAATATGTTGAATCACAACTTTGCAACTCCATGAAACACTTTCTAGTCACCATAAAAGTACCTTAAATTATTCTTGCCATATTTTTGGGTCAGTTGATGCTAATCAGCACTTAACTTATGTGCACAAATGGAGGTGAGTTTGTTTAACCCTTTCAGTCTTTATTTTCCTGATCACAAAGGACACTAAGAACTCTCAGGTAACTAAAGTAGGCTTTATATAGCAAAGTATTCCTTGTGGGGGGCCTCTTAGGTCAGCAGTGCTGTGATGGATGAGCACTCTGAAGGAATGTGTTAAGTTACTAATAGCAACTGGTTAGGACTAAGCAGAAGGATAATTTTGGACACACGATCCTTGCCACCACAGAAAACGTCTTCTGTTATGTAATGGAAACATGGCCCAAGCCCATGGTGATTATTTCATTAAAGCTATTTGATTTCAAGGTTCCCACAGCAGCCTCAGTGTTTTGGTGCTCTAATGGGCCTCCCCTTTACCCAGTTGCTCTGACTTGAAGCCCTGCTCAGTGAGCACCTTGGAAAATGAAAAAATACATTATTTTCTCTGAAAAATATCTCACATTACAGAGTTTTATGTAACAATCACAGGGTATGTTGTTGCCTTTGCTCTCCACCGACTCCTCCCCTCAAAAGCAGTACCAGTTGCTCCTGCATGGCAGTTTTCCCAAGCTGCAGCAGCACCCTGAGATAAGGTGCTCCATAATGCCCGGCATTTGGCCACCACTTCCCCATGCCTGCTTCCTCATGCTGCCCTGGGAGCTGCAGTGCTCTCCTGTAGGAAGGGGTGGGAGAGGGAAAGGGGCTGCAAAAAGGAAAACCTGTAAAATATTAAACTGGCTATTTACTTGTGTGTAGCCTTGTGGGGAAAATAATGCTGCGTTTTCTATGGGGTCTTTTTGTTAATTTAAGTGAACCAACAAAACACCTTTTGACTGGAAAAACTTGGAGAAGTGATATAATTAAAAAAAGATATGTAGGAGGTGGTCGTGGTTTTGAGTCATGTTTCTGTTTGGAGTGCCATTTGCTGGATTCAGTCATCAAACAACTCTTCAGTGTCGCCATGCCAAGGATCTGAAGTGGTTTACTTTGCTACTAAGTACCAAGTGTGTATTTTACCCAGGAGGTGGCACTGTCTGTAGTGTTTTGAGTCTCACCTCCCTGTCCTGTGTCAACAAGAGCTGGATTGTTTGTGTGCAGGGCCAGCGCGCATTCCAGAGGTAATTGGTTTCCTCATGTCACCAGTATGTCACATGCAAATTGCTTTTAATTTCTGGGGAAATTAGAACTCATTTCAAGACAGCCTCGTGTCCCAAGGTGAATTTCCAATCCTTAGAAAAGGGCAGATCAGCTCAGGCAACACATCAGTGCTGGCCTTGGCCTTGGCCATTTGATTTCACAAAACTAATGAAAGGAAGATCCAAACTGGAATACTTCATTATTCAGGGGCTTAAAGTCTCCAGATTTGGAGAACAGCAAACTACTTAATCTGCTATTTGCCGAATTACTGGCTCCTCTTCTGGTTTCAGTCTCTCCAAGGAGCAGCGAGAGACGCAGTGAAGTTTGCCGTCGATGTTGGGTACCGCCACTTCGACTGCGCCTACATGTACCGGAACGAGAGCGAGATCGGGGATGCGCTACGGGCAAAAATGGAGGAGGGCGTCGTGAGGCGAGAAGACCTCTTTGTTGTCAGCAAGGTGTGTCCTTGGGTAATGTGTCTCACACGAGGCCAGCTCCCGAGAGGAGAGACATGCCAAGTGCCATGGGATGAAGCTGGTCTGGGAATTAAATCCTCTCTGTCAGGGCAAAGCAATTTGTGGATTGCGGCAGGGGAAAGAATAGGTCAACCCTTAAAAAACAAAAGGCTTGGGTTGTGAGGGATTTTTTTGTAGTCCATATCAATTGTCAGCCATGGAGACAGGAACTGAGGCCGTGCTCTTGGTGGCCTCTGGGATAGGAAGCAGGGCTATTGTATTCGTGGTCACTCCTGCTGCGCTGCCGGCCTCAGCCTGTTAACTCCTGTATGTTATGCTTTGTTTTGTTTTTTCCCCCAACAACAATGGTAGGAAAAATAAAGTAACTTCTATCTGCTGGAAGCTGGCAGGTCGATTTTCACCAGGTTCACTTTTTTCCTTTATTTTAATTGTTGCAATAATTGTTGGAATTTTAGAGTATCCCATTCTAATTTTACCAAGTTGACAGTACCGCAAATAAGGTGCACAAAAGTGGCACTTCCTCAAGATGAGAAGACGTGCCACATCCTGAACTGCCTCTGTGTTTGTGCCACGTGTTTCCCTGCTGGGGATGCTCTGCAGTTGTGAGGGCAGGAGAGCAGCTCCCAGGCTTTGTGTTACCCCCACAGCTGTGGTCCACCTTCCATGAGAGATCCCTGGTGAAGGAGGCGTGCCAGAAAACACTTGCTGCCCTCCAGCTGGATTATTTGGATCTTTACCTGATGCACTCTCCCATGGGATTCAAGGTATTGCAAGTTTAACTCCTGGGAGCCATCTGTCAGAGCTCTGTTGCTTTTGTCTTTGGGACCAGACATGCCTTTAGTCCTCTCTAATGAGGAGTGTTGTTAAACCTTGCACGGAGAGCCCAGGAGGAAAGGTAAGGTCACAGCTGCTTGAAGTAGCAGCACAAAAAATCTTGCAGCACAAAAAATCACCTTATTTTACCCTGCACAGGATTTCCAAGTAATGGATCAAACTGCCATCCAGATCACATTTCTCTTACAGTGTGGGATTTGGTTGTCATTTCCTTATCCAGAATGAAACAGTTGTGAATTACTTTCTATTTTTCTCTTCTCTCTCTCCCCCCAGGTTAAATAAATCCTTGTTTCCCCATCGTGTCACATCCCTGGCCTTCTCCCAACCTGACTGAGGCACATAAAAGTGCCTGTCCTTCCTCTGCCTGCACGGCAAAGTCTCAAGAGGCAGATTTTCCTAAAGATTACTGTATTGGTACAGGTTACTCGTTGTGGCCACGTCTCACCCCAACACAAACATAAGTTGGGATGTTCAGTGTGTCTCCAGCTCCACTCACCCAAATTTCTAAGTGATTTCTTAAATGATTTAGCCTACCTTAACCTCACTTTTCTTTTGTGATGACAGGCAGGAGAAGAGCTATTTCCTGCAGATGGAAATGGCATGATAATTCCCAGTAACACAGATTTTCTGGATACATGGGAGGTATGTTCATTGAGAGGCAAAAAAGTTCTTGTTAGTTTGAAATATCAGCCTGAAAACTTTGAGCTTTCCACTTTGGGAATCGTTCTGAGAGAATTTCTCATGTAAAGTATCCCAGATTGCTGATTTCTCTGTGTCCTTGGGCTCCTTTTTGTGTCACTTTGCCAAAATGTGGGTATTTTTATATCTACTGCTTACTAAACTGGCTGGGTTGGCATGGCAACAGGAAATCTTTGACTGTGTGTGTGCCCTGCAGTGGCTTGAGCTGACAAATGCTGTTGAGTCAGAGTATACTCCACTCTCTGAGCATTTTTTCGTGTCTTTAATTGTAGTCATGCTCACCTCTAGTTGCACTTGAGCAGTCCAGACCCCAAGAAAGCCAACATACCTGTGCCAATGTACCCAGAGCACCCAAACTTCCCTCTCTAGAAAGCAGTGGAACTTGGCCAAGGTCCTTTGCTAAAGCTCTGTGAGCAACACAGACTGCGTGGGAGACAAGGCTTGGGCGAGAGTTCAAATTCCTGCTTGGCTGATAGTTTGGGCTTCCTTTCTCCTCCACTCCCACCTTGTGCTCAGCACAGCCAGGTCAAAAGCAGACAAGAGACTCACCAGTCAGAAGAATTCACTGATGCTTTTTTCCTTCTGTCAGATGAAGAATAAGGCACATTTTTGTTGCTCATTTGAAGGAAAAAAGTGGACATTTCAGGCTGCTGCTTATGACAGCAACTTCAAATGAAAATTATTTCTGCTTTGGAAGAAAGGTACCTTCTGCCCTAAAGGCTGGGAGTAGATTATTTTCCTGTTTCTTTTTTGCTGGAGGTGGCAATTTAATTAGGGCTGTCTGGCTGTTTTATTGCTCATTAGTGTGAAAGAAAATAGGCAGTGATGGGGGAACACAGCTCTGCTTATCCTATAATGCCACTGCTAAATGGTACATTTCACTTGGGAAATTAATCAGTGTTGATGATCAGTATCCAGCCTGTTCTAGCTATCTTGTAACAGCTCCTTGTTGGACTGCTCTGTTCCAAATGCTGTGCTTTTTATTATGGAATAATTATTTGGTTAGCTGAGGAATTGCACTTTAATTTATATGAAGGTCTGCCTGGGGATAGTATTTCAAAATAGTCATATTCTACTGAAATAAAAGTCATATTCAACTGAAATAATAATAGTGTAGTAATTGCTAATCTTGAATAATGCTGTTAGTCATCTGTATGATGACACAATGTGTGATCCTGGTCTGAGCAGAGCCCCACCATTCACATACTGTATTAATGGCACAGCACAAGAGGACCCCAGCCATGAAGATTTTACCACTGAAGTCTTTGTGTGGGCATTTTTTTCATATAAAAATGAAAGAACTTCATTCAATAGGAAGTCTGATTCTGTAGCGTTTCTAGGCTATGGAAGAGCTCGTGGATGTGGGAATGGTGAAGGCTATTGGAGTCTCCAACTTCAACTGCAAACAGATAGGTCGGCTCCTGAGCAAACCAGGCTTAAGACACAAACCTGCAAATAATCAGGTAAATTGTTCTCCAGCTCCTCAATACTGACATCACACCTGTCTAGGGTGTTGCACTGGATGGAACAGCTCTTGAAAGTCCCTTAAAAACCCCACACTTGCAAAAAGAATCACCTTTTCAAAGGTGATGTGGCACTTGGTAGGTCACCACAGTGATGCTCAACCCTGAAGTACCTTCTGATTCTGAGAGGTGAAACCTAATTTTTTTTTTTAATTTTTTTTTTTTAAGATTGAGAGCCACCCCTATCTTCCTCAGGAAGAGCTTATTAAGTTTTGCCAATCCAAAGGGATCTCTGTCACTGCATATTGTCCCCTTGGAGCACCCAACTGGCCATGGTAAGAATGTTTTGTGAGATTTCTTTCTTGGATATAGATTGGAGTCAATGTGGCAAATCAGTCTCACGATGTGGATGAACGTTCAGAGCATAACTACTGTAATTAGGGAAAGATTTACTAATTCATTAAAAATCACGCCCACAGAAACCTCAGCTATTGTGATATTCAGTCCACTAATTCACACTCGTGCTGCTACTGCAATTTCGTATTTAGAAGAAAAAGAATCAATTGGGTGGTGAAAGCAGTGTAAAGAATTCTTAAGTGAGCATGGGTGAGCTTACTAAACATGTAGGAGAATTTCTGAACTAAAAAAAAAAAAAACCACAACAAAACAACCAAAATATCAAAGCAGCAGATGCTTATGAAAATAGCAACTTTGCAGTCCTGCTGCGACAAAGGGATTAAGTCTTTTAATGGATGACTTGCAGAAATTTTGCTTTTACTCCCATCTTCATGGCTTTCTCTGACCTGGGACAGGGCCTTTGCCAGAGCAGCTGTGCTTGTAAAGGACAAGATGAAATTCTTGGAATCTGGATCAAAGAAATTCCCAGCCTGATCCCAGCCTGGACTGGAATGTGTTACAGGGACCTGTTTTACTAGAAGTACAGGCCTCTTCTCATGTGCACATTTGTTATAAAAGAATGAAGGCAGGAAATGAAGCACGAAGATATTAAAGTGTGCAAGATGCCTTTTAATAATTTAAATAATATTCTCATGCTACAGTGCTTGAGGGAGAAGACAGTGGGCCATTCAACTGCTGAAGTCTGCTTTTTCTTTTCACAGGTCCAAGCCTGGACACATTTCCCTTTTTGATGATCCTCACATTAAGGAAATTGCACTCAAGTACAACAAAACCCCAGCTCAGGTTAATACTGGTCAGAGTATTTTCCCTGGTGACATATATTTTTCCCCACTTGTATTAAAGTAACTATTTACAAAGGTATTATGGAAAGCCGAGTTCCAGCTGTGTCTTGTACACCTTTTAATTCTTTAAAAAAATATTCATTCTACCTTAGTTTTAGTGATGGACAGATTACCAGAGGCTTTGGGCTTTAACTGGCACACTGGCTGCTTCTCCACACAGCATCCCTGTCAATCCTGAACTCTTCTCCATGCACTCCCATGTTGTCATCTCAGCTTCAGGGATGGATAAGGATCTAATGAGCTCGTGTAACAATTAGGAAGGATTTACCATAGTGTTTCTCCTACATGAACCCTCTCTGATTACCAGTAGAGCTGTTCTGTGTAACCATGCAAGCACCTTTGGTTTTTGGCTTTCAGAAGATAGGCAGCACTTCTCATCTGTAATTCCCTGTGTGTTCCTGCAGGTGCTTATCCGGCTCCAGATTCAAAGAAATGTGAGTGTAATTCCCAAATCTATCACTCCACAGCGTATTGAAGAAAATTTTAAGGTAAGAGGGTAACTTACACAGTTATTAATGCTGTTAAACTACACAGGCAAAATCCCCACTCTGCCAGTGGTACAGACTACCCCCCTTCATGCTTAGAACTGGCAAAACCTTTATCAGATACCACACAGGTTACTTCTTTATGAATGAGAACTCACTTTAAAAGCGAGGAGCCAAGTCTCCATTAAAACACATCAAGTAAGAGCCAAACTTTTACACGGTGTGATACAATTATGATGCAAATAGACCCCACCAGCACTGCAGCCTTACGCATTTATTCATCGCTCTCCACAAATGCGTGCCCACTACACACTTCCTGGTGCTTCAATCTGGTTTTGGTAGTCTTTCTGCAAATGAACTGGTCTGTTTGCAAACTGAAGTAGCCCAGCTGTTTGGGACCTTTATTCAGGTGTTTGACTTTGAACTGGCTGAAGAGGATATGGAGACTGTCCTTGGTTTCAAGAAGCGGTATCGCATCTGTGCATTAACTGAGTGAGTACCTCTTTCTCCTCCAGGCTTCAGCAAGCTTGGATTACCACTGGGTATGCTCTTACTAGACAGTATTTGATAGCCCCACTTAAAAATAAAAAGAGAGGGAGCCTTAGCCACTACCTGGTCACAGTTGCTGAAATCTAACACTTGGGTTCGTTAGAGCATTGCCCATCCTGTACAGGTTGGTAACACTGGGATTTCTGAAGTCACAGTGTTCTTAAGATACCTTGTACTGGATGCAAACTGCTGTCTGAAAATCAAAATCAGCTAGAAATTCCAAAATAAATAAGCAGCAATTTTTCCCCTGTTTTCTTTGGCTCCCTTACATAAGGGACAATCAGAGTAAATAAACTCCATTTTAAGAATGAGAGTTGTAAGTTTTTTTTGAAGTGAAGAGCTGTGCCTATGTACTCATGCCAACGTTATTAAGGCAGTGTCTAGATAACGGAATGGTTACCAAGACTTACCAAGATCTGCATCTTATTCTGTTTTCCCAGGTTACCCACTTATCTAACACTATCCTGTAGGCTTGGGAGTTCACAAGAGAGGTTTAGAATCTCAGAGAACTCTGGCAATTTCAGTTCAGCATAAGATATGTTATCCTTCGAGAACAAAGGTTACAGAGCATTCACTTCCACTGCCCTGGGAACTCTAAACAGACATGTGATTTTAATGTAGTTCGATTTTACTTCTGCAAAACTATCACCAGGGAAAAAAAGCTTTTCCTTAAAACTATATCCTTAAAATGTTTTAATCATACTCTCTTCTTCTAGATGCAAAAATCACAAGGACTATCCTTTTTTGGAAGACTGACATAGGCATCATCTGCAGATCCTCCAGGGAGACTACACTGCTGTTTCAAACAATTTGCAATACTTGGTGTATTAACTCATGATAGAAGTGGAATATGTATTATAAAATGGGAGAAGGTAGCTCACAGGCATCCTGAAGTACAATCTTTGAATATTGATGCATTTGCTTCCCCTATTATCAACCAGTTGTATCAGTCCTTAAGCTGTAACTTTACTCTGCTCTTGTAACACAATTCTCAGTTGTAGCAAAATATGTATTTCTCTTACAATTTAGTAAGGATAAAGAAGTCTAATAAACCTGTATCTTGGGTATTAGTGAAAAGCAGTCTTTGTCATAAATATAAATCCTGACAAAGTTTAGAGGAATTTAAATTCTCCAGTTAGTTATATTTTTGGACAAAAGGACAATACATACTCTTTTAATTGTTAATACAAGACAATCCATTTAACATCAGAAGATCCTTGTAAGCAAGATTCTTAGTTCAGTAATTTCAGTGTAACAGACTGAAAGCTCTTTAGAGGATGCCACTGAATTATGATTCAGGAGCTCTTTTCTTAATGAGGTTTCCTATTTATGAACTGCTAAAAACTAATAAACTAGCAGGAGATTTGTATGTTTGGTTTATAGTATCTGCAAGAGTATATAAATACAGCCTTTATCAGTAGAATGGCTGCAGTTAAGCCTGTGAATCTCTCCTAGAAAATCCAAAGTATGATAAAGGAGACACACAGGAATTATTTTGTTTGGCAACTGTCATATTTAGCAAGCAGAAGAGTTGGGCAACTTCACAGAAGCCAACATTAGAATTTCACTCTCCTGTACTGCTCCCTAGATATTGTCTGCTTGTGTTTTGACTCAAAGGATGTCACTGGATGCTGTTTTCTCTGGTCAAAACAAGAAAAGCCAGTGCTGCTGCAGCAGCCCACACTGGTGTTTTAATGAGGTGTCTGTTAATCAAGACTTCTTGCTCTTGAACTCTTAACACTTGAGCCAAAACCCCCGTACTTGTTTTAGGCTCTTGCAGCCCAAGGGAAGAACAATGTGGACCAGCATTGCCTGCAGAGAAGCAGCACAATTGCATAATTAAGGTTCAGGACTAGGATACACACCTCATGAATATCCTTCTCCAAATGATTTTCTTTGTAGTTGATAAAGGAAATAACGACATATCTTTCAGCTACTTTAGACTTTTCCAAGATGTTTGAGTAACAGGTGCCCTAGCAACAGCAAAGCAATTCCCATCAAATCGGATTTCCTACAGCAATTCTTCTAAAGAAAGAGGTCTGAAAAATCTATCAGAAATTAACAGTGAACAGTTATAGTGTAGTGCATGGTGCCTGTAATGGGTATTCTCTTTTTTCTTCTCCTGAATACGATACATTTAAAGGGCCATTTGTAGGATAACATCCTAGATGCAATTAGGAAGTGAACTATGTGCAAGGTGCTCTGCTTCTAGGTATTCAGGCTGTGGTCAGTTGTCAATCTACAGTAGTAGGAGCAATATCCACTGTAGCGTACAGCCTGTACTGAAATATTCTCTACTTCATAGGAATTTTCTAACAACATTCCAATTTAATCACAGCTATCAGACTTGAAGCTATTTACAGGATGTTTATAGACTGTGGTAGGCAGGAAGTCAGACTAGATGATCACAGTAGCCATATAATAGTAAAAAATTCAAAACAAGTTAGAAGCCAGAGATTGTGCATTTGTTTTAGAGACAATAGATCTTTTTCAGCTGCAGAGACTTTAGTAAAGGTGAAAGGAGAAGAATTTGGGTGGTGTCAGTTACTAGGAAATAAAGTCCCCTCTGTTTTGCAGCAGAGCCATGACCCTACTTAAAACATGCCCTTCCAGCAGAGCATTGCTGCCTCGCAGCAAGCAGAGCTCTGAGCAGGCTGCCAGGAGCAGTATGGAAAGGTTTATAGTATTCCAAATTAATTTTCAGTTTCCATCAGCTATGCAACAGTGCTCTTACACCAAACCCACACAGACATCTTTCCTAGTCAGCAGCAACATTATCTGTGCAAATGAACCCAGTAAAATGAAAACACCTTAGCTTGGCATTTTGTCTTTGTATCACAACATGTTGTCCCATGACTTGAGCTTTTTATTGTGGAGTTCATCCATTCTGGTAGAGTCAAGCCTCATGAAAAGTTCCAAAGGGGCTGGGTGAAAAAAATAAAATGTTATGTCTGTGTTTTGGAGGGAAAACAGGGTAACATAGGTAATGAACAATAGGTAAAATCCAAAACTCTTTGCTGACCATTGCTGCTCAAGCTTTCCATCTATTAGAGTTCCAAGCTCTCTCATATTGAGGTCAACATCCTTCAAAAGCAAACTGAGTAAGAAGCAAAAGACAGTAAGATACAAACCTATTTAATGAACTTTTTGCATGCAATCCTGCACAAGAAGTACTGGTCCTTGACTTCCTCTGAATCTTAAAAAAGATTTACAGAAGACTGAGTAGGATAATGGCCTAGGAATAACTTATACAGATAACAGTAAGTAAACTAAGACATTCCTTGACCTGAAAGCGGTACAGGGAGCTGTACCAGATGTTTATCAAACCTGGAGCAGCTTGGAAAGTGTGAATTGGAAATAGACCAGGTGGTATCTCCTCCACTGTAAAACCCAGCAGCATCAAACGAATCCAGCAGCGGACAAGCCCAAAAGAAATAAGAAATTGCAATTATTCACAACATGCGAATGTGAAATATCATTCCCTTGGACCATAACAGAGTCAGAAGGTAACTGACCAAGAAAAGACTTAACTGATGACTGTTAAACATAAAAACAAACTACTGTTAGAATATTCAAAAAACACTCTACTGCAATGCTCAGCTTGCTCATCCTCAGCAACTTATTTTGACCACAGCTGGGGACAAAATGCTGTAATATGTAGATATTTAGTCTGATTCAGTTCAGCTGTTCCTATGAGCAACTACCAGCTGGCTTGCAATCAGGACTATTTCAGTACAGAAAAGCTAAATTCTACATTCAGCTTTTTTTAAAAGAATTTGGAAAAAAGACGGAATTTTGCAGATGTTTGTACACTGGTCCTGCATTGTGCACTTTAACAAGTTAAAATGCAAGAGCAACGTGGCCTCTTAAAGAGTTTTAAGAGCTGCCTCAAAGCTAAAATAAACAAGGTCCTGCCAGAATAAGGCAGGGCTTTGTACTTTTAAAGAAACCAAGGACAAGGCAGAAGGAGGGATGACAAATAATTACTGACAGTTTGTAGATGACAAACTAGGCTAGTATTAAGTGACTGAAAAGAAACTAATTTATCTCAAGTTAACTGCTCTGCACCCCAATTAAGCAAAAGACTCCAGATTTCTAGTTTTATCTTCAACACAGTGAATACAGATTAAAATCCTAATAGAGGGTTTTCTTTTCCCATTTTGAATGTGGTTTCCTGTGCCCCACATTCCACAACTCTGCACGAGTGCTATGGTATGACAATCTTGTGAACTCAACAAGAGGAGAGATCCTGTCTCCTTTCTCTCAGAGGGAAACAAAAACCAAGTTACAGAGCATCATATAAAAAGTTATTCCAGCCAGGCAAGCTTGTATATTTGTGTTCCAGCATCAGAAGTCAAGCCATTTTCTCTCAAAGGAACATCAACTGCAGCCTGAAAAATAAACATACTGTGTCTGTCAGACTATCTGTGCTGTCCTACCTTCAACCAGCAAGATGCCAATTCCAAATGCTTCTTGTATTCTCCTTTACTACCAAAACCCCTGTAAAAACAGTATCTTGCTCCCTCCAAAGAGATAATTGCTGATTTTCTCTACCTGTTTCCCCTCATACATCAGCTCACCATCCTTCCTTGCTCCCATGGAAATAGATCTGTTCTGTCAGAGCCAATTTTCTTTTAGGCCTGAAATAAAGGCCTGCTAATTTGGTATCATTTGGACCAGTGAGTGCAGCTGGAAGTGAAACAAATTTTTGCAAGTACTTCTTCTACCAATTCTACCAATTCCAAGGATATGTTTTTTCTGTTAGCTGCTCTTAATCTTTCCTGTAGGCTGGAAATGCTCTTCTCCCAGGGTGTGCTACAGTATCACACTAGCTCAGCTGCTGCAGCAGAGTCCTGAGAATATCTAGGAAAAGGCCAACAAGGTGGAGCTGAACTACAAGTTCTTAAATTAAGAACACAAAACAAAACACAAGCACTTTTAATTGGAAGAGCTACAAGACTGTATTTGTCCTCAAAAATTTCTTTGATCAGAAACCCACAGATCTGTCAAATCACAATACAAAAACAAATGCTGTGAACAGTTTTAGCAGGAAAAGCTCAGTTAGCAGGAATGCTAGGCTCCGGATATCTAAC
The DNA here is from genome assembly GCA_013400975.1 of Atrichornis clamosus. NCBI lineage: Eukaryota > Metazoa > Chordata > Aves > Passeriformes > Menuridae > Atrichornis > Atrichornis clamosus. The sequence continues at coordinate 32,232 of WBMZ01000587.1, read as the reverse complement.
TCTTTGATCTTTCCACTTTACCTTTTAGGAGATGAAAGGAAATCTCTGCTCTTGCAGGCAGAGAGTACGGCACAAGTATGGGAATACAACAGACATTTATTTTACTGTAACAGTTCCCAGATCAGCCTAGACTAAAGGAAGACTGCCTCTTCCTCCACCTCAGCCTTATTTAATTGTATCTGCCCTTGAAGCAGCAATCCAAAAACATAATGGGTGACAGGGTTTTCTGTCAGTCCCTTCCCCTGCTTTCTGTTCAAGCTTGTGCATCATTACCCTGTGCTCAGGTGCTTCTCTGTTTTCCCTCTATTCCCACTCTCATACTTCACCAAGATCCAAGCCCTCTGCCGGTTAAGTGCTGCACTGTGTCCCAGAACGACCCTTTCCAAATTCCTTCCCACAAAGTCATCCACAGAAATACAGAGAGAGCCTGTTACAATGCCACTCCACCCTGAGTGCTAGCTGGTCTCCCTTCTGCTGCAGAGCAGTCTGTCTCAAAGTTGTCTCCAGTAAAATTCCTACTTCGAGAATGGAAAATTTCAGGCACAAACTTTCATGAAGTTACAGTGAAATGAAAACAGAGGAAACTAACAGAACCTGATGTACTATTTTGGAAACTCTGACCCTCAGTGTAACTTCTTGCCAGAACACACTTGTCACAAAAATGTTATTTCCAAGCAAGTCAACATTGCCCCGAACAGTTTTCTGTCACAGCTCAGACTAAGCAAAGACCATCAGCCCTTCTGGCTTTTTTAGATGCCTTTGGGCTTTTGTTTATCACATTAGAGATACACAAAAACACTTGCAGAGACGAAGCTTTTTGTATGTGCTTTTAAGCCCAGAATTTAAAGTTATTTATAATCAATTTATATTAGAATCAGCATTAAAGGAATATACTGCTTTGAGTCAGACACTGATTCTCTCCTCCCCATGTTTTAACTCAATCTTGTTTGTTTGGCCTATTTTAAATTGTTGTGACCAAAAACACATTGCATGTTAAGTCTGGCCTCAGAAACAGTGGAAAGATTTTTAAAAAGCATTTGAAAATGACAAAAAATCTGCTTTCTCAATGTAATGGTTAGTACTTATGAGAATAAGAAACTTTTTACATTACCATGACTCCTTAGTCAGATTCCTTTTGATAAGTACCAGGAAACAAACCACCTATTTCACAAATACTTTGAGAACAACTGCCTTCATGTTACATTTTAATCTGGAAGAGTTCACTTTAAGGACTGCTATGCAGTTATGGAATCACAATTCTACATCTACCCTTTCGATTGGTTATGCATTAACAGCTCTGGTGTCTCCCTTCTTCCATCTGTTCAGAAAGAACCCCCTTTCTGCCAGGCCTGCACAACCTCCTTTAGAAGGACCATTCACATCTCAGATCTACTCAGACATCAGAAAAAAATTTTACATGAATATGCAAGCAAACCAGCCAGCATGAGCCACTGCTTTTACCAGTGCCCAAGTGCATTTTGTGAACTGTCTTAAGCAGCCCTCAGATGGCAACAACTTTAAAACCACTGGGTGCGAGTACTGTGAAAAGCACAAGGGACAAAGACACCTCACACACCAGAAGTTCAGTATAAGCCTATTTTTCTGTACTCCCAGAAAAAAGCATTAAGTTTCTGATCTGCTAGCTCATGACACAGGATTTTCTTGGAAACCCATTTTTACTACATTTGCCAATGGTAACTTGTAAAGCACAGAATTCCTCCTTGTATCACGTGCTCCCTGCTGGAGAGGGCAAGTTTTCTACTGCTTATTAAGGCAGTCCCATAGGATGCTGTGTAGGCTTCAAGTCTTAATTTAATGCAGTGAGTTTTCTACTAGCCAAAGTATACTATCACTTCAGTAAAATAAAAGCTCAATTAAACATTACTGTATTAGTTGTCAGAACCAAAACAGTTCTATTTAAAAAGAGGCACAGACTCATTGGCCACAAGTTCTCATGGTTATGAGAACAGCAGACAGCTCCCAGGGCTCATGTAACAAGTCAATATCAACACCAGATGATTGTGGGGGATGGTAGTTTTCCTTGCTTTTGTGCAATCTCTAGAGACAGCTGATATTGTACAGCTACTCCAGCATTACTACCATTAGAGCATTACTGAAATAACCATCTCATTACACACAGTAATGAAACTGTATTTTATTATAAGGAAAAACAGCTTTTATATCACCAAGAGACCAGGACCTATACACTTTTCAAAGAGCTACCCATGTAGAAACCATTGTACTAAGAAATCAACTTATACTTTCCAGTAGAGGAAAAAAAAAAAGCTATGGAGTGTTACAAAGAAACAAAATCAAACCCAAAAGTAACCAGAAAAAAAAGCAGACCTTATTATGTAACATCTCCAATATCCTGGTCCTTCCAGACAACAATAGCCACTAGCTCCAATTCACAGTATTCCAAAATAAAAGTGACTGCTTGTTCAAACTTGCTCAATGTTTTCTGCTTACCAATTCCAGACATGCTGTTTGGCAAAGAAAATCTACTAGTCCACAAAGTGTGCTCTTCAGAACCATTTCAGCATTTCCTTCTTCCAAAAAAGAAAACAGCACAAAGTCACTGAGTACATATACAGCATCTTTGTGGGGAAAAATGACGGAAAAGAATGGGGATGTGGAGGGGTGTCTGATGCAGTGAAAAAGCTACATGGACAACTCATAGGCAACAGCAGAAGCATATCTGAGAAGCCTGGAGAAAGGCAGGAAACCATCTTCAGTATTCTGCATTGAAAGGGTAGCCCTTGTGATTTTTGCACCTGGAGGAAATCAAAAAGCAAAGATTATCTCATGTCTGACAGACATTACATGCAGCTGTAGCCACTTCAAAAGAACCACCAAGGGAGGAGATGAACTGTATAAAATCAGAGCCAGTGTCTTCCTGTTTTCTTGGTGACATGCTGTATTTGCAGACAAAAAGATAGGTGCCTTCTGTTGTTCAGTGTTTAAGCATCTCAGATGATGTGACAACTTGGTAGACAACTAATTCAGGGTTTTGCTGTTTAGTGACAGAAGATTTTTGGTTTTTTGCAGCCTTCCAACAAAGATTTTATATCTGGCTCTAGGCTTCCAAGTTGCAAATCCTGATGTTATTTTTTGAATGTTCATCTACTTTCCCAACAACTCCTGAAGAACACACTGATTTTGTAATATACCTAAGGGTCATGGATGAAAGACAAAACACCACAAGCAAAGTTCATCAAGAGTAAGTCTGCATCATGCTCATTTCTCCAATATGGACAAAATAAAAATTATGAACAAGAACCCTCCTGTGGCAATTCCAGCTACAAAGTTTCTTGGTGACTGAACTGAAAATGAAGTTTGCTCAATGCTCATCATGTTTTGGTTCATAAAATGAACACTTAAAGATCCTACTCTGGAAGGTTATTTTGAGGATGACCCCTTTGAAAACAGAGTTTGCATATGCTGAACTACAATCAAGCCTACTAGCTATAATGTCATATACTGAACTATGTGGTACCTTAATAGCTTAAAGAAAAGGAACTGCCACTTACATGGTCATTTCACAGGCTCTCCAGTTTCTATTAAAGCTGAGAATAGTTGCCATCTCCTCTTTAGTCAATTCAAAGTCAAACACCTAGCAAGAGAAAAAGCTGGAAATCACCTCTTTGAACAAATCAGCACTTGCAAGCAAAAAAAAAAAAATCAATTAAAAAAATCCCAAAATTAATGAACAACTCCACAGTGTAGGGAGCTTATTAGAAGTGATTACTTCATGAAGGAAAAGAGATGACTGTCTGGATTTCTGAGACTCCTCTAGCTGGAGTGGTGGAGGGACAGGAATTTAAAAAAATCTCAAATTGCTGTTACACATGCATAAATTGTTTTAAGAAGTTTGGAGAGCAGTTGGTGTTGCAGAACATCTCCATCCTCCATTTGTCAAAGATGCATCTTTCTGTTCTATTCCAAAGAAACAGCTGCAAGACTTCCATATTCCACCTAAAACCACTGTTTTTGGAAGCAAAGTCCTAATACTGGTTCCAGTCCAAGACCACTGAATTAAGAGCAGCACCACAGCTTATGGACACCAGGACTATTTTCTTAAACGTGCTTGCTCTAAAGAAGTCTTTTGTAGTGTGCTACCGCACCTGAGCTCCAAACAAGCTGTCAAATGACTCATTCACATGACATAGAACAGGAAGCACCACATAATGTGACTGCTTAGATTATCAGGATATAGTGTTTCCAAAAGCTTTGTTCACTGCTGCTCTCCCACTGTAATCTTAAATTCAGCCCTCAGCAGACTGTAGGTAAACAAATGGAGAGAAAAAGCCCAGTTGTCTTGTCAGAAGAGCACTTGGGAATGGTGAGAAAGGATCACTGCTTGTTCTGCAGGGAGAAGCCAAGTCATCCCTGAACATGCCATGCACCCAGCTCACTCCTAACAACTCACCTGGAAGTTCTCCACAATGCGCTGGGGTGTGACAGACTTGGGAATCACAATCACATTTCTCTGGATATGGAACCGAATGAGAACCTGCAAGAGGCAGATCACTGCATCAGAGAGGGGATGGCTCTTGTTCTATGCCAAGCAGAGCCTGTTTCTGCAGCTATTTGCTGTAAATGGTACAATTCATCAGAATTAACCCACTATTTGGAACTGCTTTTCAAATCATACCTGAATTCTAAGCAGCACTTTCTGAAGCACAAATAGGAAGGCTATGTGGGATTCCACCACTTCTCTTTCTCCTCCCCCCTGCAGTTTAGTGATACTCAGTTCCTTTCCTTCCCACCCTGACTTTTAGTAGGCTATTCAAGCATTCACGTGCTTGCAACAGGACTTGGAGTTGGAAAGACTGAAACATGGCAGCATCTGAAGATGGGTCAAGAAAGTGTTTCTTGTGATGGTCAGAGCATCCTTGCAAGCATGCATTGAAGGCCACATAAGAAACAAACCTGCACTGCTACTTAACACCCCAGGTGACAGGGAATGAAGAGCCAGCTTGTCCTCTACACTGTCATTAGCTGTGCTTTATGCTGTGCTACAGGAAGGGGTACTCTGGCACCGACCCACCTGTGCTGGGGTTTTGTTGTGCTTGGCTGCAATCTCTTTGATCTTGGGGTCATCCAGAAGGGAAGGATCCTCTGGCTTAGCCCTACACAGAGGAAAATAGATCAGTGGCAAGGAACCTCCACAGATCCAACCTAGTACAGCTCTGTATCTGGATGAACAATTAATGCTGCACAAGCAGTCTCAGCGCTTCCAGTATAATCCACAGCTGCTCCCTTGCAAAGCAGTCTTACCATGGTCTGTCAGGAGAGCCAAGGGGACTGTATGCTGTCACAGAAATTCCTTTAGATTGACAGTACTTGATCAGCTTCTCCTGGGTAAGGTATGGATGACATTCGACCTGCCAACATAAAAGTAGAGAGATGGTCAGTGACTTAACTGCTTCAACACGTTCCAGTTTAGTTTTTAATCAAAGGCTGAGTTTTGTTCTAACTTATGGTCTCTAAGTGATGTTATGCAGCCTTTGTTTTCTGTATGCCTCACCCCCTTTCTACTATTTATGGTAGTTTTCCTTGCAGTGAAGGGTCCAAGGATTGCAACAAAACTTCTTAAAACTTTGCTGATTCAGATCATCCCCAGCATATGGGATGACCAGGTACATTATTTCAATGTGAGAGTTCAGTAAAATGCACACACAGGAGAACTGTAAAATCATAGCAATATGATTGTAGTCCAGGGAAGTACAAAGTTCTCTTTTCATCCCATCCCCAGTTAAACATACCATAATATTTTTTTACAGCTACCATATTAACTTCAGTGTCAGCATTGTTTCATTATTTTTTATTTGCTTTGTGTCAATACTCACACTGAACACCTCCAGTCTGAAAATGGTGAGAACGGATAACTGCTTAAGGTTTTACCCCTTCAGCCCACTGTCCATTACAGACCTTTTACAAACACATATGTATTTATAATGAATTTCCGTAAGAATAGCTACATAATGGAACACAGACTCCTGGGTCTGTGTTCTGGCAAGCAAATGCACAGATATACAGAATGGAACAGGAACTATTTACGTGTCAGGAGGCAGAACATGAATATTTGATACTTTGCATAGAGGGACTTTCGGGATAGTTCCACACCAGGGAGCACTACTTTTCTTTCAGCAGGCAACATCAAGAACCATTTTGACTACACTGCCATTTGAGCCTCCTGCAGCTGCACTCTGAGGGCAGTCCCTGGAAACTTGTGCTGCTGGTAGGTGGAGCAAGGGAGTGCAAAACATGGAATCAGTTTACAGCGTCGAGCACTTTATTTGTGGTTCTAGCTGCCTGCTGTTATCAAAGGCCTGCATGCCTGTTTCCCTTCTGAGACATGCTGGAATATTAAACAGAACACAGAGCTCAGTTTTTAGGACAGATTATACATATTTATTTTGCTTCAGCAGTTGCAGAAAGACACCTACTCAAGAGTAACAGCACATCTAGTTTTCTCAACTATTCAATAGGTAGAATTTATGCAACATAAGCAAGGCAAAGTCATCCTCACCCATCCACTAGCACACAAGTTGAATAACTTCTGACCTGCATTATCTAATATCACATTTGGACCAGAATGAAAAGCCTATGATGCCCATTTAAACAAGTATTTAAGATATTGTAATCCACACTTAAGAGTACTTGAGTCAGATTTCCTTACTGAATTAAGTACTAGCATCATTGTCATGCAATTACTACCTTGCCAAATTAATTTCTCACTACAAATAAAACCAACACCCATCCTGACTGCATTCAAATTAAGAACAGGAATGATGTGAAAGACAGTGGATTACTGGATTACATGTGAAATATCTGCACAGAGAAGGTGTTTTTAGGAAGCACTTTCACTGTTAGCCCAACTGGTAAGTGTTAATAATAGACAAGCTTTCAGGCATTTCTTCAGGAGCAGTAGTTTATGAAGGACAGGGATCAAAGACCCACTTCTTTGCACTTAACTTGATTACGGTCAATAATCAATCAGAGCTTGACAACATTTACAAGTGCGAGAGGTCCAAGATGAGTGACCTCTGTGCAAGAGACAAGGGTAATTATCATACACTGATAGCAGCAATGAGGCATGGCAGATGTTGAAAGGTATCATAAAACTTAGTGTAAGTTTTCTAAAAGTGCATTGGGACTGATAATGCTCAAGCTACCCCAGTACCCAGTTCTCCTGATCACATATCAATAACCAAGACTGCAGTCCTTCAAATGCCATAGGAATCCAGGTCAAGTCTAGACAGACCCCAGAGGAGTCTATCATGGGACTTGTTCTCTTCAGCAACCTGTACCAGGCTATAATCATGTCAATCTTGAAGGTGATGCCAAATTGGGGAACAACCAGTCAATACACTTGAGGGCAGGTCTGCCACTCCAGAGGGACCCACTCAGGCAGAAAGACCAGGCAGACAAAAACTTGAAGTAATTGAACAAGGCTGCACACAAAGCTCTGCACCTGGGAAGGAAAAGCCCCTGGCAATAACACAGGCTGGAACCTGACTATCTGCAAAGCAACCATGCTAGAAACGACCTGGGGGTCATGGTAAGCTGAGCTGGACATGAGCCAGCAGTGAGCCCTGGCAGCAGGAACACACCCAGTTAGTTGTGGGAAGTGATCATCTGCCTCTTCTCACACGTGTCAGACCACCTTCGTAATGCTGTGTCCAGTTCTCTCTCCTGTCAGCTTCCCTCAGTAGAAGAAATAGTGACAGACTGCCATGAATTCAGATGAGGAACATCAGGATGGGTAGGGGCTGGAGAACCTGCCATACTGAGTCAGCTGCACTTGTTCTGCCTGGAGAAGGGGAGGCTTCAGGCCTCCTAGTAGCAGCTTTTCAGTACCTAAAAGAAGGTCACCCAAAGACAAGCCAAGCTCTTCAGTAGTGCTTGGAGGAGCAATAGATGCAAACTGAAAACCAAAGAGGTTGAGAAAACTCTCATATAGGAAAACTCCCTCTCCCTGTCATATACTCAAGGCAGGGGGCCAGGCAGCAGAGCACACACAGCCTAGGGAGGTTGTGCAGTCTCCATCCACACACATTTTCAAGATGGATAAAGCCCTGGACAACCCTGTCTGACCTCACAGCTGATGCTTCTCTAAGCAGATTATCTCCCAAGGTCTCCTGCCATCTGAATTTTCCTAAGATTTTATTCCAATGCTCTCTATACAACAGGACACTTCTACTCTGTGGCCTACCTTGCAACTCCATTTCCTCCTTCCTCCTAACCCCCATTAAGTCTGAGCAGTCCATAAAGCACGTTCCTGATCAATTCCCTCAGTGATCAGCAACAGGAACTGGCTTCTCCACAGAAGCTTTATGAAAAGGTCATCCAATTCTCTCTATATACACACCAAGTTTTACTCTACCACAAGGAAGTTCTTAGAACTTATCTGAGTTTGCCATCTTTCCCTATTACAAGAAGGGATTCTGGAGCTGCTCGTTACCAGATTTCCAAGCAGTAGTGCAGAAAGTTCATAAAAAAGAGCACCTTGTGCATTCCAAAGCAGATGGAGGGTGGGATTGAGAGAAAACGCTGTGTCTAATCCATTCTCTCTTTCTATAACCTTATTTCAGAATAAGATCTTAGGAATGTTCTTAAAAATAACCCAAAACCAAAGCACCACACAACAAAAAATAACTACACCAAACATTTGCCTGCTGTCACTTTGCAGCTTACCTGGTTATTTGCAGGCTTGTATTTCAGTCCTGGCTTATTCAATATTCTTTCAATCTGCTCATGGTTGAAGTTGGAGATTCCAATGGCTTTTACCAGACCAGCATCCACCAGCTCTTCCATGGCCTGACAGAAAGAAGCACAAAGTCAGCATGTAGTATACAAAGCCAGGGCCTGAAGAGCACATTCTTCCTCACATGCCTTGTTTCCTTCACGAGAAGCCCAAACTAAGTGTTTAGATTTTCAGCGTTCAAGTCAGAGGACAAAACCCCAGAGCACTGGTGTATTTGTGCCAGGTCTCCTGTGTTCAAAACACTAATTATTTGAGACTGTGGAAATTCACAGCAAGTTAGAAGGGGAAAATGATGAATAGAGACACAACAATCCACTGCTGTACCAGAGAGTCCTTCCAAGGAGTTCTAAATACAAGAGACAGTTCAGACTGCTGAAGGTAATAACACCATCCTAGAGGCTGCTGAGAATAGAAGACATTCTCCTGTGGCTAAACTTACCTCCCACGTCTGCAGAATATCAGTGTTGCTGGGGATAGCCATTCCTTTGTCATCTACCGGGAACAGCTCCTCTCCTGCCTGTCAGTGAGAGAGAAATTGCTTGAAACACTCTTTATGGGGAGCTTGGGTTAGCACCAGCTGAAGACCATGACACTACAAATTCTTACTGCAGGACAAACTAATCCTTATCATTATACTAATTACCTACATATGTATTAGAAAGAAATACTATCTACTACTAGTTTTCAGTCTCTTGTTTGCACATGGTATTATGGCAGTTTTTTTGCCTATAGCCAACCCAGTAAGGACAGATGAACACTGTGTACCCTGGCTCATCAAAATTCATAAGGTGAAACTTAAGTCTCTCCTTGTAATACAGAAAGTAGAATTATAGCCAGTTTACAAAAATACACAGTCACTACCTGGACATAATGAAGTGTTTTACTGAAATGCATAATAAGAATCCATGTAGGACTTGCAATATGTTCACCTTATACTGAACCAGATCTCCTGACAGCTCTCTCATTGTTTAAGATGCTGGTATAGGGAGTGTTAGAACATCCTGTGTCCCACTTAGGGCTGTGTGCTAGATATCAAATAATTCAAGACCAGTTAATTTCTATTTGTACATTATTTATATCACAATATATTTTCACTTTGATAGTTCTGTCCATGTGAAACTAACTTTAAAAATACAGATGTTATGAAGAACACAATCTTAGAAACAAGAGGTAGACGGGAGATTTTGATCAAGCTCTCACTGAAAGACTAAGGTTGGACATATTCAAACTGAAACATCAGTTCCTTCACATGTAGTCAGTAAAAGAGTTAGGAACTAAAAAGTCTGACCTTTTAAAATTCAAGGCCTGTGGAATGCTAAAGCTCCTATAGCAAAGCTCAGTTCAAGCTAGATTGTATTAAAGGACTTAGTGATTAAAGACAGAAATATAAGACAGAAACAACCCCTTATTCTGTAACATGCAGAGGAAATAACTTCTGTCAAAAAGCAAAGTACAGCCCTCTTCACACAAAGAAGGAACCACACCATTGTCAGTTGAGCATACTATGGAGTTGTAAAAGGCAACACAGGCAATAATTAAAAGAACAGAGATATAACTTCTGCTTGCAGCAGGGAAACCCACCCCTCAGGTTCAAGGTGTGCCTCTTCCACGATCAAAAGGGCAACACATGCAGTGCAAGCAGCAATCTCAGAGGTAGGGATCAACAGCTGGGCTCACATGGCCACTGTAAAGCTGAGCACCAGAGCAGTGCTGGCACACAACAGACACAGGATGATCTGTGCCAGCTGGAGCAATCACTGGGCTATAAAGCCATATAGCTCTTCAAAACTGCCACTCACACACAAAAACAAGGATACTGTTGTTACTGCACCTTGAAACCAAGAGGCCAGTGGATGAGGTAGAGATCCAGGTAATCCAGTTTCAGGGCAGCAAGAGTCTTCTGGCAGGCTCCCTTCACCAGAGGCTTCTCATGAAAGGTGCACCACAGCTGGAGACAAAAAGCCAAGGCACACTGTGACCTCCTGGGTTAAAGCTCTTGGAACTCTTCTGTACTGTTCAGCAGGGTGCCTGTCCCCTTTGGAAGCTGATGTGAAACCTGGTCATCCTACAGCTCTTCAAGTGAGGCTTGTTCTGTGAGCAGGATTGGCCTGTGATACTGGGCAATATGTCCAGTGGCAGCACACATGACTGCATGGTGTTCTGGCACACAGCAGAAGTAGTTTTGTTTCACCAATTAATACTTAAACACCTACTAGAAGGTCAGATAGTGCATGATAAAGGACAGCATTACTTCATGACAGAAAAAGTTGAAAGCATCACCCATGTTCATGGCATGTACCGTGCATAATTCTCAGTACAGGATGATGTAGAGTAAGAAGCTTGTCTCAGGAATGGCCTAAGTGATGTTCTGAATTGTTCCATGCTGCACCACAGAGTAGCAAAGTAAAGAACTGCGGGGTTACTTTAAAAAAAATGCTATCTCCTGGTATATCCTATATAACCAGACCCATATACCTTACTGACAACGAAGAGATCCTCTCGTTTCACAGCACCTTCCTTGATTTTCTGCTGGATTCCTTCCCCAACTTCATTTTCATTCTGGTACACATAGGCACAGTCAAAGTGGCGGTACCCGGCATCGATGGCAGCCATCACTGCAGCTGTTACTTTCCCCGGCTGGGACTGAAAAAAAGCGATGGCAAAAAACCTCCCATCAATATAGCATTGGCGACTTTTCTCACAGCAGGATAAAATTAAGAAAGCCACCACACCCAGCGCAACCCCGCTAAATATAAAACAACTAAAATATAAAATAACTAAGATAAAACAAAATCCCGGCGGCGGCCTGGCCGGGTGCCGGTGGCCGGCAGCGCTGCGCGACCGCGACAGTGCTCGCAGGGCCCGGGCCGCGCTCCTTCCTTCCCTCCCTCTCTCCCCATCGCCCTCACGCCGCCACCCAAGCGGGGAGCGCGTCCCGCTACCTTCCATGTGCCCAGCCCCAGAATGGGCATCTTGGCCCCAGTATTGAGCTGCACGTAGCTCGCCATGGCCCCACGAACAGCACAGCCGCGCCTGCCGCCCACCCCGCGCCTTTAATAGCGGGCGGCCGGGCCCGCCCCGCCCAGCGCGGCGCGGGGGTGTCGGGGCGGTGCCGGCGCCAGGCCCGGAGCGCGGGCCCGGGGCCGCTGCCGGGGGGCGAGGAGGAGGAGCCAGCTGCGGCCCCAGGCCGGGGGGAGTGTCCCGAAGCCCCCGGGGTGGGTCAGGCGGTGCTGCCCCCGGGGCTGCGCTCGCCGCACGTGGAGACTTACGTTTCATCGTACGGATTTTGACGAAGTCCTCCAGCAGTACTTCGGTCCCTTGGAGCCACATCCCCGGGGTCGGGATGACAGAGGGGACGTGAGACACAGCTGTCTTCCTGCGCTCAAAGTGCTGTGGGCGCGCCGTGTGCCTTTGCTGGAGTAGCGTGTCCCTGCCACAGGGACGGTGGCCCGGGCTGGTCCCCCTGTCTTGTGGCCCTGTGTGCTGGTACCGCGGGACGGCAGGAGAAACCTCGGTGGCTTGTGAGAGCCAGGAGAACCCGTTCCCTGTGCCAAGTCGGATAAAGGCAGCTTCCACTGCGAGCTGTGGCTTAGGAGTAATTTAGGACAAAGTGAGCTTTAAAAAAAGAACTTTATTTTGCATTTTGGGAGAGGTTTTTTTAAAGCGTTATGTAAGTCACAGAAGAGGAACAGTGACTTTTTAATGAGTGACATAATGATCGTGTTGTCCCTCTGTTTTTAGGGAAGTGCTGAGGACATTGCAGAATAAAATGCATGATTGTAATCATATGTGGTAGTGGCCAGCAATCTCACATCAGAAACTGGCTCTGATGCTTTTGCAAACAAGCATACGCTGTTCTGCTGAAGAGGCCACAGTGCAATGGAAAAACCCAGATTTGCCTGGGAGGCTTTGCTGCTTATTCACACGTGGAGAGTTTCTTCAGGTGTGAGCATTTGCTCTGGGTGCCTCTCCCTGCTCTCTGCAGCTTCATATTTTTTGCTCCCTTTAAGTAAGGACAGCAAGGTAATTCGTTTTACTCTTTAAAGTTCCTTCTGTTTTGTGTCAGAGGGATGCAATGTCCTTTCACTTGGATCACAGAACTATTACACAACTTGGTGCTTATCTCTTACAGCTTGGGTTGAGTTTTCCCTGATGGTTTCATATCAGAGAGATGCCTCCATCTTGTCACAAGAGGCTTCAGGCAGAAGTTCTGTATTTTGTTTTAGCTGTTCACTCTCACAAGAGGAGCCCTTCCACTCAGAGCTGTAAGGCAAGTCAGCTTCCCACTGTTTACCTCTCCCGAAGGTCTAGTGTGGGCCATCACATGGCAGTGGGACCTTGGGGGAGGAAGAAGTACTGCACGTGTTACCCTGTGACAGCCAGCCTGCTAAATCTCATGTCCTGTGTCCTTGACAACATGGTCAGCTGTGTCTTTACAGTGAGTACTGGCAATGAGGAACTGTGAGGGGGAGGAGGGTCTTCTTTTTTTTTTTTTCCTTTATCCACATGCAAGATATTGCACTGAAACAAAAGACGTAATATGAGTTTTCAGTTTTGCTGACTTTAGTATTTAGCATTTAGTAACTAAATTCACCACAAGTTGTGACTTTGGTGACCAGCAGTGTTTGGAATCTGAGAACAGAGCCCAGAATAATGGAAGGGGGTATGTCCTTATGGAGGCAGTATTTAGCAGAGAGACCCAGTGGCCTGTAGAAAAAAGCAGGAAGGCAAAGTCAGGAGGTGACAGAGTTGCTAAGTGCTATCATCTACAACTAAGGGGAAGAGTTGCAGGTGTCTGCAGCTTCAGAGCTGCTGACAGACACAGGCATAGTTTAAACCAGAGTATGAAGGTGAAGGCATGCAGGTTTCAAACTTGAATCACTGGGAAGCACGTGAGGAATTTCTGCCTTGCTTGGAGGGGAGGTTTATCTTGCTCAATGTGGTGTTCCAGTTCAACCTCCAGATGCTAGGAGAAAGATTTGAGGGGTTTGGCCAGCGCTAACTGTAGAAGACCTCAGCCTCTTTTTCACTCTGTGCTCAAATCAGTCCAGGAGCGTATCTTGGTGGATCTTTCATATTCTCAGATCTGATTATGCTTTTTGTCTTCATGCTAGTATTTATCTAATCCCACCTGCTTAAATAACAAGCTCCCGGAACAGCCAGGGATGAGGAAGTGGTCCTGCCAACCCCCTGTGGTGATTCTGCCTGTGGGAAGGACAGGTTTAATCCAGCAGGGGAAGCCGGGGCAGGGGAAAACCATGAACTGCCCCAGGTTGGTCAGAACTGATTCCAGCCGGCTCTAAAACCAGTGCTGCTGCCCGGGGTGACTGAGCTCTGGCAGATGGGAAGCACTTGTGTGTCCCCCACAGTCCCCCTGGCCAGTGAAGAAGGAGGACAGCACCTCACTCCAAAGGGGATGGCTGCTGAGGGGCCTGCAGGCTGGGACACCCCTGGGGACAGTATATTACCCACCCAGGAGGTCTAGGACACAATAAGCAGGAGTGAGTGGTGAAAGGAAACCAAGACACGCAACATTACCCTCTAAGCCACCCTTGTTTCCAGGGAGGGATTGGGTTGGCCTGGATGTAATCTGTGGTAACAACAGGGAAAGGGGAGAGGAGGACAGGACCCAGGGAATTAGTGTTTGTCCTAAACAGAGGCTGGGGAAGGGGGAGAACTGCATTTACTCATCTGTTCTTCTGTGTTCTTTTTCCTTTCCTCAGTACCTGAATTTGTGAAATGAAGTTTGTGTTAATTGGCAGTAAATAATCTTAGATTGCCCGGAGATGACGCTATTTTGCCTGGGACAGTAGCTGTCGGAGAATGCATGTGACACCCAGCCCTGTCACGGCCCAAAACTGGAGTAATGAGAAGAACTCTGGAAGGAGCAATGATCCTGGCCCTGGGAATACACAGTAGTGAAAGTGGTGCAGCCAGTGCATGTCCAGGGGTGAGTGCAGACAGTGTGAGAACACTGAAGAGAGGAGAGACCTGGGCGGGCTGGGTGGAAAGGTGTTTGAAAGGGATAAACAGGTGCTTTCTCCCCTGGCATCTTGGGGGAAACTGAAAACTGATGGCAAAGTGAAAACAAAGCCTCTTCAGGCAGCCTGAGTTGCAAGGTTAGGTAGACCTGTGGAGGTGGGAGTGCTGCTCCCCAAAATGTGAGTGGTCTCTTCACAGTCCTTTGCTCAGAATGAAATTGTGGAAATGTTGAACACTTGCACCAACTGTCCCTGAAGTGGCTGTGTCAGTGCTGGGAAGCTGGAGCACATGGGATACAGCTTTTGCCTTGTAAGAGCAGAGTTCTGGGAAGTTTGGCTTCTATGCTACTAGCAGGCACTGCCCTTCACAAGAGAAGAAGGCTTTAGGATCCAGCAGTGAAGTGCTGTGGGGAACAATGGTCTCATCCTGCTGATCCCACAAATCAGACTGCTCCACACTTGCTTGGACTGCTGGGTTGTGTTTATAGGTGAGGGGGAAGGGACCCTGAAAAAGTGGTGATCACTGATGCTGTGGCCTGAAAGCTCCAAGGTCTGAGCACAGTTACTACTGCCCCTCTGGTATCACTTGATAAGCTGTTGGGACATCAAGGAGTGACTTACGTGTGCTGTACTGGATGCAGCATGCCAGAAGATAGGTAGATTAGTGGCATGACGAAGGATAATGCTGTGAGTTCAGCTTGGAAAACATTTGAGAAGAGGTTGGAAAATACGTTGACTGTTGCAGTCTTGATCCTGATAATTTTGTCTGCTGGAGAAGGGACGGGTTTGGGGTGTTTTACATTCACACTGGTGAGGTGTTAACTACACTAGTCTGCAGGGACAAGGGGTGAAGTTTATAATGAATATATATTAAGATTATGATTATGTTAAAGTTGGAGTTTGTATAAGGATGAAACAATTCTTAATATATCTTTGACTTAAGTGAAGGGTGGAATGTAAAGAACATAAATTGCAGAGGGTATCAGGGGATAACGGTGGTGACCTGTGTGGAGACCACTGAAACAGACACCCTGTCTCATGCCAGAATTTAAACCCAGAGTGCTGTGACTCAGGAACCCTGCTGGAGACATAGGTGCACTTTTTGAAGAAGGTCCATGCTGAAAGGATTTATTTCCAAGGGGACTGCAGCTGGTGAATGAGTCATGTTTGAACAAGGAAATCCCTGAAGGCACTGTGGCCACTGGGTAACCTGTGCTGGAGAAAGTGTGCACTAAAAAGACAGCCTTTATTGTTCAATAAAAATGTGTATTTGATCTTAGCAGAGCTGTCTCACCTCAGGCTGGGGATTACAGATGATTTTATGGGTTGTTTCCTTTAGGAAGCAGCAAAACAAACGTTCTTGGATTACATTTTCATGAACTGAAAGCGGAAATTTTGGAAAGATGTTCCTAAGGTGCTTGTTTTCTTGAACAAAGGCTCTACTCTTTTCCCTTGAAGCCCAGTGTGCAACTTTATGATTGGGCACCTGTCCAGAAATAGGAAACAGAAGGGTGACACAGCCCCAAAAGCAAATAGCTGCTCATCTCAGCTGGGGCTGTGGGGCCAGGGCAGCAGGGGATGGGTGGGCTGAAGGGGGCTGCCTGCAGAGACGGATGCAGGTAGAGGCCCATTAGGTGCAGCCAGGAGAATTTGCCCCCGAGGCTGACAGGGCCAGAGGGGATGTCCGCGCTTCGGGCTCCGCAGAGAGGGGCTGAGCCCCCCGTGCCAGCAGCCAGAGCCCCGGGCTGTGTGGCAGCAGGGACGTGCCCGCAGCAGCGGGGCTGTCCCGGGGCTGGGGCTGGGGCTGGGCCGGCGGGCAGGGCAGGGCAGGGCAGGGCAGGGCGCAGCGCGGGTCGCCGAGGGCTGGCCGCCCTCTGCTGCCCGCACGGGAATGTGCTCTGTCCCACGGAAAATCCACACGTTCAGGAGAAAACCTGGGTAAAAGTACTGCTCACCACGCACCTGTGTGTTTTCTGCTTATAGATTATTATTTTGTTTCCTAAAGTAGTAAAAATTCCTTTCTTAGTTCTGGAGTGATAAAACGGCTGGTTGTCTCACTCATCCTGAGGAAGTGAGTCTTTAGTTCACATTTCTCAGGTTTTTCTGCCATAACTGCTGACTATCCTACTCAGCATGTTGTATTGAGGCAAGATAAATTATAAATGTGAATATGTAGTTCAAAGTCTTGTCCTGTTTTCTCCTTAATAATTCCACATTTAGGCAGAAAATTATTACAGTCTCCATTTTATTCTTTTGGAACAATTTTACTGTATCTTTGTTTGAAAAAGAACAAACAAAAGATAATCACTGAATACATATGCTGTGGTAATCACTGAATACATATGCTGTGACTTCATTAGCTGCAGGAGGAGAGAGGCAGTATGAAAACTAGATAAACTGATAGGAAGAATATCAGACCAAGCTCTGAAGGAGGGCAGGATATGACCATCTTCAGTATTCTGCATTGAACGGGTAGTCCTTGTGAGTTTTGCCCCTGAAGGGAATAAAACGATCTCATTTTAGCCATGATTTTTTCCCAATATATTAAGCTCTTGTAGTGCTTAGAGAAACCACCAAGGTGGGATCTGAACTACATAATTGTAGGATAGGTTTGTTCCAGATTTGTTTTCCTCTATAGTGTGTGGTTTTTCTACACATAGAACACCCAAATTACTTCATCATTCAGGCTCTTGGCATTCTAGGCAGTATTTAGATGTAAGACCTCTGTGTAGATAGTATTCATCTTAAGGTTTGGAAAAAACCAAATACTAAATGCTACCACTTACGTGCTCATTGTATAGACTCTCCAGTTTCTGTTAAAGCTGAAAAGAGTTGCCATCTCCTCTTTAGTCAACTTGAAGTCAAACACCTAACAAGAGAAACAGCTGAAATCATGGCTCTGAACAAACCAGAGACTAAGCAAAATCCACAAAATTAAAGAACAACTCTAAAAAGGGAGGGAAGCTGGTTAGAATAAATGACTGCTTCATGAAAAAGGCATCTCTATATTACACCAAGAATGCATTGGAAGAGGGAATAAAAAATTTAATGCAAAGTTACAATTATACATGCCAGCTGTTGCAGGACGCTTGGCAAGCTCTTGCATCTGCCACTTGTGAAAGATGCATCTTTCTGTCCTATTCCAAAGTAACATCTACAATAGTTCCATTTTTACTTAATCTATTAAAGCTTTTAGAAATCCCAGTGATCAGTTTCAGTCAAAGACCAATGAATTAACAATGGAGCAACATGGTTTGTGAACACCAGGACTGTTTTTTAATGTCACTTGCTCTACATAAGCCTTTTGTGGTGTGCTACTGCACTCAAGTGCCAGTGAAGAACCATGTGCCAATTCATCTGCAGTCTGCGGAACAGAAGACACCATGTAAAGTGACTGCTAAAATTGTCAGCATACAGTTTCCAAAAAACTTGGTTCATTCCTGCTCTCCAACTGTAACCTTATGTTTAGCCCTCAGTAGTGTGTAGGTAAACAGACAAAAGAACAGACAGGGTTCTTGCCTGAGCAGGAGCTGGGAAGAATGATAAAGGACCACTGCTTGCTCTGCAGGGAGAAGCCAAGCCATCCCTAAAGGGCAGCACCCAGATCACTCCTAATCCCTCACCTGGNATCCCTCACCTGGAAGTTCTCCACAATGCGCTGGGGTGTGACAGACTTGGGAATCGCAATCACATTTCTCTGGATCTGGAAGCGAAGGAGAACCTGCAAGAACAGACAACTGAATCATTCCTCCTGCTCTGGGGGAAGCATAGCCTGTTCCAACAGCTCTTACCCCTAAGTTATACACAATTCTGCAGAGCTGCATTTCAAATCGTTCCTGTCCCTGCAGCCCTGGTTGCACTGCCTGGAGGGCAAAGAGTGAAGTGGTGGAGCCTCACATGGAAGGCCTCCTTTCCCATCCAGTTTTGGGCCAGTCAATTCTTTTTCCTGCCTACCTAGACTTCTATCAAGATTTCATTCTCTACAAGAGGACTTGAGATAAGACTGAAACATTACAGCATCTGAAAATGGCTCAAGAAAATGTTGCAGACAGAGCACTCTTGCAAGTGTGCATTGCAGGCTGCACAGAAAACAGACCTGCACTGCTACCTCACACCACAGTGACTGGGAACAAAGAGCCAGCCTGTCCTCTACATTGTCATTATCTGTCCTGTGTTATAGGAATGGGTACCCACTCTCTGTCATCTCTGTACCTGGGCTGTGGACTTCTTGTGCTTGGCTGCAATTTCTTTGATCTTGGGGTCATCCAGAAGGGAAGGATCCTCTGGCTTCGCCCTATCCAGAGGAGAAATAGTACCAGAAATCTGTTTTTAGATCAAGGACTAATAGTACACTTACTGTCTCAGTGCTTCAAGTGTAATCCATGCCAGCTCCCTCACAAATTGCAAAGCAATCCTACCATGGTCTGTCAGGAGAGCCAAGGGGGCTGTATGCTGTCACAGCAATCCCTTTGGATTGACAGTAGTTCACCAGCTTCTCCTGGGTGAGGTATGGATTACATTCAATCTGCCAACAGAAGAGTGCAGAGATTGATAGCAATACAACTGCTGTAACTCACTCCAGGGATTATCTCCTAATACACTTAAAGGCTGGTATTTGTCCTCATGTGCCAGTCTTTGCAAGATACTATTCAGCCTTAGTTTTCTACAGCACTTACTTTTACAGGGAGATTTCTTGTACCTCTGGGTTTTTGCTCTGGGGAAAGAGCATTTCATAGGGCTCATCCCTGGGTTCTTTGGTCCCAAGGAGGCATGTTCTGAGGTGCTCCTCACATTTCTAAGCAGTAGTTTAGCAAATATGAAAACTTCAATGCCTTGTATATTCAGCAATAATGTGGAGTGGGATTAGGAGGACATGCTGCATCTGCTCTGTTCTCTCCTCTTGTCTGTTCTAGGCATAAAAGCCTCTTTCTCATGAGTTTATGTGAATGGATTCCATAGATATCTGTAGTTTCAGACAGAGGTGCATTTTTTCCTCTTAGCATGCTCTTTTAATTGTAACTACATGCAAAGACTGGCAAGCTTTGGAGACTGAGTGAACTTAGTACTCTTAGTGAACCTGCAAGAAGTGCTGAATTCAGAACGTAGGAGATGTCCGAATCTGTCCAAGGCCCCTTGAAGGGATAACCTTCTACAGCTCCTGCATACAAGGGGCAGTGGCTGCTGTGTGCAAACAAAGACTAGGTGATTTTTTTTGACATGTGTTTATACACACATCTTATTTTTTATTTTATATAAATAAAACAATTTTCAGGAAGCCACTGGTGTGCCATTAAATGCTCTGCCTGTGTATAGACAGTAAAAACTGACCTCCCTTTTCTAACTGGGTGACTGAATTGTGCATGCCATGCACACGTGTTGTGTGAAAAATTATCTGCTATTAATAACAGATTGATGCCATTACTAAGAACGAGTATTTTTAGAAGTTCTTCTTGTAATTTGTGTAATGCAACTCCATTCCCTATCAGGACACAGGAGATCTACATCATCTTTATGTGTACTCAGAAATAATCACAGGGTGTTAATGTGCTGTGTCTACTTTGTTCTCCCTTTTCCCATCTTCTTATGCAACTGTAATCGGATCTTTATAATCCCAGAAAACTGTTCACCTGCACTCACTTTGCAGCTTACCTGGACATTTGCAGGCTTGTGCTTCAGTCCTGGCTTGTTCAAGATTCTTTCAATCTGCTCATGGTTAAAGTTGGAGACACCAATGGCTTTTACCAGTCCACAGTCCACCAGTTCTTCCATGGCCTGATACAAAGAGGAGCAAAGTCAGCATCCAGTACACAAAGCAGGCCTGAGGACATTCCGCCTGGTGTGGCTTTGTTTCCCTTTGTGGGAAGGGAAGGACAGCTGTTTGGAGCTGCAGAGATTTTCTCCTGGGGGAAAGTGCATACTGGTGTATTTGTGCCATGTCTTCCATCTTACCCAAACCCAAAGGCTCCTTTCTTGAGATGGCAGAAATTCACACTAAGTTATTTACACATGGAAAATAATGATAATCGATAATGTGTTGTTGAGCCAGCACTGGAGGGCTGTGCTGTGGGCAAGATCACAACCTAATTTATTTCAGCAAAGTGTATCTGGGCAGTTTAAGAACAGTGGTGAGGACATTTGTGTTTCTGTTCTGGTCAAGTCTGGCCTGCAGCTCCACTGAAGCATATCAACTTTACTAAGCATGTATGTTTTGAAAAGCTGCATTGTTTATGGTACATTAAATATGGTAAATAAATGCATAAGAACTTTGTGAGTGCTGAAGGTAATGAAAGCATGGAAAATACTACCAATAACAGAAAGCATGATTTCTCCCACTGTGGCTGAACTTACCTCCCATGTATCTAGAAAATCTGTGTTGCTGGGTATAGATACTCCTTTGTCATCTGTGGGAAACAGCTCATCTCCTGCCTGTCAGTGAGAGAGAAAATGCTTGAAACACTCTTTTTATTGGGAAGTTAATACCAAGACAACTGAAGACCATGATAGCTTTAACTACTGGTACAGAAAATTCTAGTGTTTGTCTACATTGTTCATGCAGGTTTATGGCATTTTGCCAGCAACCATTCCTAGTAGGAGGGACAGGTGTATCTCCTGGACCCAGCAAAGTGGTGACTCACTAAAACACGTATAGATAAACGAGTCATACCACTTGTGGAACAAAGTGGAACAAACACGCTTCATGTACTCCTCTATTATGCCTTTAAGAGAGAACTGGTTTCTTTGAAGGACCTGTTAAGGTCCCAGGAAGATTTAAGTCTAAGTTTAGGCTGAGTCACGTATGAACAACATATTATGTAAATACACAGGTGTCCTGTGTGGGGAGCCTTGGTTGAAGTTGGTGGCACTAGGCAAATCAGAACATCCCAGATGTACAAACTCAGAACTCCACACATCTCCATATTGCTCCACATCCAGTGTTGTGCAGATGTCAGAGTATTATGCCATGACACTTTTACTGGTGGCTTTGTTCACATAAAACTAAGACAGCTTTGAAAGTAAGACGAACAGTTGACAAGCTCAATAGCAACAGAGAGAATGGAGATCTTAAACTGTCTGTAGTGGAAAGAAAAAGCCACAACTAGATGTAGACTGAGACATTAGCTTATTTGAAGTACATGAAGGATGAGATATATTTCATGTACTTCTGACACGGATATCAGAAAGTCTCACCTTTTGAAATCCCAGGTCTGTGTAACAACTTTAAGGCTCCTACAGCAAAGGTCAGCTCAATCTGTACTGTATTAAAGGACTTAGTAATTAAAGAAAGAAATGGAAGACAGAAACATTCTCTTGTTCAGTGATTCTTTAACATGCAGAAGAAAGAATTTCTGTCAGGCAGCAAAGTATGGCCTTCCTTCGCACAAAGCAGGGGAGGATGATTTAGCCCAAAGTAAAGCAGTACAACTCAATCCTGCAGCCAGAGGCCTGATCTTAGTGCTGGGTCTGCCTCTCTGTTATCACGAGGGCAGAGGACGCTGTGCAAGCAGCAGTCTCGGGGCAGAGATCAGGGCCCGGCTGACGTGGGCAGAGGAGAGCGGAGCGGGCAGCACCGGAGCAGTGCTGGTACAAGAGACACGGGCTCTTTCTGCACTGGAGCAGCAGTGGTGCTGCAAGTGCTCCTGGCACTTTTGAGGAGCTCTCCAGGAGTGAAAACCAAGGGCAGTGCTGTTACTGTACCTTGAAGCCAAAAGGCCAGTGCATGAGGTAGAGATCCAGGTAATCCAGTTTCAAGTCAGCAAGAGTCTTTTGGCAGGCTCCCTTCACCAGAGGCTTCTCATGAAATGTGGACCACAGCTAGAGGAAAAAAACCAAGGCACACTGTGATCTGGGTTAAATCTCTTTCCTGAAGGAGGAAAAAAGCCTAGCACACTTTCTGGAACCATTTCTGATTAAAGCTTATTTTAAACAGTCCCATGAAAATGGAGAACAGGGAGCACATCTTAGATAACTCTCTACAAAATACAGTGACAAAAAAGCTTCCATCAGTATGGGTCTGAACTATGCTCCTAATTACTCCACACAATAGCGCACAGCTTTCCTCTACTGCTCTGAATTTCCCTCTAGGTATATGTTGCCACAAAGCAGGCCTTCCCCTAGATCTTAGGTCACCAGATTCTTACCTTACTGACGATGAAAAGGTCTTCTCTTTTCACAACTCCTTCCTTGCTTTTCTGCTGGATCCCTTCCCCAACTTCACTCTCATTTTGGTACACGTAGGCACAGTCAAAGTGGCGGTACCCGGCATCGATGGCAGCCATCACTGCAGCTTTTACTTGCCCAGCTGCAGACTGGAAAAAGAAGAAGATTCCAAATCAAAGCATACAGGCCATTTCCTAATTATCTAGAAATTAAAGAAACACATACAATGTGGTTTTAAGTAGAGTTTTTCCATCCCATGTTCTTAAAGCTCTATTCATCTTACAAATGCAGGCTGCTGGGTTTGAAGCCAGCCTCCAGTCATTTATCCTTAGCCCCATGCAGGCTCAGCCCAACAGCCAGGTAGAGAAAAGCCTCCAACACCAGGGCAGCTTGCCAGAGCTGGACCAGGGGGAACCATGTTATGTGCCAGGGAGCTCAGCAGTGCCTCTTGCCCAGCACTCCTTGCTTCCCAGTGCAAAGAAGAGAAACAATCAAACTGCCCCTCTTGGGAGAATTTTAATTCCATAGGGAGCGCAATGGTGTACAGCTTAGTCATCCACATCACTTTGGAGTGTTGTACTGTTACTTAGCCCAGCTTGGCCTGCAGCACATCCCACCTGTAATATGAAGTTTATGTCAGCTGCTTCCTTCAGAGACAGAGGAGATGTGCATTTCTTTGTGTTTCTATACTCTGAAAGGGCACATTAGAGCTGTGCACAAAGAAATGTTGGCATATCTTGTTCATACAAATCCAGCAATGTTTGTTTTTAGGCAGTGTATAGATCACTGATTTTGTAGTCATCGTAACAGCGGTGCAAACCTCTTTGTCAGAACTTGCTTGAAACGCATGAATTGTCTTCTAAAGCCATATTTTATGACCAGATGATTCCTGGTGACCTCGCCCAGGATTACTGTTACTCAGCACTGAAGCAGCAGGGAAGCCGAGTGCTCCACTACAGCGGCACGGGAGCCTTGGCTGCGGGAAGGGGCAGGGAGAGGGGCCCGGGAGGCCGCTGCAGCCGCGGGAGCCTGGTCGGGAAGGAGGGGACGGGATCCACGCATCCCTGGGGGGTACGGGAGGGACGGAGCCGCCTCTCACGGACTGGGGAGAGCCAGGGGCCACGTCTCCCCCGTGGCGGGAGTGGGACGACAAGGACGGAGGGCACACTAAGGGAAAGCAGCTTCAAAAGCAGCGCCGGGGCTCCAGAGACCACCGGAGCGAGATCCCCGGCAGCATCCCGGCCGGGATGTCGGGGGTGCCGGCAGCGCTGCGCTCCGGCCCGGGGTGGCGGCGGGACGGGTCACCGAGCCGAGCTGCCCCCGCGCCCTCCCCACCCCCGAGCGCTCCGGACCCCTCCGGAGGAGCTGGCACCGGGTGCGGACCCAGCCCCTCCGAGAGCGAGGGACCGCGGCCCCCGTTACCTTCCATGTGCCCAGCCCCATGACGGGCATCCTGGCCCCGGTGTTCAGCTGCACGCAGGTCGCCATAGCTCCAGCCGGGAATGCTGCCCGGTAGTACCGCCCGCCGAGCCTTATAATGACGGCAGTGCCGTGCCCGCCCCGTCCCGGGACCAGCCCGCCCAGGAGAGCCACAGCTCTGCGGCCGCGGTGACACCGGGCTGGGGCGGGTTAGTGCTGCTTCTCCGCCAGTGCCCGGAGCTGCTCTGCCTGCGGCTGAGAGCTCTGAGCCTCGGACTGAGCAAGGCTCTGAGCCCTTCGGCAGGAGCAGCGTGTCACCACGGCAGCGATGGTGGCCCAGGCTCTTTCAGAGCTCCCGTGGTGCCTGTGTGAATCTGGAGCATTCAGCCCTCGGTGCCTCTTCGAAGGTGGGATGATGCTTGCAATGACAGGAGAGGAAAAGTGACCTCCTTTGTGGGAATAAATTATAAAGAAGTTATTTTAAAGAAAAATGTTTAGTGTTGGAGAGGTCTCTTTCAATGTTCTTTGAAAGTTGCAGAATAATAGATGTTATGTTGGGGCTGTCTGAGAAACTTTGCTGCATGCTTGTGCTTGAAGAATTTATTCAGGGGCAAGCATCAGTTGGGAGTACAAGGATGCATTTTTCTCTGTGTGCCTTTCCCACAGCACATGCCCAGGAGCTTTGTAGCTTTTTTTCCCTCTGCTTACCTGAGGGCAGACAATTTTTTGTCTCTGTAATCCTCCTCCTGTTTTTTGCCAGCACCATTAGCCATCCTCAGCAGGATGCTTCAGTTAAAATCACAAAATAATAATATAATGCAATGTTTGCCATGCTCAGACTCTTGGGGTTTGGTTCAGGGGACAGTGAAAT
The DNA here is from genome assembly GCA_013400975.1 of Atrichornis clamosus. Taxonomy (NCBI): domain Eukaryota; kingdom Metazoa; phylum Chordata; class Aves; order Passeriformes; family Menuridae; genus Atrichornis; species Atrichornis clamosus. The sequence goes on along the minus strand of WBMZ01000587.1, from coordinate 7,031 downwards.
AAAGAGATTGTGATACTAGGAGTGCTGGTAATTCTATCACAAGCAAGCTGCTTGCACGGGAGGCCTGCTGCCATCCAGACCTGGGGGTTTTCACACTTCCTTCCTTCCTACTGTCCCTCCCTCAGTTCAGGGAAACAGACACCATCCATCTGCAGAGTTGTAGCACAGCTCCAGTCGTGGCACTGTGTTTGGTGGCCATTCCTGGCAAGCACTGGTGATGCTGGGCAAGGGACTAGAGCTAAGCTTAACAGAGGGGCAGAGCTGGTGTGCAGAGTACTGTCAGGGAGATGGACCATGCAGTGTTAGCTGGGCTCAAAGATCAGTTTGCCATCCCTGACCTCTGTCTTAATTACTAGCAGAAGTTGTGTGGAGACTTGTCCTGACAAGGACTGTTGCCCTTCACAGAAGCCACCCTGTTTGGAAACATCAAAGTGATCATCTGCACTGTTGTACGCTGTCCCCTGCTGGCTGATGATGACTGCTAACCCTTAGGCAATAGGCACTTCCCAAATATATTTATACAAATAAAATGCTGAGTCATGCCTGTGATTTGGTTTTTCAGGGCAGATGAAGTACCAGTTTGCCTCTGCTCTCCCTTGTTATTTCCTGAATACTCAACAAAGTGGTGTAATGCTCTAACTCCAGCTGTAGGACGCTGTGTAGGAACTGCCAGCATCAATTAGACATTTATGTAGCTTCCTCTGCGGCCTGCGAAAGCGAGTGGCTTGATTTTCCCCAATGGCTTCTTGAATGAGAGATGTCTTTTAAAAAGGATTTTGGGCAGGTTTGCATTTTGCTTTGTTGTTTGTGCCTGCTGGTGTGAGACCTTGCCCAGATCATGCCAGACATGGGAGCTGTCAGTTGTTTCTGTCCTGAAGGTGTGGCTGGGGTTGTCAGATGATGGCAGGGCCTTTGGGAAAGAAGTATGATGTTCATCAGCAGATGACAACTAGCCTGGGAAATACGGCCAACTGTGTGCTTGATGACATGCCCAAGTGTGCCTTGCATGAGGTGAGGAATTGTGTGAGGAAGGGCCTGATTTGACCTGGGTGCCAAGGTTTGCACTAAAACTGGAGGCTTATTGTAGCACCTCTCTGCTTTGTTGAAATTTGCATGTAGTAATTTTAATTCACCAAAAATCACAGCTTCAGGAGTTGAGCAGCATTTGGCACTTGACAAGTACAAGACTCTAAATGTTCCAAGTATACATATATATATTCATATATATATACACGAATTTCTAGAAGATATTAGAATGTGATCTCAACATCAGTGTGCTGAGATGAATATTTGCATGTTTTGTTTTCTTGTTGGAATGAGTGTAAATAGGTACTAAACACCTAAAGCTGTAATGTATCTGAGGCCCATTGTCCTGTCTCTCTCATAACCAAAATGCTCAGGCCAAAAGCATCTTTCATACATGCACTGATACCTACAAACCAAAGATGCACAATGCAAGTAGGTCAAGCTTGTCTAAGTGTATTTACCCATTGCATACTAAATTAAATAGAAGCTAGTTTCAGGTGTTGGTCTCCTGTTGCTTGCTGACCCACAGTTCATACTCAGGCTTTTCACACTCAACTGTTCTTGTCAGCATTGCTGTGTCAATGCTTATTATACCAAGTTATTCAACTTTTGATCAAGACAAGATCTTGATGCTCTTGTGACATCATTTAAAATTGAATAGGGATGATTATTTCCCATGACATTGTTGATGCAAGTTGCTTGGTCTGTTTATTTTAACATTAGAATAGAACTTCCAAACTAGCAGTAATCCAAACATTTTTATTTTGGTTAAGACTATAATTGAACACTAATCTCTGTCCAGTTTCAGGACGTAAAAAAATGTGACTGAAATAAGGCCCATGAGATCATATGCATCTGTAAGTCTGGACACTTCTCCCATTTATTTTTCTTTCCCAGAAAGCTTTGGGCTGCCCTCTAGAAGTAAAGTTAATTGTTGTCTTCTGTCTTCAGGCAGTGATTATGTAGTTCATTCTTTCAGGATAGATCTTTTCCCTGTGTCCACATATCCTTAACCCTGCAGCCTTAACTGGTGTTGATGCAAGACAGAAGATAAAATCAGTTGCTAGTTCATTCTTCTGTTTTCTCCTCTGCTATTTCAGCCATGCAGAGACACTCATGTAATGAGAATTATTATAGCCCATATTTTGTTATTCAGAACAATTGTACTATTTCCTTCCAAAGGAAAAAAAACCAGAACAGAAGTCACTGAATACAGATACTGTGCCTTTGCTGGCAGGAGAGATACAGTGTATAAGCTACAGAGTGGACAACTTGAGGCAATGGTAGAACTCATTAGACCTTGGAGGCCTAACAAAGGAGGGCAGGGAAAAAACATCTTCAATATTCTGCATTGAAAGGGTACTCCTTGTGATTTCTGCACCTGGAGGAAATCCAAGAGGAAAGATTACTCAAGGCTAAAATAATTGCTGTATAGAACAACAGTGAGTGTACAGAGGAGCCTTCAAGGGAGGATCTGAACTGAGTAACTGCAGAATGAATTTAAGAGACTAAATAGTATAGGAATAGCATACAGCACCAACAAGTTCCAGTTTTTTACTATTATTCAGGCACTGAACAGTGGTGGGATCAAGTTACTTTCTAGATAAAGAGTTAAAATAGACCCAACAGCAGTTTCCGTGGCCTTTCAGCCAAGACTTCCTGTCTTGCTCTTGGCTTCCAAGGTGCATATCTGCAAGCAGTTGTGCTTTGTACTGAACAACAGATGGTCACGGCCTCTCACAACCACCTATGTAAGAGCTGACGTCAATTTATAATACCTCACAGAGAAAAAATTGCTATAAGTTTAAAGCTGCCTAATGCTTGTTTCTCCCATTGGCACAGCCAAAGTTATCAACTAGAACCCTCATTTTGGAATTCCAGGCACACACTTTCCTGGCGGATGGATTTACAAGGAATACACAGAATGACTTATACTCATCTTTCAGTCAATAAAGTGAAAGTATAAAACCAGATGCTTCATCCCACAAATTATTTCAGATTTCAAAATATACCAAATTCAAACAGCTATACCAGTTCCTATGAGATCAGAATAAAGATCACTGAAAATGTAAGAGCTTGAAGAACACAAACTGTCACTTACGTGACCATTTCACAGATCCTCCAGTTTCTGTTTAAACTGAGAAGGGTTGCCATCTCCTCTTTAGTCAATTCAAAGTCAAACACCTAAAAAGAAAAAAACAGCTGGAAATAACTTCTTTGAACAAATCAGAAGCAAGATTCACAAGACAAAAGAACAAGTTCACATCAGAAAGGGTGCTAGTTACAACTGATGGCTTCATGAAACAGGGAAAGGAAAAGAAGTATATTTGGCTTTTGGAGAGTCTAGGGGCACAGGGAAGAAGCAAAAACAAAAGCTAATGGTTGAAGTTACATGTGCCAGCTGTTCCAAGGTGTTTGGTGAGCACATAAGTGTTGCAAAGTGCCTCCATTCTCCATTTTTTAAAGATGGACCTTTCTGTTCTATATCAAAATAAAATCTACACCTTTCATATTTCAGTAAAACCAACTATATTACTTCTGAAGTCCTGATGTCCAATGTCAGGAAAAAAACCGTGGCTTAACAGTCAGAGGAGCTATGTGATTTATTGACACCAAGATTCTTCCCTTAATGCTGTTTACTTTATATTTTGAGGAATGTTGCTGCATTTGGGCTCCAAGCGAGCCCTGCCCACTATTTCATTATTTGCATGGAGACACCATGCAAAGTGCCTGATAAGGTTATAAGCATACTGCTTCCAAGAGCTCTGTCTATTCTTCACCTTTAGTTTCCACTGTAGCCCTGACTTCCAGACAGAAAGAGCCCAGTCCTCTTGCCAGGGGAAGACATGGCAAGGGTGATAGGACCACTGCTTGCTCTGCAGGGAGAAGCCAAGCCATCCCTGAAGGGCAGCACCCAGCTCACTCCTAATCCCTCACCTGGAAGTTCTCCACAATGCGCTGGGGTGTGACAGACTTGGGAATCGCAATCACATTTCTCTGGATCTGGAAGCGAAGGAGAACCTGCAAGAACAGACAACTGAATCATTCCTCCTGCTCTGGGGGAAGCATAGCCTGTTCCAACAGCTCTTACCCCTAAGTTATACACAATTCTGCAGAGCTGCATTTCAAATCGTTCCTGTCCCTGCAGCCCTGGTTGCATAGCCTGGAGAGCAAAGAGGGAAGTGGCGGAAGCCTCCATGGAATACCTCCTTTCCCATCCACTTTTGGGCCAGCCAATTCCTTTTCTTTGCACCCAGAATTTTAGCAGTCTATGCAAGACTTTCATTCTCTGCAAGAGGAGTTAAGAAGGGAAGTCGTAACTGAAGATGGGTCAAGAATATTTTCTTGACTGATGGCCAAAGAGCTAGTAGTAGCATATATTGTAGGCCACAGAATGGACAACCTGAATTGCTTGTTTACACCACAAAAAAGCAGCACTATTCCCAGGTAACACTGGTAGAAGCTGTTCCCTCTCTTCAGACATAGTTTCTTAAACTGCTGTGTTACAGGAAGGGGTACCCACTGTGTGGCACCTCTACCCACCTGTGCTGGGGTTTTGCTGTGCTTGGCTGCAATCTCTTTGATCTTTGGGTCATCCAGAAGAGAAGGTGCTTCTGGCTTAGAACTTGACAAAGGAGGGGAAAAAAAGGAAGAAACAACAAATAATGACTCCAGAAAGATTCTATCTAGCCCCATCAATTAAAAAAAAAAAAGTATATATACAGCTGCACCATTACTCAATTAGTCTGAACGTTACAGACTTAAATCACACCAACCCACTTGGAAATTACCCATCAGGACGTCCAAGGGGACAGTATGCGGTCACAGTGATCCCTTTGGATTGGCAATAGTCAATCAGCTTCTCCTGGGAAAGGTATGGATGACACTCAATCTGCCAACACAGAAGCAGAGGCTGAGAGCTGTAGAACTACTATAGTTTTCCCATACTCCAGAGATTTTTCTAAAACCTAATTTCCTAATTACAGGTTGTCCTCACCCTACCCTGCATGTGGTCTATGTGACAATACATGACTATAATTCTATAGGGCACCAAGTTTTATACTGAGTCTTAATGTGCTTTTTGGATTTTGTTCTGAGAGGCTTTATAAAAGTCAATCATTATAGTCAGAATGATTGCTCACATCTGGATTCTTAATGCCACTAGAGAGAATGCTTCCTAGGAAAATACTCCAGAATTTGTAAAGAGTGGTTCAACAAAATAAGACAAAAAGGAAATATTTTGGTTCTGTTTGTATGAAGAAATATCCAGAGAGAGGGATTTAAAGTACACGCTGTGTCTACTTTGTTCTTCCTTCTTCCATCTCCCCATTCAACTCTAATCAGAACCCTGAAAAGTATTCCCCTGCATTCACTTTGCAGCTTACCTGGTTATTTACAGGCTTGTGCTTCAGTCCTGGTTTGTTCAAGATTCTTTCAGTCTGCTCATGGTTAAAGTTGGAGATTCCAATGGCTTTTACCAAACCAGCATCCACCAGCTCTTCCATGGCCTGACAAAGTGGAGCCAAGTCAGCATGCAGTGTACAAGACATGACCTGGACACATTCTTCCTGACATGCCTTGTTTCTCTTCATGGGAAGCACATTTTAAAAAGCTACCATGTACTTTTGTTAATTCTTTCCAACTAATTCCACATACGGGCATGAGCCATTCTGCAACAGCTGAAGCCAACACCACTGCTAAGGACAGATATGACTCTTCCACTTGGGATGAACTTACCTCCCATGTCTGTAGAATGTCAGTGTTGCTGGGAACAGCCATTCCTTTGTCATCTGTGGGGAACAGCTCCTCTCCTGCCTGTCAGTGACAAAGAAAATGCTTGACAATCTGTTGAGAAGTTCACTTAATACCGTAAGAACTCACAACCACAATACCTTAAACTTCTAGTGCAGGCAAGAGAACTAATTCTTGTTTTGTGTTTGCAGCTGGGAGACTTGCCCCTAGTTTTTAGGCCATCATTCCCAGGATCAAAGGGGTATGCAAACAACACTCTCAGGGGCAGAGACCAAGAGCCTGACTCACATGGCCAGGGTCAAGCTGAGCACCAGAGCGGTGCTGGCAGAGATGACAGACATGTGATTGTCTTGCCAGCCAGAACAATTGTTGGGCTGTAAAGCCACACAGCTCACCAAAAGCCACAGTCACAAGAAACATAGCCATGGGCTTTTCTGCTGTTACTGTACCTTGAATCCAAAAGGCCAGTGGACAAGGTAGAGATCCAGGTAATCCAGTTTCAAGTCAGCAAGAGTCTTTTGGCAGGCTCCCTTCACCAGAGGCTTCTCATGAAATGTGCACCACAGCTAGAGACAAAAAACAAGGCACACTGTGACCTCCTGGTCTCGTGTGCTTTCCTGCACAGCACTGGAATGCTCCATGCTCTTTGGAAGGCAACGTGGAATGAGGCCATACTAATGCTCTTCGGATGTGAGGTCTGGGATGGGACTGGCCTGTGACACTAAATGCAGTGTGTGCAACAGCAGCACGGGAAACAAGAAAATAGTACCAGGAATTATCTCATTTACATTACAAGCTTCTCCAATGCTACAGCATTTAACTACTTTCCTACTGTAGAAATATCACAGGTAAAGCCAGTTTGTCCATAATCCACCTGATCCATACCTTACTGACGACGAAGAGATCCTCTCGCTTCACAACACCTTCCTTGATTTTCTGCTGGATCCCATCCCCGACTTCCTTCTCATTCTGGTACACATAGGCACAGTCGAAGTGGCGGTACCCGGCATCGATGGCAGCCATCACTGCAGCTCCCACCTTACCTGGGGGGGACTAAAGGGAGAAAGAGTAGGATACGTCTCGAAGCGGGACTTTCACGTGCTCCCCCTTCGCGCGGCACGGCGGGGTGCGGTGCCCGGGTTACCTTCCATGTGCCCAGCCCCAGGAGGGGCGCGCTGGCGGCGACCCCGAGCCGCGCGTACCCCGCCATGGCCGCGCCGGCAGCGCCCGGCCCGCCCCTCGCCCGCAGCCAA
>WBMZ01000586.1:272500-356102 GCA_013400975.1 Atrichornis clamosus | reverse complement strand
GGCTCCGCCCTCGGCTCGGCAGGGCCCGGCCGCACGCGTGCCGCGGGGCGCGGAGCACATGCGTTGCTCGGCAGGCGACGGGGAAGGCGGGGCGGGGCAGCGCGGTCGTGGCGGCGCGAAGAGAGGATCCCCGGTCGCGGTGGCGGCTCCCGCAGCGATGTTCCCCTCTGCCTCCTGTCGCTCGGCGGCCGCCCCGGGCAGCGGCCCGGTGGGTGCCGTGTGACCCCGCGGAGCGGCAGGGCCGGCCGGGCGAGGGGTGGTGAGCGGCCATGCGTGCGGTGCGGGACGGCCGCAGCGAGGGGCTCCTTGTGCTGACCGTGCCGGTGGTGAGAGCGGTGAGCCAAGGCCGGCGTTCTCCAGGGCGATGAGGGGTGGCCGTCTTTCCCCCGCTGCCCGCGCTGCCACACGTGCCCGTTTCAGGCGAACCCGGGGTCCCCGCAGCGGTGCGGGCGGCAGGAAGCGGGGAGCCCGCTCGGTGCCCTGCCGGCCGCTCCCGCCCAGCGCCGCGCTGCCCCGGGGCGCTTTCCCCTCCCTCCTGGGAAAAAGAGAAGGGACGCTGAATCTGGGAGTTCACTGTCAGTGGGAGAATTACCCTCCTTTGCAGACCTTTTTTTTTATTTTTTTCCCCTATTCAGTTGCCTTGTGGTAGGTGCGGTGGTGCTGAAGAGGGGCGGCTTAGCAGAGACGCTGGGATAGGTGGTGCAAGAGCTCAACGCAAGGAGCTTTCAGTGGCATGTGTGAGGATAGGTTATAGCATACATAGCTGAAGGCAAAAAAGGTCAGAGCGTGTAATCAGCTACAGTAATGCTAAGTTGTTAATCTTTGCCAACTGCTTGGATACTTCTTCCTTTCTTAGGTAATGGCGATTTGTATCAACCAAAACTGCATGTGGTCAGTACTTGCAGATTATGTTACTTGGACTGTTGGTGAAGTAATTGTAGCAGTCTATGTGGCATTCTGCAAAAATGTGACAGGTCTGTGTTTCTTCATTCTGTAAAGTTAACAAAATCCTGAAATCAGTTTGTGCAAGACGCCAGATTTTTTTTCCTACTAGTATTAGAGACAAGCATAGTCACCTTGTCTTTGAGAAAGTAAAGGTTACATATTTTTTTCCAAGCCCATCAAGTTCTTTTGATCAGTGTTTGTGTGCATGCTTTAACCTTGTTCTTGTCTTCCTTGGAGAGCTTTTACAATACTCAGATGGTATGTGTAGGCTGTAGACTGCAGTGGTGGACTTTGAGGCTTCCAGCAGAAGGGAGATGATATCCATGTTTTGGATTTTCCTTTGTCTGAACCTTGTCCAAGGCTTCAATTTTCAAACAGTTTGAAGAGCACCGAATTAAGACTTGAATATGTACTTGTTTTTTCATCTCCTCAGGATGGTTTAGTCAAGTTATCTTGTGCATTGGATTTAACTGATTAGTGAGGCATGTGCTAAAAGTATGTATAGTATCTCCTCGATTACCTTCCCAGAAGGGTTTCATTGGAGTACAAGGACTTCTGAAGACAAATATTTGACATACAAGAAGTAGAATTTAGGAGTTGATTGCAGAGCACTGCATGCACAAATGCTTAAGAAGGATCCATCTTTTTGTCCCCACTATGGGTGTTCTCGTTTGAAATACTGAACATTCTGCAGGTTGGTTTTGTTAGGGGTTTTTTTGAGAGGGGGATGGTTTTGTTTTTTGTTTTTTTTATTTCCAGAACAAAGAACTTGTGTTCAAAACCAGCACTATCAAACAGTGCAGGTGTAAAACAAGGTCACAGAAATGTAGGATAATATGAATCTGAAAATGCTTCAGTATTTACCCAGGTGTTTCACTCCAGAAAGGTGATATTCCTTCACAGAAATGTAGTGGCAGGTTTATATCATAGTAGAAGTGATGACCTTTCTCTGCACCAAATCGAGCACCGAAATATTTTGGCTCTAGCTTTAAACCCCGGAGCCAGCGCTGTTTCAGGCTGCAGAAGCTCCAGTGGTGTGGCAGAGGCGTGGTGCAGCCCTGCTCACCGGTCCCCACCTGGCACCTGCAGGTGGCAGCCAGCAGTGCCCCGAATCCCCCGGGGCTAGCCTGCCTCCCTCCATGGTAGCCTCAGGGAAATGGCACACTACTCCATCCGCCTTAAAAACAGGCAAACAAAAAGCCCACTGTAAAAATACGTGAAGAGCTCTTTAGGCTAGTTATCAACGCTTGCTCGGAGTTTGTTGACAGAGCTAATGGTTTTTAGATGAACCAGTATTGCTGGTACCACTTTTAAAATAGGTTCCTAAACTTGAGAAGTGAGGAGATCGTGGTCATGTACCCCTGAAGAATGTTTGAAACAGTAAGACTCCTCAGTCATTTAAAGGTGGCCAGAATGCTGGTGTAGCAGTGAAGTGGACACTCTGCGAGTAGGTGGCCTTAACTCATGACTTGGATTTCAGTGGAAATTTCACATCAGCACCAAGAGATCATGTCATGACGTGTCATGTGACAGCAAACTGGGCCAACATTTTATGGATTTTGACCAAGGTGGATGGGCCACCTTCACTTAGACTAGGAAAGGGACATCAGTCAGTTATGTTCCAAAAATAGCCATTAAAAATACTCACTTTAGTTTGTACTGTTGCAACTCTTGCAAAGCTTTGTTGACAGGTCATAGGGAGTAGCTGTTGGAAGTTAATTGCAGTGTGACACTTCGTAAGTCAGCATCACTAGGAGGCTTAACTGTTTTGATTGAGAAGAGGTGGTGCACGTTTCTTTCAGACTAATGGTGCAATTAAGAGCAGTGTTCACTGCCATGACTGCTGTTGCACCCTTCAGGAGAAATGGGCTAGGCTTAGCCCCGCGTGAGGATTCTTGGTAATTCAAAGGATTACAGTCTAGGTGGCAAAGGCAGATGCTAACAAAGAGGTTCACTTTAACAGAACCTCTTTGGTTCTATTTGTTTGGGTTAACAGCTGGAACAAAGCTGCCTCATTGGAGGCAATTCATAGGGCAGAACTGGAACATATCCAAACCACTGGAGTTCGCTGTCCTTCAGCACGATGTGATTGAGTCTAGGTCTAATGGGAGAAGTGCTGAACATCAGTGACATCAGATTTTTAAAAAATTCTTAATTCTGTCAAAACAAGAAAGGAGGAAACTGATGAAGATTAAATCCTTTCCTCTTAAATCTGACTACCCAACAACTTCAGGGCTAGTTGTATTCCCATGTTTTTGCACTGAAAGGATACTGGAGTCACTTAAAGAGATGTTTCCTATGGAGTACTATAAAACTGCCATAACTGTAACAAGTTTTTCATGTAGTAGTTTTAGCACAGAGGTAATATATGTACAATCTTGAATGTTTAATCCTGCTGGCTCAAGAGCCAGTGTTGAGCTTTTCTGTTTTAAATCAAGTCTTACAGCTCTGCAGGGATCACTGCACCATGACATTGTGACAAGGGGATGCTGATTCATGCATAAACCTTAGATCCTTTCATTATATCTTCAACCAGCAGCTTTGAAAACCTATGAATATCTAGCATGTTGCAACTTGAGAGTCATGGCAAAGGTTTCCCCAACCATTTTGGAATATAATGCTATAGCTTTCATTCTTAAAGAAATAGCATTGAGCATATTGCTGGCAAAATGCTTAAAGAATAAGTAAAAAAAAAAAATCCTTTAATAGTAAGGATGGAAGAAATTTAGACGTGTTTATTTGAATTAAAATTACCATGAACCAAGCCTAAATATATTTCAGAATAAATTATTAGAACTGGTTTTAAAGTAAGGGGGAGTTTATTAGTTGCTTACGTTTCAGTTCATTTGTATTCCTGGTCCTTCTCATTTCCTTTTCACTATAAAACATTTCTCAGGCTCAGTGAGCAGATGTGAAATAGGTTCTGTGCCTCCTTGTAATTAAAATGGTTAGGATCAGATAGATTTCTGGAGTAAAATGAGACAAAAAGCCCAGGATGTAGCCTACAGTGGGAACTGTGATTTTTCTGCTCTTAGAACATTTTTCCTCTCAAAATTGAGCTCTGTAGCAAACTTTAAACATTATTCTACTCTCAAAAGTTTTCCATAAAGAAATCTGGGGTATTTATTGTATGACAATGCTGTCCCTGCTATGCATCTTTGTGCCTGGCTCACAGACCACTTTCACAGAGCTGTGATCCAGAATGTGGGCAGCTACAAAAACAACAGTTTTATTCTTGCCTACTTGATTTTTCAGATTTTTATTATGTGATTATTGCATTAATTTTTTCCATAATATGTGAAATAATACACCATGCAGTTTTGAATATAGTACGAATATATATTTTACTCTTAAAAATCTGAAAGTGAGTTATATTTAATAGTAGTTTGTGAGTAATATGACAATCAAGCCTTAAATAGACAAATCCAGCTTGTAAATGAACTGATAATATCAGTCAATCTCTTCAATATATTCATGTGTTTATATGTGGTTTTATTACTATATAATATATGAAAATATGAGAAACTTTTTTCTATTTATGCTAATGAAAGTTTTAATTTACCCTGACTTCGGTAGGTGTGATTGACTGCACATAGTTGGGAATGTACTTAACTCCTTGTGTACATGAGGCTTCCTTTACTATCCAGTGTGTGTTATGCACCCAAGCCAAGCACTGCTGCACTGAGTGATGCTGTTACTGCCGATTTCTTTAGTTACCTTTTCAAGCTTCTCATGATTAAAATGTTTTTGAGAATTAAGGCATATTTAACAGATAAATAATTCTTTTGGAACAGTTAGTAATTATTAGGAAAGTATATAATAGATGGAAACGTATTAGTTTGAAAATGCATTAAACAGGTAAAGGCTATTGTGTTATCATTATGTTGAAAATTCCGATAGCATAATTTGTCAGGCATCTACTGTGAGAATGTGATTAAATTGTTGAAAAGTGTTTTCTTAAGAAAAACAGAATTTTAAATTAATATTTTTTTACTATGTGCTGATAGGACTAATTTTTGGTAAACTAAAAAGAGGACATAACCCACAGTAAGAATAAATGTGTATATATACATAGATATGTATGTTTGTATACACACATGTGAATATAAATGTACAACATATGTACTTTACATAGTGAACAGTAGTTTATTTTGAATGTCAGATAAATAAAAAGCAGGACATTGGTTATCTCTGCAATCCATTTTCTGAAGAGGATTATCTCAGAGCACTTACTAGGAAGCTAATTTATCATTTTAAGTTGTGTTCTCATGCCTGTGAACTGAGTGCATGAATTACTAATTTTTTATATTGAAGGTTCATGCCCATATTCTGGAAACAACATCACAGCAACTCAAGCCAGGGAATGTCAGGTCAGACTGAAAATAACACTGAAAAGATAGCCAAATAGGTTAAAAAATGTAGTTGTATGGATTAAACTATCTCTATATGTATATGTGAATGCGCTTTTCACTTCACAGTTGCAACTTTTATTTCTGAAATAAACAGGATTTTTTCCCATTATTTTGTAACTGATCATTGTATTTATCAGAGCATGAATACAGTGGCATCTGCTTTTAGAAGACTGTGGACAAGAGAAAATTTCTTTTGCCAGATAGGTTTCTGAAAAGGTATAGGGCAGAAGTCTGCATGTTTTTATACAAAATACATAGGTTTGTGGATCATTATTATTTTGTCTTGAAACCTTAATGTTTTCCTTTACTAAGTTCATAAAAAAGTTTGCGTTGACTACAAGTGCATATTAGGTATAGCCTTGTTAAAACTGAAAAAGAACTTTTACTTTAATTAGTAAATAATTTCAATAATTAATTCTATATGGATAAGCAATAAGGAGTGAATAAAATCATCTGGTAAACACAGTGAAGCCTTATTGTAAACCAGATCAACAGTGAAGAGTGAAAGCAGGTTTTAAATAACCACATTGAACAAATTCATAATGGACTTTCTAAAATCAGTAACTGTGCTTAAAATACAGCTTTTGCAGAGCTGGTATAGATGTCTTTTGAAATACTGTTTATTTTTCTTTATCTGCCTGTATATAGGACCATCACAGAACATTTTTTACTTTCTAATGCAACACTGCTGTGCTCCCTTCTTTAACAACTATTCCACCACAGATCTTTGATTATTTTTTTCTTCTTTTTATTTTAGTTATTGTTTTAAGAAAAGTTCTCAGATCACTCAGTTTATGGGGAGTTTACCTTTTCCCCCCCAAAGTCTCCATTTGGGAAATCAATATAGACAGTTAACACTCCTGTCCTGAATCTGTTTTAATGTACAGATACTTAATGCATTTACCTATGGCTAGTTGCTTTATGAAAGTATTTGAAAAACCTTACAAGACAGAGATATTCACTGTGATTCTGCAGCAAGGTGTGGTTCAGCTCCAGCTATTACTATCTCCCACCACCTGTTCCCAAACCTGACTTGGAGAAATTAATGGGATTTTTTTGAGGGTTGGAATGTTACGTGCAGTTCAACTAAAGGTGACAGACTCAAGCTAAACAAATGTCTTATTTCAACTCTAATCTAGGGTTTTATTTGATATCAGAGGAACAATATTCAGGTCTATATTCATTATCTTAAATCAGTGTGCTTGTTTTGTATGTTTGGGGCTCTGTAATTGCATTACCAGTCACTTCAGCTAGTCCATGAATGACTTACTGGGCTCTAATGCACATGGAAATAGCATCTTCATTACTTAACTACAGAAGATAAGTGTGTTTACTTTTCACTGTTAGAAAAGAAAAAGAAGTACTTTGCCATTTGTGTTTTAAAATGGGCATATTTTTCCTCAGTGATTCTTTCAGTGAACAAGAGTAGTTCCAATTTCTGTAAAATGTTCAAATTGACCCTGACTCATAAATGCGTAGTCATACAACTGTTAGAAGAGTTTCAAAGCTCAATAAGGAACAGAGACTAATTGTATGAAATGCTCAAAATAGATATATGAACATGGGCTTACTATGCTATATCACCTATTCAGTTTAATCTCAATTTCAGGTAGTTAATATTGGAAAAAAACCCATAATTGGCTTGATGCAATTTTTCAGGTTGCTGTGGTTGAGGCTGTCATACCACTGTAATTTCTTTTTAGTATAAATGTGTTTAGAAGTTTACAAACATGACTTGGGCTTAAAAAGATGCCTCTGTTTATTACAAATGGTGCGAACTGATTTTCTTTCACACTCTTCAAAGATTACAAGCAACAGATTCTCTCTAAGCACTTGGTATGATAGAAAATTTAAATAGCAATCTGCTAGGTAATGCAGAGATTTTTCTCACCATCTGTATGGGGAAGCCTGCTTTCAGGGCTCATGTCAGCAACAGGGTAAGAGAACTCAGCAGAACAGCTTTGCAGCATGGAGAAAGGATTTGTTTTCTTTGGTTTTCTGCTTTTTATGAATGTATTTGGTGGTTGTAGGACTCTGGTTTAGATTCATAAAATTAAAAGGCTAATATGGTTTACCATGCCATGTAATGTGAATCTAAATTATTTGAGCATGTTGCGTTTCCTTGTATATGTGTAAACCATGTCAGAATGTCTGCAAATGTATGCTGATGAAATAGACTGTGCAGCTCTGAACAAGTCAGATTAATTTCTTCAATAATCTCATAAATCCTTAAAATTGAGCTTGTTGAGGGTTAGCTTGCCCAAAATGTTTCTTCCTGATACTAGTTATGAGTTGGTTTTAACAAAATGTCTTCCAAGTCAAAATGCTGATTTATGTTGGTTTTTTTTCCCCTCTATTAATGTATCAAATTCCATTACACTGTACTATTACAGTCTCAGAGGGGGTTCTTCATACAAATGTGGATTCCTGCAAGCAGCAAAATGTTCCTGCTTGACTGTACCTTGGGCAGAAACCTACTGATATTTGAGAGTTTGTTCCAGTTATAATTTTTGTAAAGCAGGGTAAATAATTTGCATGGCTAGTGCATACCAAGCACATGCCTAAATAAGCTACACCAATGCTACTTATAGCATACCCTATCCACACTGGAATTGCAGTGAGTGGTTAGGAGAATCATACAGGATGTAACTCAGTTATTTTCTTTGTCTTGTCCACGTAAGGCAGAAGACCTGAATTTTAACCCTTTGTCTTTCATTTTCCAGTTGAATACCCTTAGTGCTGTGCCATTTTTGTTTTGACATTAGAATCCCTCTCTGTTTGTTACTCTTCTTCATTTTTCCTGCCTCGATTAATTTCTGGTGAAAAAAACCTTAGTAACCTGCGTTTTTCCTGATGTAGGAAGGAGGAAAGTAACTTTGTTTTGGAAGCAGGAAGACAATTTCTTGCCCTTTGTTTTTGTTATTATGATAAAGCATAGAGGAAAAAAACCCCTGTGTTGGGAAAATTCAGTTATATTAATTTAAACAATTGCTCAACCAACAAATATTAATGGGCCAGATTTATACATTGCATAAGAAGCCATTTTAAATGAACAGTTGTAAATATAATCATATAATGTTATTATATTGAAAGACTAGGTGGATTTGAGGGATCAGAAAGATGAGAATATGAGTCACTATGTATTACATATTGCAGTATAAGTGTGGTTTAATTTCACTCACAGCCTTGCAACTGCTCCATCTTAAGGTGCTTTCATTTGGTGAGAGTGGAGCATGCTGAAATTCTGAAAAGTCATGACTGAAAAGTCATTCAGTCCTTTTACTGACTAATCAGGTTTGTTGATGTATTCAGCAACCTGATCCTGTGGTCTGGAGTCCAGACCAATAAGACCAGGCTGTTTCCACACAGTTGTATAAATGGTCAAGCTTCTGCAGATGGTAGTAGTAACACAACCAGATCAAAAAATTATATTAGTTATTTTTTCTGTGGAAAATGGATTTTTTTTTTAACATTGAAAGAGTCAGGAATTAACCAATTCCTAAAAAGGGCCGTAATGTTTGAGCACCTATTTGACCTACAGAATATTGTTTCCAAGCTTTCTGGTACATGGTCATATACGACCCCACGGTTGGTTGGTTGGTTGGGGTTTTTTTACGTATTTTACACGTTTCTTAAATTCTCTGTCAGGATTCAGTAAGGAAATATTAGAAAAATTATTAGACTATTTCAACTCAGTATAAATACGTAAATAGAACTGCTATCTAAAAAAGGAAAGATTTGGTCTATGCTTGTGTAGGTGAAGGGAAAAACATAACACTCCTTTGTTTACATTTGATCTTAGATGTTATTATTTGGTGAAATATTTACATAAACTTGCAATTTAAATTTCCTCATAACTCCTTTTTTATTTGTAGTAAAATATGTTTTAGCTTGACAGTATAAAACTGAGTAACATACTTCTGCTATAGAAGTAAGCAAGCATCTGTGTGCTGCAGATGCTGATTTTGTTAGCAAGTGGAGCACTTAATGTTTCTTTGAGCTTACCTCTTTACTTCTATTTCAATATGATAAAACCAGAATATATTCTCCAGTGTCTCCATTTGTGGAGGCACTTTAAATTCACTTGCAGTCAATATACCTGAAGACCCAATTTGTGATACTCATACTGTGTGACCTCAAGGGGCAGCTCCAGGAAATGTGAGTGTCCCCTAAGTACTGTGGTATGTCTGACAGCCTATGAAGGTCCTTCAGGTACTCCAGTGTCTGAAATAGTGTTTGGTACATGTACTTTCCAACCTGAATAATTTCCCGAGTTTCATGAGAAAAGCAAGTCTGAAAAGACCAAAACAACTTTTAGGAACCCTGACATTTTTGTAAGCACTGGTGCAGTTAGTTGGTTTTTGTAGTGGAAAACATGGATCCTATTAAGTCATGACTTAGACATTCCAAATAAATACGAGTTCAAGGATGGTATATGTCTATTCCAACATGTTGAAGAACCTGCAGTGTTACTACATCTAATTTTGTTCTTCAGGAGATACAAAAAAAAGATTTGCTTCAAGATTTTTGTTTTCCTTTCTGTATGGAACTGTTTCCGGCTTCCTTTAGAACCCGTGAATACAGTGGTTCTGTCAGTGTTGTCACTTGTAGCATTACTTTCCATTTTCTGCTACACAGAATCACGATCTCCTCCTTTTTCCAGTCTTTCTAGCTTTATCTTGTATTCCAGGAACCTGCAGTGTTCAATTTTTGCAGTATTCTGTTGTTACATGACATCTTGAGATGTGCATGTTGCGTTATGTAGAAGCCATTTTATAAACTAAGTATCAACTGCCTTAGAAAACAAACGTGTTAGGAGAAATGTTCACTCGGCTTCTTTCTCTTTTCATGTACTTGATAAATTTAAACAATGTATATTTAATTCTGAAGTTTCTTTTTTTCTTCTTTTGTTTGTTTGGCAGGGTTTCTTTCCTCCTTCTGTCCTCATATTGCTTAAAGCAATTCTCCAAAACAAGTGTTCCTACTACTGGATTGTTAAAAAGACTGTGCAAGTAATTGTGCTACTTATTTAACTGTGACACATTGGTTCCATAGCAAGAAATTCATGCCTTTAAAATTTTCTAATTTACTAAATGTCCTTTGAAACTTTCTGACAAAGCTAGCAATGTTCACAGGAATGTGGTTAACCTAGTCATATCGCTTCAGATTGCTTAGCAACTTTTGCTTTGTGCAATTTTAACTGTATTTGCTTTTGGTCTGAACCTTTTTCCCTTTTAAGAAAAACGTTGGTTTTTTTTTTTCTGTAGGTTTTTTTTTCCTCCCTTCATTTCTGCCAACTGGCTAAATATACCCAAAGTGGAAGTTTCAGGGATCCTAGTCCATCTCATTAGGATTGTCTTCTGGTTTTGAGGTTTGAGTTTAAGAATGCCCTGCTCAGTGGCTGATTCTATTTAGGATACAGATCCACTGGGTGATGGATATGAAGTGGGGTTATTGTTTTCTTGTTTGGTTGATTTTCTGAATGCTTAAAGTACTAGAACTCAAGGCATCTCATCTCGTTACAAAGCAGTTTCTTAACTGCGTGTGACAGACCAAAGGAGAGACTGTGTAACTTGACAAGCCAGGAGGAGGTGTCCCTCACTGTTGAGATGCTGGAGAGCAGTTTTGACTAAAAAAATCTCATGCAGTTCAGATTTGTCCTGCATATCCAGATTTTTAATCCAGGGGCAGATGTGCATATTTAAATTTGTGTTGCTTCTGGTGTTTCTGGGAATTTCTCATTCTGTGATTCTTGGTAGCTTTATATCCTTGCTTTGAGTCCTTACTAGCTGTGGTGGCATCTCCAATTCTCTTCCATGACGTAGGCCAGTATAGACCAGTTCCCAGAGTGGTTTGAAAACTATGTTGTGGAACACTGTCATGTGTACCAATGAGAAACATCCAAGAATCCAGGTACAGGTCAAAGCTGGAGGCATCTGTGTTACCCAGACTCGGAGGTGAGAATGAGGTGCCTCACAATGAAATAGGCTGACTTGGTGTCTCTTCCCTTAGGTACTGTTGCCAAAGTGACAGAAAGCTGCTATTTAGAAGCTTCCAACTGAAACGGTCAGACTAAAACTGTTCCTCTCCCACCTTGGGTGACCGACCACAGCTCTGAGGCAAAGGAAGTGCGATTAATAATGGCCAGAAGCTACTTTCTGAGCTGTAATGGGTTAAAGTGCTCAGCTTGTATGGTGTGTTGGGTGCTGTGCTGATCTTCCACCTTTCGGTTGGAGTAGTCCACTGGTGTAGAAACAAGTGAGAGAGTCTGGAAGCTCAGAGCATGATAGAGAAGAGGATCTGACTTTTTGCCTTATCTTTGGAACAAGTTTGGGCCAGGGTGAGAAGGGTATTTTTAAACACGTGAAAAGAGAAGCAGTTATACGATCTGGTCTCCTTTTCCCTGGAAGGTACTAACCTTAGGACTTCTCATTAAATTGAAGTGCTTCATCCTAATTTGTACTCGTAGATCTGTAGTTTTGAACCTGATATTGTAGCAGAAAATATGGGGGGTTGCCTCCCTTAGGAGGAATTGCAATGTGGGTTTTTTTAATTAGTTCTTTATTGTGCTGGAGTTACAGTTCATACGATCTGCTGTACATTTTAGGTGGCTGTTAAAGGTGTTTGTATTTTAAGTTGTACTGGCCATGTTCAACATGGTACTTGCTATTCCCCTGGGTCTCGTCACTTCATTGTTTCTAGATTACAGTGAGGGTAGGGAGTTTAATCTCTAGAGTTCTGCATGTGTTTAGTTCTGGCTAGGTGGATAGAGATTTCTCTTGTTTAGCTATTAGGACAACTACATTTATGGACACTTGAACTAACAGGCACTAGATTTAAAGATTAGAAACCTGTTGACAGGATGTTTTCTATGAAGAATGCTGAACTTTGGATATGCTTTTCATGATCTCTCAGACAGTCTGTTTGATCCAATGTATTTGCTGAGGGAGCTGGTTGGAAATTGAGGAGAGGAATTATTATTAGGAATTTATTTTCCTTTTGGTCTTCAGGTAAAAAAACATTACCTTGCTTTTCTTCTGTATAATCTTTGTGCAGGGAATGATTAACTCGTACCATGGTCCATTTCTATGAAGGGGAAAGTAGGAGCTGGCAATAAAGCACTCAGGGTTTTTTTTTTCCTCCCCTTTTCTGGATTACTGAGCACAAAGAATGGAAGTTCAATTTAGGGTAAAGTGCCTAAGAAAACTAGGTTCCTATCACCATTTAGAGGCACATAATATGTCTTACTATGCTGATTTTTCATTTCCTGTAGAAAGGGGAAGGAAAATTTCAAGGAAAAACATACTTACTAACAAATAAAAGTCTTGCCAAGGTCTGGACTATTCACACATAGGATGAAAAGTGAACAATTTAAACCTGCAAGTCAGAATAATAGCGTTGATAACTGTAATGATATGCTGTTGAATAACAAACGAGGGCATTGAGAGAAATGAAGAGAACAGCCTTATTCTGGTGTGCCTGTACCTTTTTACAGGCAATGAAATAACAGGGATCACAAAATATTATGCAGCCCTCAGGAGTAGGTTTACTAGATTTTTCTTTAAAATCTCTATTAAGCTGATGTAACTCACTCTGACAGCTACTATAGGGTGGAATCCTGAAAGGTCCAGTCTACCTTATCATGCCAGCAGTAGTTATCTAGAATTGCAAAAGCTCAGCAGGACTGTGATTCACAGGACTGTGCTAGCCTTCCGCATGCATCTGATTGTAGTTCATCCTATTTCTAGCTCACTCAAGTAGGTATGAAAAACAAAATACATGGAAAGTACTTGGAATTTTAAATTAAGAATAAAGAGTTCACACATGGCTGAATTAAATAGTGAGTTTTCTACTACTAGATTACTATAGCTGATGTAGAGGCTCTAGTTCTAAATCTGTGGTGATCTCAACTGGGTACCAGTGCACACCGCCGTTCTTTCTCCTCTCTGTGTCTGGATTTCCTTCCCACACAGGATGGTGCTTTTGAATGGACAGTCAGTGCTCTGTCACCCTCCCAAATGTCCACAAGAACTCTTGCCCAGACCAGAGGTGCTCTCCAGGGTTCCTGGGTCTGCTGTCCACAGGTAGTCAAAACTGAGCAGAACATACAGTTCCTGATCACAATCATGCCATTTGCTTAGGTAGCAGTACTAGCAGCTCTTACTGATTACTTTGGAATGCATCAACTGCTTAGCCTAAATAAACTATAAATAGTATAAACATATAGGACTTCTGACAGTTTTCAGGATGGAAATTCTATTGAATTATTCTTCAACACAAATATTCTACAGATTACTTGAAAACATGATTTAAGAGAAGTCTTGTTGAAGAGAATAGACTAGAGTGAAGGTTTGCATATGTACACTGCCCTGTCTCTAAAATTATTCCTCTTGAGGTTCATTGTCTTTGAATCTTTAGCCGTATATCTTCCCTCATAGTGAATGTCATGGAAGTTTTCTTTCTTTGAGAAATGGTTAATTTTAATCACATCTAGTTCTAATTCATAGTAATCTATAATTACATTTTTTAAGGAATAATTTCAATTAAATCATCAGCATTGTGGTTGAGTTTTCTGATAAAATGACAAATAGCAGTTAGTGATTCCTCTAAAAATGTAACATCTTGATGGTATTTCTTTTAATATATTAAATTATTTTCACAAACATTTTAATAGCAGGTGAAACAAACCAAATCAAAAAGTTTGTCTTCAGAAAATATGTATGTGTATACCATCCTGGGCTGATGATAATCTACCACATTTTAAGATTCAGGTAACACATAGAGCATAGAGTGGTGCTTTTTTTCACGCTTTTTGTGTGGTCTAGAAAATGTACACAAGAAGGATTTTTTTTTTTCAGTGACAATTGAAGCTCAATGTGGTTTGTTTTTTCTTAATTTCTAATTTCATGTTTTGAAACTTGGGAAGATAGTCACTTAGCCGAAACTTAACCCATAGTCATTTTGTGACTGAAAACTATATTGTAACATTGGAGAAGAGAGCTCTTTTCCTCCTAGCGTGACCTTAGACTTGCTTCTTGTAGGCAGAAGTTGCAAGTGGTTGAGTCTTAAAAGTGGGAATGTGTCAGTTTAAAAGAATTAATAAATGTGCATTGTATATTCTGAAGGGATTGATATTTATTGTAACTCTTAACATTGTGTTTTTGGAGACCTCCAAAATAAAAGTTATTTTTAAAATTTTTAAGAATAAAAAAACAATTAAACTTCAGAATTTGGAAAGCCGTTTTTCAGTGGCATATAAAACAACATTTGTTACAAAAGAATACGTGATGGTGATTAAAAAATACATAATGGCTTGATATGAAACAAAGCTTTAGTGAAAAATAGTTCAGGATTATCTGATTAGCATGAGTAATTTCAGCTTTCATTAAACTTTCTAAGCATTTATTATGCAACTTGCAAGTAGTCTTCTCTGACTGCTGGTAATGCCCTTTAACATGCTGTCACCTATTGGGCTTATATCCTTAGTTACTGCAGCTATTCCAACACTACAGGTTTGGATCTATGCCAGTTAGCCACAATGTCCCGGCGTGGTGGAGGGAAAGTGGACTCCAGGACCTGTTTGCAGCCCACAATTGGATTTGGCCACCATGTTTCTAAGGGAAGAGTGGCTGGCTAGTGGAATGGAGGTTTCCCAGCCAAAGGCAACGGGAATGGGGAAAGGCATAGGGGCTCATCTTGTTAGCTGTATCACCATTGCATTCGCTATTTTGGGACGTCAGGGATTTACCTGGCACATTGTAGGTGACTTCCAATCTGCCCTTCTGCTTTATGCCTGCTCCTGTGATTTTGCATATCGCCCCCAGCAGAGTGTGTGATCTGTCAGAAGCCCATCACAGGCAGGAGAGAACGGGGGCATGTGTTAGGACTGCATCAGTTTGGGATTCTTCTTCACACAGGAGAACTAGAGGGACGAGCCTTGTCAGCATGACAGAAATAAGGACAAGACTTGAGTTCACACCCGTGTCCCAGATTTCCTGCCATTCACTCCAGGAATTATGAATACAGAGAGCTGTCAGAACCGGGTTTTTTACCATTCTCCTTGTATGACCTGGCCTTTGCTCTGGGATATTTGGTAGTAGGAACCAATATGCTTCTACATGTATGTTTTTGGTAATGCAAAAGGTGACTCCTTTTGTGCAAAAGAACATATGAAGCACAAAGCAAATGTTACTGACTTGCTTTACATTTAGCTTAATAGAAGGAACTCTCCAGTGAAAGGTGTAACATTGCTTTCCTTGTATTATACTAAAATCTTTTTTCTGGTTGCAATGGTCTGTGGTTTCATGTTGCATTAATTCTGAGGTTTGCTAGTTTCTAAAAAAGATTGACTAAAATGAGGAAGAAAAAAAAATGCAGTTGCTGTGCTATCAAGAAAACTCCATGCGCTTTTCTGACAAAAGAATCCGAATTACTGTGATGTATCCTTCAGGGAAACTGGGTGCAGTTTTTCCTATGCTTTTCTGGAATTCTTATTAGTATTAACTTCTGGCAATGCATTAGAGTGGCATTACAAACCCCAGAGCCTGTTTCAGATGCTCATGCTGCCAAGTTCAATCCATGTGTAAGTTATAGACATGATAGTTTTTCTGGGAGAAAAATACATTGCTATTTTAAGAGCACTCTTGTGTTGTTTGCTTTGCTGTGTTTCACCTCGTGAAGCATTAACAGAAGTGAAATGTTTGATATAAGAAATTGATTGTTTTACTGGGTCTAATTTAGTCCTGAATGTGAACAGCAGTGTTTGCATTACTCTGGAGTTCTGTTTTATCTGTCACAGTGGTTTGTAATTCTAGTCTGGGATTTGATATTTCCCCTCAAGAAGAAGTATAAGTTGGACTGAAGAGCGGCTTTTTGCTACCAAGCTACGGTTTGAGGGCTTTCTAGTAGCAGTCCTTTATTTACAATAGCATTTGGTAGGTTTCAAGGCCTTGCAATTCTTTGAAGACTAACCCTTTTTTCAAACTGTAGACAAGTGCTCCACTAGGCTTTAAAAATGAACTGATTTTTAAAGTGGACTTGTCTTCAAGCGTCAGTGATTCTGGAGGGGTTCTTTTGTGGTTTTGTGTGTGTTTTTTTGGGATTTTTTTCATTAAATTGTTCCTTTTAAATTATTTACTGAAGTATTTAGTTCATGTTATGCTCAAGTTGAACAAAGTATATATGCTCTGGAATTAATGGCTCAAATATTAATCCTTAGGGAAGATGATGGAAAGGGAAATGCCTCTGCCAGTCAATTTGCAGCATAGCATGAAACAGTCAATTACAAAGGTGAAGATCCTGACTTTGAATGCTAGCTACTATCAATCAGATATAGGCTGTGTATAATCATCTCATCTAAATCCCACCATTAAAACTCACACCATTATAAGTCAGTGTACAGAAGATTTGCAATCTGCTTATGAATCAGTGCTTTTTCTCAAGTCCTGGTATTCGTTTCAGATTATTTCATTTTCCTCAAGGATATAATACACTGGGAGACAAGGGGAGTGTTGAAGATGGTGGTAGAGAGTAACAGTACTTGTAATATTGCATTTAGGCTGCTGCACATCTGTCAGTAGTTTTGAGGGATTTGCACGGCATAACCTTTTTATCAGTTATTTTTAGCATCAGATGCTATGAGATTACTGATATGAGATTACTTTGTTAAATGTTCCAGAAGCCTGTAAGCAGATATTGAAAGTGGTTGCTGTTGTGATAGAGCCGTTCAGCAACTGTAACTAAGAACTAGTTTGTACTGCAGAGCGTCATCTGCATTTATTTGCATTACCTTTGTATCTGGATGTCCCTGAATGTATTGCAGATTTATTATCTTAGGCATTGAACAGCTTTTTAGTAAGTGCCAATTCTTGACCCAAAAAGCTCAGAACTGAAGTATATGAGGGAGACCAAAGAGCTTTTTTTGCTCTTTTCACATGCAGTGCAAAGAGAGTTGGAGGGAGATTAAGTTATTTACTCAAGGTCACAATGATGTCTATAGCAGAGCTGGAAATGAGTCTAGATTTCCTAAGGGCTGGTGAGAAAGTAAGAATTCTGTTTGACAGAAAAATTCATTGTTTTGACATTAGTTTCCTTTGTAATGAGCGAGGGAAAACAATCAATCAGAAATTTCTTACGGGTAAGGAAAAAGAAAGGTGAAGATTGGGTGAAATACAGGAAGATAAAATAGGCAGGGAAAAGGGAAAGGGAGAGAGAGAAGTATGTCAGAGCATTTGTATGAAAGGGGGAAAAATCAAAGTCACTTTTTCCTCTACATGATTTAGGTCCTTGAACTCATGCATTCTAATGTATTGTTTTAAATAAGTGCCAATTAGAGAACACTTGTCTTTTTTTTTTTTAATGGGATAAAAGGGAATAAGGAAATGGGGAAAAGATAGATTTTGGCAAAAAAATCCAGGTGACAGAAAACAGATGTCTTCCCAAAATGTTTCTGACTACCCCATTCTTAAATCCCACTCTGGAATCCTAGGTCATCTTACTTCTGTTCATTACTGAATTACACTGCTTTCAGCCAAGAATCATTATATCCAGAAGGTGCATAGGTGCAGAATGAAAATTTAACTCTCATATGTCCTCTCTGCTAGAGAAGTCTCACTAGATGCACAAAAAATTGAAAAATCTGGGTATTTTTCTGGCATATACATTTTAAAGCAAGTGTAAAAAAAAAATATATGTAATAAGGATATTTATAAATATCATTTAATACTAAGTTTTCAGGTGGTGACACTAGAAGGGCTTGCACTTTAATGATGGAGTTACTATCTCTTTTATGATGAATGGGAATAGTTCTTTATGATCCTTTCCTTGCTGACATTAGTAACTTTCATATTTCCCTGGTTTTACTGGTGGCTATATATCAGTTACGGATATGAGGGAATCAGTCTTAGGGGTATGTTTCAAGTAACCAGATTGGTACTTCTGGTTCTATTTTTCTTTGTCTAAGAAGAACTCAGATTATTTTTTGAATTTTCAAGGTCTGCTTCCATAGACCTCTGACTAGCTTAGCATTAACCCAGTAAATTTTATGCTACTAACCTTGACTAATGAATGTAAAGGAGAAAGTTACAGAGCTTAGCTGATTTCTGTGTCAGCAGCTTTTCAGTAGGAGAAGGAGATTTATGTTCTCAAGTTTGTTACTTCAGCTACCAGATTATGCTCGCTCCAAAAGATGGTGAGAAGGTTGGTTCCCTAAAAGGTGCACTGATTCTTCCTGCTATTTGTTACTGTTCTATATTACTGGTGTTTATTACAGAAAGTTTGATTAAATTGCTTTCATCTAGTCTTGGGGGAAACAGGATGTTCTTTGGTCAATAGCATGTAGGCTTTTATCTAACAGAGATGGTCTTAAAGGACCAGAAATTTAAAATACAATAGCTGTTAGATGGTGAACAGAAACAAAGCTAAAATTCATCTCAATCAATGAGTGACCCTGAGAATCCAGTGTTTCGCAGTGATATACATATTGAAAATGGTGACAGTTACAGAACCAGGCTTTCTACCCGGGGTGCTTTGCCTCTCTTTTTTTTTTTTCATAGTGGTTTGTGAATTGGAACTACTATTTTCTTTACCCTTGGCTGATTGACCAAGTCATTACTTCCAGCTTTTTTTCATGTCCCTCAAGGTCAGAAATCAAATAATTTATCTGAGGCACTTGGCAGAAAAAATTACATAGCAGCCCACCAATTTCAATTAGATGAATACAAGTTTATAATTATTTTATAATGTTTACTTAATGAAAAATAAAATAAATTTTGAAAAATCATTAAATAATGTATAAATAGAACCAAATTTGATATTGGTTTTCAAATATTTTATAGGCTAAATTTATTTGTAAATGGAGAGCATTAATTAAACAAGATAAGTACATTGTTTAGAGAGAACTCTTAACCTTTTCCAGTGTATCAGTTGACCTTCCAGTATCTGAACAAAATTCTCAGAAAGCAGTAATTCTGTCTGCCATTGAAGAGATGTAATTGTTTAAAAGCACTTATTTTTGCAGCATCTGTTATTAACTTCTGTAATACTAATTTCAACCAAATCTCTATAAACTGTAGTAAGTTTAAAACTGTTATAAGTTCTGCTGTAGCCTCTCTAATAGCAGGGGGGGAAAAAAGGCCATATTTTTTTCTTAAATATTTGCTTTCTACATGCACTAGAACAGCTATCATTAAGATCACAGTGTACTTGTTATTAAAAATAAAGTTTTGCATCCTCTGCATGCGAAAACCAGCTTGAAAACTGGTTTGATAGTGTAGTGATTATCGGATATTTATTATACAGAAATGGTACTTATTTGATCAGCAGTGCTTTGAGATATCACTTCCAGAGAATGACTGCTTGTGTAAAGAGGAGTGTAATGAGTCAGGGTTCATGAGATGCATGTTCCCAGGATGATCCTGGTGTGATACAATATCTAATGATTAGATTAAAAATGAAATTTAATTAATTCAGATGTGATGGTGATGTGAGGGTTAGTAGGCTCCTCCGTGTAGAAAAACAGATGAAAAGAAATACTTTGCAATCTACAAAGAAATGATGAGCTAAGATGGGAGAATATGAATTCAGACTGTCTTTTCCTGCTAGTTCAAGTTCCATTTTTAGACTCGACAAACCAAATGTTAAACCTTCTCCAATAATAATTCTGTCTTAGGGAAATTAATTTTTTCCTTCTTTTTAGAAAGAAGCTAATTTAGAAGTTTCACAAGGATCAGAGCAGGCTGTAAAACAAGAAGAGCATAATGAAAAAGACCAATCCTATCCTCTTAGTATTACTGTTTGTAATTGGACTTGAATTAAATGTGTCAAATCTGTGTTCCTGCATATCACATCAGCACTTCAGCTGCTCTACTTCTCTCCTAAAGCAAAAAATATAATCCAAATAATCTTGACCCAATGGTCACAATTCACCCTGTGATGTGGACATGTGAAAAAGGAGCAGAAGGTGCACCTGCAAATTACTTTAATCATCTATCTAAATCACCGGTCATTGATTTCCTCTAGGTTTAAACAGATCAGTTGCTCATATCTTTCAGAATATTTAGTCATGTTTTCCTTGGGATTCTTTTAATCTTTCCCCATTAGTTCAGCCTCTGCTCTCAATC
Organism: Atrichornis clamosus; assembly: GCA_013400975.1. Lineage (NCBI taxonomy): Eukaryota > Metazoa > Chordata > Aves > Passeriformes > Menuridae > Atrichornis > Atrichornis clamosus. The sequence continues at coordinate 335,626 of WBMZ01000586.1, read as the reverse complement.
CTTTTCTTACATTTGAAGCACCTCGATAGCCTGGAAATGTGTTTTTATTTATCACATCATTATTCTCTTCAAAGGGTTGTTTGCCTCAAGTCTCATTTATCCTGATTTTCTGCTAGTTTATTTTCAGATGCCAGCAGGTATTTTGTAATAGCGAGTTCACATCTCTATAGCTTGATTTTCTTTTTATTTGGTCTGTCTAGAAAATGGAATGACTGAACATCTCAGACGGGAATTTCTCGCCAGAATGTTTCACTTTAAGGGCATTTATTTCTATGTCTAAGATCATCTACCTAAAATCTTGGCACTGAAGAAACTAGTGGTTTGCCAAGAAGATGATCAGTAGAAATGTTGCAGTGCTGCTACATGCATATTAATGGAATGCCAGTCAATGAAGCAATGGATATTTCTAGGTTTTAGTATAAAGTTGCTGCATTGGTGTCAGTTTTCTCAGGGTATCAGTGGCATTTCTATCTATAAGTATGCTGCTCTAAGTCTTTTTAGGATTTGATGCTGTTTTGTTGCTGTCATTTTAATACTTTACTTTGGATTAAAGGCTGATACAATCTTTATATTTTGAAAATCCCTGTTAGAAAACACTATTCAGAAGTAGTCATCACTTTCCTTTTCCTTTTGCCTAGTTTGTAATTTTCATAGACTCATTGCAAATTTCTGCTAATGTAAATAAGAATACTGACATTTTTTATACCACTTAACAGGGTTGATGCTCTTAGCTGCCCTCCTCTTTCATACTGCTTCTATCTGACCTAATGGCCACTTTTTGTTATCTGCATTTTGCTGTGATTTGGTAAAAACTGGCATAGACTGCCAACTCACAACTTGTGTATTGGGATTTAAAGGGCTTTGATGGGTTCCTTTCTGAGACTGCCATGCACTAGACTATAATTCACAATGACTTCATCTTCCGTAGGTGCTTTCAGGATTTAATACTCTTTCTTGGAATGTAGACAATATACCAGAAAATACCAAATTCACTGCAAGCCCTGTCTTCCCAAAGGACCATTAAAAAAGATTGCTCTTCTCCTCTGACTGATCTGCCAGTATTTGGATTGAGCATTTAGTACCTTAAGTGAACTTGCTAGAAGGGATCTCATCACAGGCAATATTTCAGGCTTTCCTGAAATACTTGCTCTTTTGGATCCTAATTGTATTCAGAGTACATTTAGGATTTCTTTTTTTACATTGAAACCACTCTACTACACCACTCAACAGTGCCTCCATTCTTATAAAATGAGACTGAAATGTGCATCACAAGGATGGTTCCCCACTAAAGGTTATATGGTTAGTTATAATAATGGTGTCTCACTACTGCAGTTACATTTGTAAATGAGTTGATTTTCCAAAGATAGGTATTCCAGGCCTTCGAACACAAAAAGAATTGTCATCTGTTGCAGGAATTACCCCTATGAGGACTTTTATGTTAATTTTAATGATTTCTAAGTTGTTAGCCCTGTTGCTGGTTTCACTGCTGCTTAAAAATCTAAAAAGCAGCTTCTATTCTATTCTTGTACTCTTATTGCCCTCTCTCTGATTTGGGTGCCCTGGTTAATCTGCCAGTGTGACTCATTTGGTATCATCTAATAGTGCAAGCTCTGCCCAGTTTCAGGTAATTACAAATGCCAGTTGTCAAGGAGCTTAACCATTCAAGGGGCAAAGAATTGTAGGGCTGGGCAACTTCAGGTGCCGAAACTGAATGGTTGAGGTCATGCCATATTAAAGTGAGACAGAAGATGAGTTTATGTAGGACTTTCAGTTGGACACCTCTGAGAATAGCAGCTTGTCAGCAATGACACAGCATTCTTTCTAGCTGTAGTACAGGAAGAGAAAAGGGACACCTTCAATGGTTAAGCTCTTTGGCATGAGAAAACAGCAAGGAATGTACAACAAAAGACTTTAGCTGGATAAATAGCGCTTTTGCAGTCATCCTTTCTTGGCTCTGCCCTTACCTTTCACAGAAAATAGTAGGTTTTTAATTAGTATTTTTCTTTTTTGTTTCGCCTACCTCCCTCTTTCCCTCTGCAGTTAACAATTTTGCCTTTCTTTTCTGACTTTTTCTTCTTTACTTATAGAAAGTTGCATGAGGTCAGTCAGTCGTGTCATAAACATTCTCATACTGTGGGAATGAGATAAGTATAAGGAACATCTAAAGACATAGAAAAAACGCCAAAAATAGAGATTTGTACGGTCTGCTGTGAGAACATTGGAGCACAAGTCGTCTTTGATCTATGTTGTGCTGTATTGATTTAACTTTTAGTCCACTAATTAATATTATAACTGTTTGGCCTTTAGTACAATATTAGACTTTGAAATCAAGTCTAATATTTCAGCTAATTTTTTTTTACTTACAGTGAAGGCTTTGTTTCTTAAGGAATATTCCAGAATAAGAATGTCCATGGGAGAGTTGTGCTGTCATAATCACAACTGTCATTAATTCTGGTACTTTTTGTGCTGGTAATAACTCTCAAAATAAAAGTTTTTAGATTCTTTTTTTACTTTTAAGTGTATCAATTATTTTAAAGTTTTTAAGAGTCCTTTCTGTACGCTAGAGTCCAAAGAGAATTTCAGTGTATTTTTTGTCATTTGCATTTGTCATTTACAGCTGTCATTGCTTAACTCCTGCAGTGGATGTGAGACTCCTTTGTGACTGATGGAAGTTGTCTAGGTAGGAGTGTGTCAAAGGCATAGTCCTGCTCTAGAAGGAGAGTGACTTAGGTGAGAAGATTTTTGCAGCCTTAGCCATCTCTACTGGTTGTGATATTTGTATGAATCTGGTAAGAAGTTTTTTGAAACCAGTCAAGAAGTTGGTGATATGGACAGCTTAGAATTCAACATCTGCTGCAATGCTACCATTAATATAATAGAAAGGACTAAAAAAAGTTAAAAACAGAGAAGTTGAAAGGAAAAGAAAATTAACCATTACTCCATTCTTCAAATATATCATTCTTTAAATCATCATTTTAATGTAGTTTCACAGCCTGAGTTGGTATCCCTGAAAAGGAATCTGAGACAGGGTAAGCTTTTTAATGGAGTAGGTGTGATAAACACAGGCCCAGTCATATTTTTTACATAAAAGATAAGTTATGTTTGAGATAGCCTTTGCTTAAGGTACTTTCACATGCTCACTCAAAATTTTACTTTCAAGATTGTCATCTGAATTTCTCAAGGAAAGCTGTGAAGAGATACGTTTATATAAAAATACTGATTTATTGCCCATATTTGTGTGAAACAGGTTAAGCCTTTTGCCATCAACAATGTTCCTTAACCTTTTCTGTTGCATCCCTGTTTCATATTGTGCCTAAGGGTTATTAGTCTATTTCAAAATTGTCATGTGGAATAAAATACTTTGTTTTTTGAAAGTTCATGTAATTGGGCCTACTTACAGCAAATAATTCATTAATTTTAAGTCCCTAGCTAGCATATTTTATGCACATTCTAACCTTTTAAACTAGTAACAAAAGCACTCTAAAATATTTTATATTTTTAAGCACAAAAAATTCTTACCTCCTTTGCAATTGGCAACTCTGTAATGATCTGTCTGCAGTATTTTAATGAGTACCATATTTAGCCAAGTAACTCAGAACCAATAAAAAGTAGTCCCTTTATTTTGAAAATATTTTTGAATTGTCTTTTGAATATACAAAGCATATATCTTATCTTATGCACTGCTTGCAGATTTAATAGTGATGAAAACAAATCCGATTTTTATGTTAGGATAGCACACTTTTCTACTTACTTGACTTTTAAGATACTATATGGTACTTTTGAGATACTTTGTTAAGCAGAAAAGGAGGAGAGATTGTGCCTTATTTTTGGCTTCCAGCAAGCTTTGGTTTTCTTTTTTTCTTCTTCCGCTTGTTCTTTTTCATGTCATCTTTCAGGATACTGTGTGGTTTTTATTTATATTTGCAATTAGTTTACTAAACTATTTTTTTTTGTCTGTAATTCTTGTAAATTTTTTTAAAACCCTATAAACATGCATCTTTTTATGATTTGCTAGGTACATATAAAATCTTCATGCTGTTATAAAATGCTTTTATTTGATTTGCGTTTTTATGACCATTCAAAGTAAAAGGGAACAGTTTGTATATTCAGTCCTTTTGTACTGGATTCAGTTCAGCAATATGGGCTGCCAGTGGAAGAAAGTTCTGCTGAAGGAAAGGATCTGCATATAAATTGATCAAGACATATGGTTGAAGTGTCTTGTAAAGGTTCAAAATCTCTCTACCATTCTGGCAGTCTACCTCCACACTAAGAGTTGATGAGGTGTTTGACTAGTGTTTATTTGACAGAAGATAGCAGGAAAATGTACATTTTATCCCCTCTGTTCTTTATCATTGTCTCAACAGATTTATTCTTGTGCTTACATAAAATATCTTAGTAGACCCAAAGACTATGCAAATGCAACTTTGTTTTGGCTTCTCTAAAAACTAATACATCTATGGACAGAGTTGCTCTGCCTGATGCTGCGAACTCATAGCTGTATAGAGTCGCTGTTTGCAGTGAGCTGACTGGAGACTGCGTTCTCAGTGGGATTTACCTGTGTGTCTGCAAGGTGAGGAGTTACGTGGGGCTTCGAACCTGAGGGTTTCACAGGCACAGAAACCCATCATGTAGCTCTTTGACCATCAGTGGAACACTGAGGCATGATGGATTGCTCCCAGAGTTTCTGTAGCGGAAAGGTTTTCTCCCCCAGTGAAGAATAAGACTTCACTTTTTCGTGTGCAGAGCCATTCTGTATGTTACAACGGTACCTTGAATTAATCAAGTGCTATTTGCACAACGGTGAGTGAGCTTGGATTATTAAGCTTCTCGTGTTTGATCTGTTTCCTGTTTCAGTAAATAGCAAAACTTCCAATGACTCCAATGAGAATAAGATTAAGCTGCTACTGTATTTCACATGTTTGCATAATAAAATGGTGGTTCTTGCAAATATTTTCAATGGTAATTTCAGGTACTGAAACACCAGCTCTGTTCAGGGCGGTTCTGAAGTTGACTTCACCTGTTTTCTGTGTTTCTTAGAGGGTGAACTGAGGCACTTCTAGTTTTCAGGCCAAGGCCTTTCACAGTATCCTCAAAAAAGGGTTCTCAATGAAAAGGTGAAAAAGCTGGAGAGGAGGGGGGAATATTCCACTACTGGTTTATGTAATAGATTCAGCCAGATGATCAGCAACGTGTTTAGTGTAACTTAATACAGAGAGCAGCAAAAAAGTCTTTTTATATATTTCAGCCTTTTTTGATTTATGAAGTATTAAAGGGTATCAAACTGGCAGTGTTTGAATGCAGAAGCCTTTCTGTTGATTTGTGGTCCTTTCTGGGATGAAGGCTAGTGAGCTCAGAGGACTTCCTGAAAGAGATTTCTTCTAGTCAGGTGGAAAGCAAGGGAGAAAGACTACATTAATGGAGAGGATCAGAGGCAGAGCACTTCTGAAGTAAGAACCTTGGGAGACCCAAGACAGGGGAGAACCAGTGTGCTAAAATTTTCAGGTTGTCTCACTGACAATTGAACCAGAATAAGTGAGACTTTGATTCCAAGCTGATGACTTCATTTCAGAGGAAGTCGGGGAATCCATTTGCTGTCAGTCAGACACTATAACTTTTTTCTTTTAACTGCATCATCCTTGTTCTGTGCTTTATTTACCTGTCAGTGAGCTTCAGATTAGGCTTTGTTTTCCAAAGGGAAATGTTTTTTAACAGAACTCAATGTAATTAAGTATTTTGTCATATGCAGGTGTTATGCATCATTTCTGTTTGTTTCTTGTGGTAAACTCTATGTAAATTTATACAACAGAAGTGACATTGAATATGGGATTAGAAGAGCGGAGTTCAGCTTTGTCGCGTGGGTCATGAATTCAAGTGAAAGAATACACACCTGTGTTTTAGTGGTGGCTGGCCACCTAGGGTGAGCCATATGGTTAAGTAAGTGTTATGGAACAAACTAGGTGGCATGCCACAGCTGAGATCTACGCTTGCCCTTCACTTCACTGCTTTGCGTGCCATATGCTACAAAATGCTGTATTTTGTTGCATTACAATGCTGATCAGGGGTATTTATAGAAGCTATTTTGAAAGGCTGATGCATTAGAATGCTCTATGTGTAAAACCTAATTATTCTGGGCAAACAGTGTGAGGTACTAGATTACCCTGAACAAAGTTATCATAATAGAGGCTACATTTCCATTAAATGCAGTAAGTGTGACTTAGAAAGATAAATAACATTTTACATTTTCATCAATTAAAATAATCTAAATGTTGTTTCTTGGTCAAACTATGAAAAAATACCAAACCAAGGAAGCGTATAGGCCCCTGACCATATTAGCCAAAATTTGAAACCGTTATTGAATTTCAAGTAGAGGAAACAGTAAAAATCTTATTCTTTGCTTCATTATTAGAATAGAGGAAAAAGTCTTAGCTGTTTCACTTGAACTTCAGCAATTGATCAAGCTATTGTTTCTTAGCTACAAAAACTGTGGTCTGATTTTCCAAAAGTAATGGAGGGTGTTAGAGCTGTCACAGAATTCTTTTTAACTGTAGGAGCTCAATTGTGTTTCATAACTCTGAAATCTATTTATTCAAGATTGGACTACTCTCCCTGCAGTGCACAGCAGCCACTCCAGCTGGCTTGTGCTAGAAATTTTAAGTAGCCACTTGTAAGTATAAAAAATCAGTCTACAAGATCTACAACATGATTTACTGTATTTTGTCAGTGCCTGGTGTTTACTTAATGACACAGACACCCAAATCATGGCACTTGTTTGAAGTAAGGAGTTTTTAAAAATAACAGGAGAGAAGAGAGGTAATATTGCTTTGGGAAGTGACACATTTAGCATTATTTCATTGAATTAGGACATCAAACAAAACACCAAGCCAGATGCTAGTGGTAGGGCTGTGCAAGATGTCAACATGGGTATACAGTTTTTAATTCTTTTTGTGGGAGCTGCTGCAACCTGAACATACGTGACTGTGAAAAATTAAGTACCTGTTAAGAACAGGAAGTTAAGACCTGAAGCTTAGTACTTCTGTTTTTGGTATAAACTCGTTTTTAGCATGTTGTCAGTGAAAACCTGAAATACTCAAGGGGGACACTAAATTTATGCAGCCCAGTTCTAGTGTTCTCCTATCATATCACATTTTGCTTCTGTTCAACTGGAAGAATGTTTCTCATACCTGCTATGAATACATGGGTATTTCCACCTGAATGATTTAGTTTGGATTAAGAATAGATTATTTCATGGAAGCTTCCTAACCACCCCTGACTCTGCTGCTTGTTTTTCATTCTGGAGTGGTTTAGGTGCACATTCTTTTTAAATTAACTGAACTGGAAGATGTGTTTCTGGAATTGCACCAATGCAATCAAACTGCTAGTGGGCATTTAGTCCACAGAGATAACCTGAAGCCAGCCCAAAGTAAAACCCCTGAAACCAATATATTCAATCTTCAATACCAACTTTCCATTCTGCAGATGTGCTCTGTGGGCAGTGCACTGCGTGCTACCAAACTCCTAGTTAAAGGCCCAGTATGAATGAACAGAGTGCAGTGTGTGCTGTGAATAGGTCTCCAAGTGGCTGGAGCATTCAGACTAGGTCCTTAGTGTGGCCTTTTGATGTCCAGTTCAGGGGGTGATTTTTTTTTTTCTAATGTCAGTAATTATTTCTAGAGGGCTTATCGTCAGCTGCTAAAAGTTGATGTGTCTCCTTGAACCAGCATTTTCTCGAAGGAGAAATATTCAATACTTTTTTCTGATATTTGGTACAAAGGAGAAGTGGGTTTTTATTTTTTATATCAATGTGCCTGGAAAAGACCATTATTTTGACTAAATTAGTGCATAGAAGCTCTTAATAAACAAGGTCAATTTGAGGTTACTATTTGCAAGGAAAGTTGAAAAGTTTATTTGCTTTCCTAGAGCAAATTTACTAAATAGTGTTGGTAAATATTTTAATGATTGTTTATCTTAGGTAAATTACGGTAAAGTTTTAAAGCATAAAAACTCATGATGAAAAGCTTATTTTCCAAAAATGAGCTACTGATCTTATATGCACTTCAGAGAGTTCCCTGGCATTAAGATCTACTTTGTTCTGCTAAAGGAAGAGGTTAAGTTTTAAACAGTAAGGCCATAAAACGTCTGTTGCTTTGTAGGTTTGTTTGGTTTTGTTTGCGGTTTTTGTTGGGTTTTTTTTTTGTAGTAACTTGGGCTCGCCACTGAAACAGCAATGAGGGTGGGTGAGTGGCATATTTTTATAAAGCCCAATCTAGTAATCCTGTAAGCCTCTGCAAAACATATATTTAGAACACACGTAACTTATACATAAAGATACAGAGAACATACATAATATAGCAGGAGGTTTGCAATAGAGAACTTAAAGGCCCAGAAACTGTGACTCTCTGACACTATTTCAGTGCTGAGTGGGAATGTTTTCTCATGCTGTTTTAGACATTGTACAAGTTTCCTCTATAAAAGATTTAATTTTAGTTTGATGTAGTGTATGTGCATGTCCATACATAGCATGCAGTACAATGTAGGTACTCAAATTAGCTTGGGTAATATAGGCAAAACATAAAGGTTAAACAGTGTAAAACTTCATCTAAACTAATTAACCTCACTTCTGTGAGATCTGAACATAAGAGCAAAAAATCTGGAAGTATAATTTTGGTCACAGTGAAGCATATATTGTAATGTTTTCCACTTTGAAGCATGAATCATTCCTTTGTTAAAGTGGTAATGATGTATCACATCTTTGCAAGTTTCATTAATGAGTTAATCAGCCAACCCTAAACTGAATTTTCTTAAATAAAACAAAAAAAAATTGAAACTTTTAATGCATTTTGAAATGCATCAAATTGTTGAAGATTAAAGCAACTGACAAAAGAGAGACAAGGAATATCAATTTTCTTAGTGTGCTTGTAATGCATGCTCATTTTGCTTTATCATTTTAAAGCTCTCCATGCTGCTTTATTTTTGAATAAGTTCTTCTCTTAATTAAATAAGTCATATAATCAGGACAAACAGCTGCTCACTAGAGTGACCTAATTAAGAGGATTTTACTGCTTTTCTGATTTGTATTACTAATAATGTTTATTTAATGGTATTTGAATACTTCCCAAATAAATGATGTTTTCCTTACTTCTACAGTCATTGAAAAAACAGGGCATGCAGATAGGAAGGTGTGTGATGTGAGTACTGGACTATTAGTAAATCCAAATAAAGCCTGGCAATCAGGTTAATAGCTCATTATCCCAATGAATGTCATATATGTGCAAGATGTTACAAGAAATGAGACTATATCTGGAAGTACTGCTAAAATGTCACCAAAAGAACCACATTAAGCCATCCTTCGCTGTGGGCCAGTGTTTTAGGCTGGAACACTGCTGGGTGAAAGTTGTTACAGGGGGAAGAGATCCATCATTTTTCCCATGAGGAGTTGAAGCTGTTAGACCTGTGACAGCATAGGAAAGTGAAGTGTCTTGTCTTTATCCTTATTATATTTACTCGTGAGTTTGTGTGAGATATTCCTCTCAGCAGAGTTATGTTTATGTCAAAATTTTTAGTTAGATAACTTACTTGAAAATCAGGTGCAGCTTTCTGGAGGGAAGGGGACCTTAGTGTGGGTGTGACAGGTCTCAGCGCCTCCGTGTGCTGCAGTGCTGGCCGTGCTGAAGTGACGGCGTGTAGGCTGCGCGTGCGCGGTGGGTGAAGCGCGCTCCCGGGTGCACCATCGCAGAGAGGGCTATGTCAGCAATAAATGTTTGTTTATTAGTCAGGGCTAAACATCTGACTGCCACAGAATAACATGTATGGCGGGTCACCAATGACCAGTTGGAAAATCACATGTTCTTCCTTTGAAATTCTAGTAGGAAGTCTTCTGAGAGCAACAGATCGCTTTCATATTTTCTGCTGTACTTTCTGTGCCTCATGAAATCTTCTTTATTCCTTAGGTTTCCCTAAGATTTGTTCCAGATTTATTTTTTTAATTCTTACATATCTACCTCAGAGTCTTTTCTCATAGCTATTCCCATCCTTTTACACAGAAACTCAGTGCTGAACCCATGTTTCCTTTTCGATGGTATTAGACAATCTGTTCAGGAGTGATGGCTAGTCCTTGTAGCTCAACTAAAGAAAACCAGGTTTAATAAATTAAATCCCACTCCTCTGTCCATGTTTTAGCAAAAAGTCATTTTACCTACCAGGTTAATTTTATCTCTTTCCAAATCCTTTTACAAGTTTTCAAATAGACAGTTTTACACACTGACATTTTCTTGGTAACTGGAATATGATTAGTTTAATTAAATGTAGAAATAGGATGCTTCCAGCAATGCTCATTAATAGGAAGAGGAGATTATGAGTTTTTTGCTGTATATAACATTTCTGGTTTGAAAATGTGTGTGAAAATGGTTATGCTAAAAATGGAGAATTACATTTTTAGTTGGGATAAATGATATTGGCTCTGTTAAATTCAGTAGAGTTATGCTGACTGAACAAACCAAGCCTGGCCCTGAAAGAGATAACTTCTCCATGACTTGCAGTGTGGCTCTGAAAGGCCAATACCCTCTTCTTAGGTTTGATTATCTTCTTCTGTGTCTAGGAGGCGATACTTTCTTGGACACTCAAAGTTTTGTGTTGCTGCAAGGTTGTAATTGTTGGGAAAGGTAGAAACACAGTGCAGAGAGCCAGCCAGGCATATTTGCAATATGAGCGCTTAGATTTGAAGAAAACGGATAAGTTAAAGGTTGTGCAATCAAATGGAAAAAGCATGGTTTTTATTTGGAATGGTGGAAGGAGAGAGATAAGTGAGGCAGGGGAGAGAAGCTTCCTGAAGAATATCTGGATTTTGGAGACAACAGTTTCTGGAGAGAAGATAAAGTTATATTTCTGTTATTTAATAGTTTACAGATCACTATATTTGGGGTTCAGCTGGAGGTAGTGGAGCTGTGTAAGACTTTTGTGGACTATGAACCTTTTTATTTTTTTTCTTTTCCTTTTCTTCCATGAGGAGACTTGCATTTTAATACAGGAATCTTACTTGATTTGTAAAAACATAACTGTTTCAACATGATTCTTTCCAGCGGTGTTTGCAATGATTTCTTTTGCATCATGGTAATTGTCATAGCAATGAAAAAGATTTTCAAATGCTTTACAATGCAGAGCCAAACAATATGTAATTGAATGCAACTGTCATTGAAGCAGACTGCTTTCCTGACCTGTTGTTTCACTGTGAACATGTTTATTTACCACCTTCATTATTGCAGCATTAACATGTAGAGAAGCTGTGCCTATTATCATGTACTTTCCTAACAGATGGCCACTAACTTCTTGAAGGCCTTTTTGTGCTTGCTTAAAATATCCCATATTGGCACAAAGTTTCTTTCCTCAGTGTGAAGTATGATTGACTGGTGGAAATAGATTAATCTGCCTCTCCTCTGGCTTTTGAGCTTGTTTTGTACTGCAGCAAACCAAGTTTTGAGCCTAATTTTCAAAATGATCAAAGCTTCTTTTGCTAATAACAAGGTGTGGAAAGTTCCATTCAGTTGCATAATCTCTGAGTAAACAGTTCAGGTTGTAGCAATAACTGAGGACTGCATTTTTGCCAGAAAAGGTGAAAAAAAATACCTTTTATATCTACCCCGTCATAATTGTCCTCTACAGACATTGCAGCCTCAGGATTTAAATTTTTCCTTTTTCAGTCTCTGAGGCTGTGAGAATTTCCCTGGTGAACTCTGAAAAACTGAGCCCCCCTGTTCTGGTACAGACCAATGGCTTTTGATCTCCATGTCTGGTGCTGTAGGTCATGTTTTGTGCATTGACGCTGAACGTACAGGTGAGGAGCTCATCACTGAAGTGTTTATGAGGTCCACATTGTTCTTTGTGTGTGAGCTCAATTTTCAATGATCACCTTTCCCAATGAAGACTGGTTTGCTGGTTGTTTTTTATTTTTTTTTTTTTAGCTGCAAGATCTGTATGTGCACAATCTGCAAAGAGGAAAATACACAGCTTAAATCAGTATTGAATGGCTATAATTTTGGGCAGATTTTCTTAAATGCTTAAAATAAAACTCCACATTTATCAGTGGTGGAATTAAAATTTGTAGACAGAGATTAAAGGGAAGGTATTTTCAGTGTAATGCAGTATTTTGTTATCCAGAAGAATAGCATATTTTTAGTTTAGCACATTATTAGTCTGCCATTGATTTTTTTAATTTGCATTGATTGCCTCTCAGCTTTGGTAAAGGATATCTTGGAATTTTAAAGTGCCAACCTTTATCTGGTTGCTGTGCTCATATTTTCTTAAATACTATCATGAAGGTTTGGTCTGTTGTCTTTCAGTTATTATGCTCTTCTTTGAGCCTTGGGGAACTGTTTTTTTTCCCAGTTTCAGTTGGCCTACCATGGCCTTAGGAAAAAGGATTTCTGTCTCAAGTTTTTCTGCTTAAAACACTCTTCTTTGTGTTTCTAAATATCACTTCGGATGGACTTGGGTGATTCCTTATGCCTTATTAAATCTTCCTGCAGGGAAGCTTACACCTAGGAGGTATTAGTATAAACTAAATGGGTAAAATAGACCATGCAGACTATATGTATAATATAAACTCAAAAAAAAATTATTTAGTCTAGGAACGTGTATACAATATGCTGTCTGCTGTGCTGAGTTTTTTGTAATGGCTTTGGAAGCAATCCATACTGGTTTTTGTTTTCATAATGATTTTCTGATAGAGTTTCAATCATATGTGAATTCTTTTGGCAGCTGTGGTTCCTGCTATTTTTTGCTCTATCTATTGTTCCTTTCCACTCTCTGCTTGCTCATAATGTCGTCTTTCAGAAGCTGAAATTATTAACTGGGCATTCAGTGTCCACGTCTTCTTCCTGGCTACTTCTGACTCATCTATCAGCTTTTCAAACCAATGAGTGTTTCCTTTGTGTTTTGGTCTCTTTTGGAGAGGCAGTGCTTGACTCTTTCTTTACACTTATGCCATAGTTTCTTGTAGAAGTAAGAGAATGATTGTTTCATGGTGTGTGATTAAATAATTGCACTGAAGACTTATTTCCCTATGCTAATATTAAAACAGTTTTGTTAGTATTATCACAAACCAAGGCAGTATAATAAAATAACATATAAAGCCACATTAATACTGGGTAGCATTTGAAATCTAAGCACTGAGTGGCAAATACTTTCTCAGTCATTTTAAATTTTCATCTTTGGACAGGAACCAAATGTCAAAATTCTCATAAATAAAAATACAGAAATACTTGTAAAAGTTAGAAGTATGTCAAGAGTCATGATATTCGTGCTTGGAAACTTACCTGTGAGCAGGTAAGTTTAGATAATTGTTTCAGTAAGTAAGTAACATTTTACTAATTTTCTTCTTCCAATTTAATTGTCCCTGAATGTAAACCACTATTAGGTTCATTGCTTTCCCTTTGGAGAGTACTGAAAGAAGAAAATCTTGGCTTAGGAAGACTTGATCAGGAAGAGTTTTTAAGCATATGTATTCAAATCCAACTATTTCTATGTTTTTTTATGATTCAGTCTTTCAATCATGCAAACAAACTATCATTCCTTAACTGGAATCACTTCATTGTGTAAAGCTTAGCATACTTGTAATAATTTTGTGTTTTGAATTTACGAGTGTACTCTTCAGTTGGCTTTGGGTTGGTTGAGCTTTGGATTTAGGATGGTATGCACCACAGAAATACGCTTATATGATGACAGGCAAAGATTGTGTATTGCTGTATTTCTTTGTTTCTGAGGAACCAGTTATGACCACAGTGCTAAATATAAGGTTATCCTGCCTACAGAGTTAATAGACAAAACCGAAGAGTGAAATGGAGAAAGTGGGAAAGAGACAAAGGTATGAAAGTCTTGTGGTAAAAAGGAGTTCTAAGAAGAAGCAGATGTAGTTAACAATGGAAGAATTAATGATTGAGCAAGCAGTTTTGGCCCCCCTTTGACAGGGCACCTATTTCTCATTTCAGGCTTAAGCTTAATTTTGTTGTTGAACAAATCTGTCACCTAGTTTTTGGAATATAAGTCTGGGGCACATTTTAGGTGCTCTGGAAAACAAAGGTAAACTAGGATTGTGCCTGCCTATGTTAGTAGAAGAACAGGAACCCAAATACAAAATACTTAATTCTTAACTATAACAAAACCTCCTGGTAATTGTTCCTTCTCAGGCATCTTTATTGACCCTGTTTCTTGGAATTCCCAGTTATTTGACATTCTAGGAGAATCTCTTGAAAAGTGGTCACAGAATGAGCATACGATGTTCTTCCCCTCTTGTTGCTAAGTAAGCCTTTGAATGTTTCTAGAAAGGACCGCGTAAACCCAAAAAACTTCAGTTCATATAAGAGAGCTTGAAAGAGGTGAATCCTTACAGTTGGTTCTTTCACGTTTCAATGGCTTATGAGTCCTAATCATCATGACTTTTTTTTACTCTAATAACTGTGAACAACTTCAGATTCACCATTATAAAACTAATGTCTTCCAGCAATAACAACATGACTGTAGACTTAGTCTAAGGTGGGAATCCTGCCAAAAACAGTTGTAGTTTCTGCATTATCCACTGGATTGCCATTATATTTGGAAATACCATCCCTTCTTTCCCATTCTGCTCCTGAAAGACCAAATACCCCAGAACAATTGCAAGAATTTGTCATTAGACAAAGTCTAAATGCTTATTTGTAGCACATTTTTATTACATGATGTACGTTACCTTTAGAGGAATTTCACACACAAAAGCACAGCACTGAGGTTCTTCAGTGTGCAGCTGTGACACTGATCACTGCTGATGAAAATTTATTTTTACCTGGATTATAGTTGATCCTGATTTTTCTGGCTGACCCAGATGTGAGTTATGTCCATACTTTCAAGATTTGTGTTACAGAGAGATTTTATCTCACATTAAGATAGCCCTGGTTGATTAAATGAGAGATTATATCTGTTTGGCAGGTTTCATAATAATTTTTAAAATAGAAAATGTTTTTGCCTTTATCATATTATTTGTTGGGATTGTTTACACATGCATGTGTAATTCAGCTTTTAAACTGCAGCTCCTCTAGGTACCTAAAACTGCAGGGACTTGATTTTCCCAGCTAGAGGTGGTACTTTTTATTTGTCTTTTGCTTTGTACAGGAGAGTAGATCAAAATTCCAGTTTTATCAACCTTCCCCAGAAGAAGACATATGCATGTAAGGACTGACGATTTATCAGGTGTAAAGACTATTAAATGAAGAGTTGTTCACTGTATTAGTCCAAGAGTGCTGTATTTAAGTAAGTTGTGATGAGAGGTGGTATGAGTTTGTGCCATGTCAGGGAGGATGTTCAGTTTGAAAGAGTAGCAGTTGTCTTCTGAAGACAGTGGACTGGGTTCGTGTTTGTATCGCTGAAGAGGTACAGTGAAGCACAGGCCAGGGATATAAACAGGTCTGTCCTGTGGATGGAAGGTGGAATAACATCTTTTACTCTCCCATGGGTTGCCCCTACCAGCTGCAAGGCACTCACATAGCCACTCACTCTCCCCTCCTTCCCTGGTGTACAGAGGAGAAAATAGAAAGAGCAAAAGTGAGAAAACTAATGGGTCAAGATAAAAGTCTCCAGTGTCAGGAACATGAGGAAAGAATGGGTGGTGATTCTGAAAAGGCATCACCTATGGTTTTCAAGTTTTTCTGGTGCAGGCAGCTGGCCCTGGTTGTTGGCTGCTGTAGGGAACATTATTCCTCCTGTGCCTAAAATTGCTGACTGGTGATGGAAGAAAAGCAGTAAGTGTGACAGGAAATGTGTTGGCAGTAGTGACATAAAACATTTTTATTTTTCAGTAGTCCTGGGATGACACTGTTGTTGTCTCTCTCACCTTATATGCAGCATTAAAATGGTTTAATACAGAAGGTCACAGTAGTGTGCTAGTAACAGTCTTCTGCAAAATTCTCATCCAGGAATCCAGAAGTAAACTGATGCTTTATTTTAATGTGCATTTTCGAATGTGAGTTATGAGGCATTAATGCCTTTATTGTACCAAGTTCAGACAGTATTTAGCCTTTGCTGCACATGGGAAACAATTATTCATGAACGTGTGGGGAGGTAGTGAGTTGTTTTTGCCTGAACGAGAGCATAATGATGTGGAATAGAACAAAGAGTTCCAGTAACTTAAACAGTAAAGCTATTCAGAAAATTCACAGCCTTTTTCAGAAATCTTTGTTCAACATGACACAGCTGCCCAGACAGGGCTCGGGTGGGAACACACTGCCACACAGGTGTCAGGCTGTAGAGTGGCCCTGCCCTTACCAGTACTGACCAGCAGCAGTGAGCACTCCTGGAGGAGGCGTGCCCAGGTAGGGGAACTCTCAGTGACAGAGATCTGGGAGGTGGGCAGGCTGAACAGCAACAGAGTGAGAGAGAGAGAGAGACTAATGGTATCCTACCCTACTTTCCCTGAGGCAGGCTGGACAGGCTGACCAGATACATGATACAGAGGATTCCCTGTCCTTCTCTGCCTGGCTGAACACAATGACTTAAGGAATAGGGGTCAATGGTAACAGATTTCTGCTTGGTATAGCTGGTGTGTTTCCTCTGTGACTGCCCCACCTTCACAGGTGCCCTCATATAACAGGTATGAGGCTCTGCAAGTGAAACTGAACACTAACAAGGATGATTGCTCATCCAGCATGGAGGTGTTGCTGAGGTTGGCCTATGTTCTGCATCAAAACTGCTTCCATAAAGAAATAAAGATGGGTCATTTTCATAAGAGACTCCCCTCTGAAGGGAACAGAAGGCAGCTTATGCCAGCCAGATCCACTTCTTAGGGAAGTCTGCTGCCTTCTCGGGGCTTGAGTTTAAGACATGAAAGAGAGCTTCTTGCCCTGAGTATTGCCTTGGATTACTATACTTGATTGATTTTTTTTCATGCAGGGAACAATGAAGTTGGAACAAGAAGTCTGAGAGCAATCAAGAGACTTCAGGGATTTTGGGCGACTGGTTGAGGGATCAGGAGCACAAATGGCATTGTCCCCTATCCTTCCAGGTTCAGAGGAATGAGGAAAGGAACAGAAACAGCCAGCAGATCAATACCTGGCTCTGAGCCTGGTGCCATCAGTAGAATTTTGTTGGGTTTTTTTGGTCATGGGTCAGTTTGCTTGACACCAAGGCTGCTAGGACGAGGGAGGTCCCAGTTCTCTGGAAATTAGCAAATGTGACACCCATCTGCAAGAGTCAGAAGGATGACTTGGCCTATCAGCCAAACCTCAGTGCCAGGAAAGGTCATGGAGCTGGTCATCTTGAATACTGTCACAAGGCACATGCAGATAAAATAGGTGATCAGGCCCAGCCAGCAGAGATCTGTGAATGGCAGGTTCTGCTTGTCCAACCTGATTCTCCTACGGCAAGGCAACCTGCTCGGTGGAGGAGGGAAGGGCTGTGAATCTTGTCTACCTGGACTATGGTAAAGCCTTTGACATCAATTCCCACAGCATTCTCCTGGAGAAATGGGCTGTTTATGGCTTGAAGGAGTAAAAAACTGCCTGGAGGGCCAGGCCCAGAGAGAAGAGATGAACGGAGTTACATCTGGTCACAGGTGGTGCCCCCCCAGGGCTCAGTGTTGGGGCCAGTCCTGTTTAATGTATTTATCAATTATCTGCACAAGGGGATCAAGTGCACCCTCAGTCAGTTCACAGGTGACACCAAGCTGGGTGGGAGTGTTGATTTGATGGAGGACTGGAAGGCTCTGCAGAGGGATCTGGACAGGCTGGACCGTGGTCCAAGGCCAATTGTATGAGATTTAACCAGGTGAAGTGCTGGGTCCTGCACTTTGGTCACAACAACCCCACGCAGTGCTACAGGCTGGGGAAAGAGCAGCTGGAAAGCTGCCCAGTGGAAAAGGACCTGGAAGTGCCAGTCAACAGCCAGCTGAACATGAGCCAAGAGCGTGTGCAGGTGGCTGAGAAGGCCAGTGGAATCCTGGCCTGTATCAGCAATTGTGTGGCCAGCAGGACCAGGGCAGTGATTGTGCCGCTGTACGCAGCACTAGTGAGGCTGCAACTCGAGGGCTGTGTCCAGTTCTGGGAACCTCACTACAGGAAGGATGTTGAGGTGATGGAGCGTGTCCAGAGAAGGGCAATGGAGCTGGTGGAGGGTCTGGATAGTAAGTCTTATGAAGAGCAACTGAGGGAGCTGGAGATGTTTAGCCTGGAAATAAGGAGGCTCAGGAGAAACCTTATCATTCTCTACAATTGCCTGGAAGGAGGTTGTAGCAATGTGGAAGTTGGTCCCTTCTCCCAGGTAACCAGCAGTAGAAGAGGAAATGGCTTCAAGTTGGGATAGAGGACATTTAGATTGGATATTAGGAAAAAATTTTTCATGGGAAGGGTTGTGAAGCATTGGAACAACTGTCCCAGGGGGTAGTTGAGTGTTTAAAAGGTGTTGGATGTATTTGAAAGGTGTTGAGATGTGTCACTTGGGGACATGATTAGTGGTGGACTTGGCAGTGCTGGATTAACAATTGGACTCTGATCTTAAAGGTCTTCTCCAACCGAAACAATTCTATGATTCTGTAGTGATTTGCAGTTGGAACAGAAGATATTTGACCATCTTGTACTCTAGCTTTGGAAAACCTGCAGCATCCTTTTAAAGGAAGTGTTACTCATCAAGTCTTTTAATCACTTGTATTTTCTCACCTGAGGCAAAATTCTGACCTAATTAAAGTTAATAGGTGAACACTTAAAACTGGCAGACTCAGAATTTCACTCATACTGTTTAGGTGCTTTTAATTGGAGTATAGAAATAATTAGGGCGTGATAGATGACTGGTAGCAAAGATACATAGGCAAAGCCATGAATAGAGGACAGCAATGAGTAGTAACAGGCATAAAGGGATAATTTTTTTTTTTTAAAAGAAGCACAGTTTAAAAAATATAGATACAATAACTTTGAAAGATAAAAATACTGTATTAAATCTAAGAAATTCTAAAAATAAATCAATTTGATTTTGCCCTTATATGAATTATATTCTAGGATTAGTGCACTAAATAGCTGGGCAAAATTAGCTTCAATTACACTGTGATTTCTAGCGGGTCAGGTGTCTCTAGAAAGATGTGTCTTGTTCAAGGTGACTCTGCAAACCAAAGAATGCATAAGTGATAAGTGTGAATTAATCAGAGATGAACATTTCCTTACTGTACCCTGGTTTTAGAACTTAGGCACTATTATACCCTGCAATGTCAAAGAAGAGAATAACCCAGAAGAGCTCTAGCTCTTTGGCACAGGTTGGGGTGGTCAGGAGCATTCATCAATCGGCTTGAATTGTCTACACTGATAAGGAGTGAGTGATCAGCATGTTATTTACATGAGGTTATTCTTCCTGCAACATGAGTGTCGGCCACAAGGACCAGCTTTTGCTGAGTCCTACAAAGCAGGAATTAAAATAATGCTTTGATACGGAAGGGTTTTAAAGCAAATGGACTTGGAGCTGTTGATAGATTTAGTTTTAGTTTTGGCTTTATATTTCCACAAATGGAAAGTTATTTAAAGTCTTTTGCAAAGCGCTCAATGAGTCTAGACCTCAGAGCCAGTTTAACATGAGAGAACATTACCTATTTCCATAATGCTGTGTGTGGTCAAAATGTCTTATTTTTTAAATTGCAACTGTCATTGATGTTTGCATCACTCTTTTTTACAACATAAACTGAATTTAAGAATAAGTTGGTGAGTTTTATTTCTGAATTTATTGTCTAGGAATGTGAACCACATATCTGATATTTTCTCTTTGCTTTTTCTAGTGTTTTATATTACTGATAATGATTTCCATAGCAGAGTATTACTTTTTTCTCCTGGTATTTATGTGATCAGACATTTTTCAGACATATATTTCTCATAAATATATACATGATAGAGTTTTCAAAAATTTTTTTTAATAAATTCTCCCACCTAATTGTCTGTCTTTCTTTCTCCTAGTCTGCTCCCAGTTTTCAAGAGGAGTCTTTGCTATTTTTGGATTCTATGACAAGAAGTCTGTAAATACCATAACATCGTTCTGTGGGACTCTTCATGTCTCCTTCATAACTCCCAGCTTCCCAACAGATGGAACACATCCCTTTGTCATTCAGATGAGACCTGACCTCAAGGGAGCTCTTCTTAGCTTGATCGAGTACTATCAGTGGACCAAGTTTGCATATTTGTATGACAGTGACAGAGGTAAGGTGTGGTATGTTGTACCTGCACCCTTTTTGCCAGATGCATCTCACTGAAATTTGGATTTCGTATTAGATAAGTAAATCACAAAAGCAATATTTACCTCCAACAAATGTAAGTGTAAGCCTGAGCTTAGAAATGAGCTTTTGTGACAGAAACAAAATTGCTTAAGTGAGAATGAAATTATTACAGTATGCATTAATAGAATTGCAAGCTGTTAAGCAATGTGAGATTAATCATGTGTTGTAAAACAGTTTCTATGTAAAGTTTTTTCTTTTTTTGTTAAAGAAACATCTAAGGAGTAAAACAATCTGAGCATGAAGGGGTATCTGCTACCACAGATTCACTCCACACATGCAAAAATAGTAGTTGGGCACCAAGCAAGCAAGATTCTTGGATGCATTCCCTGCTTCTTTGGAAACTGCTTTTGATATAGAGTTCCTCTCTGTTGAGCTTAGATTTTATTGTTGATGTTGATAAACCCAAACCAACTGCTTGATATGAGTTAACTCCACCATACACCTTCTCAAGTCCTATGCCCATGTATGGCTGTAGTAGTAATAATATAACAGTTTATGAACTTGAAAAAATGACTGGCAAATCGTGGTATATTGATTAGTTTTCTGAGACGAAGCAGCTTTATACAGAAAGGGTGGAGTTTTGGCTGCTTTTTCTGGAATTACATTATTATCATTCCATTTTCAGGTTCTCCTCACCAAGTAGTCCTTAGACAATTTTCTTCTATTCTTACCTGCTCCTGTTCCCTTTAAAAAGGCTATTTTGTGGCCTGCCTGCATGTTCATTGGTTAGAGTTAAATATTAAGTGCATTTTAAATTATAAGATGCCTGTAGATTCAAAGGATGGTTATACCACTCCATGGTTTGTTGAGTAATGGGGTGACATTAAATTCCCCGCATTCTGATGCCATTTTGTACATGATGTTCAGAAGCTGAAGGGATCTCCTCAAGAGAGTTCTTTATCATTGTCATAAGCACTAAAGCTAGAAGAACTATTCCTTGTATGTAGCCTCCAAAGGTAATGTCACATAAGACAAAAAATGTTGAGCTCATTTCTCTGGTAGTTCCTTTTCAAATTCACATTAGAATCAGAAACATTCACTGTCTTTTTATAAAGGACAGATGTAAAACTACTTTCGTAGCCAAAACTCTGTCAATCATCTAGCAGTGGGCAGAATGTGACCCGCATGTGATTTATATTTAGAAAATACTGAAAAACACCTAGTTCTTGTGAGCTGCACTGTCTGGATCTGGCCAGGAATAACAACATGAGACTGTTCTTTGTAGTCACCCTTTTGTTCTTCCTTTTTTTTCTTGTTTGTTTTAATTGTGGCAAGGCACCCCAGTGATAACAAGCTCCAAGGCATGAAGCTCCTACTTTTATGTGGAGTAAATCGTTGCTCCTCAGTGCTCCCCACTGATTGCATGAAGTTAACCTGCAGAGTCGAGCAGTATGCAGCAGCAACACTGACATCAAATCCTGAATACACAAGTCCACAGTTCCTTTAAGCACTTAATGTAGTGACAGTGATGTATATTTAAGGAATCACTGAAGATGTTTCCACCTTCAGGAGTGAGATAAAAAAGGCAGAGACTTACTCTTGGTGGAAACTTTGAAGGCTAGTAGGAATTAGTTTGACTTATTCCTAAAGAATCATTTATTGCTGCTTTTAGAGCACCTCTGTGGTTAGGGACTGACTGGCTGAAGTACAGGGCAATTTCATATCTCATTCTTGTCTATAAGAAGTGAGACCATTCAGTATATGTGTGCCCAAGCTGTTACTGTCTTAACACAGTAGTTATTCTCTTGTAAAGTGCTTTAGTGTCTTTTACCATCCTTACCTCCTCGGTGCTGCGGGTACAAACGGTGAGTTTTGGAAAAAATAGTAACATTATTGTAAGATTCTATCTGTAAAAGAATTGCCAAGTTACTCAGCCTCTGTTCAGTCTTCGTTGTCAGAGCTCACTGAGTTAAGAGTTTGTCTGATAACCAAAAGGGGTTCAGGCACATGAGGTTCTTAAGCAGAAGTGTTCCTTCAGCTTAAAAAAACACAACCGAAAGTGCTGGAGTTTTCTCCTCTGCAGACTCTCCCACTTATGTTACTACTCTCCAGATAATTTCACTTTCACAGAAGTGTTGCTGTGAATAGTTTAATTTGGGAGGGTTTTTTTGTTGTTATTTTGCAATGTATTATTGCTATCAGAATAAACTAAGCTGCATGGGGATAATAGATCTGCCAATTTAAAAAAATCAAGCAATCCAGGCAGCCATTTGACATTTCTACAGAGAGCACACCGAGAAAAGCGAAACCCGTGGAAAAATAGAAGATCACGGGAGTAAAATATAGAAACCCTTTGCAATGGATTGTATTAGCATTAATAGTCCTTATTAATTTGTTCCTAGTTGAGATTGTTTAACTCAGAGAAAACATAGGTTGGAGGACCTGAAATATGCTAATTCAGATTATATATTTTTCAGTTTGTCTGATTTACTTTCTTAAATTTTAATTTATCTTTTCAAACTTACTTTAGTGCTTTTTAATGTTTGAGATACTACTGGGATCTCTTAGTTTGCTTACATTTCTTATCTTTCCCTTTTAACACAAGTTCTACACATTTATCTTTAGCATTTGAAATAGTTTATATGTACCAGTGGACTGTAGTTATCTATGATTTTAAAATAAATATTCATTACATGATATACAAAACATAATATCAGTCTTCTTTAAAGAGACTTAGAAAACTGGAATTCTATGAGATAATACTTGAATTTATGCTTTTGGAAGCCTGCCATTTTCTACCTTTGCTGGTAACCAGTTTTGTATAGTGCTGTATGTCATTACCATTTTCACTGATGAAGCTGAATTGCTGAACACTGCCCAATCTTAATTTAATAATATACTTACAAACTATGAGACAAATTAATTCTTAGTGCTTTCCTTCTATGTTTATGGGCATAACCACTATTATTTCTCATGAGAGTTACACCTGAAGCAGCTTTTACATGTCAAGTCAGAATTTGTCTCAAAGAAATAACTCCCAATGTTTAGAGATTTCAGGAGAGAAGAATGTGCAAAAATGTCAATTTGCTTGTAAGAAAGTCTAATTTTCTTTTTTTTCTATAATAGTATCTACTATCCTTAAAATTGCTCTCTAGAACCATGTAGAATTCTCTGGAAGGAATTTAAACGTGACAAATCTCATTCTTGTACTGCTAGAAATCTTAAAAACGGTATTTGTTGTATAGCAGGAAATAATTTCCAACAGTAATTTTCATATTTCTATATACATTATTTAATCCTTGAAAAGGAAAATCTGTCGAGTAAAATCTTCCTTGGTTTTACAGTATATTGTAAGCAGTTGTATCTGTGCAAACATTACAGCTTCCTATCAGGAACATGCCAAAAGTATAAGATGGAAGCAAACTTTTGTACACTGGTGTAGGTGAGACTGCTTATCTATATGGAAAAATGTATCTCAGCACATCTTTCATAATCAGGGATATGACTGTAGGAAACAGAAATAATAAATCCATTACCATCACTGCAGAACATAGGAATTTTGCCATAGACCTCAGTGAGGTCCGAGTTTAAATACAGTACTGCTCAAATGCTGGGAATAAAAGCAGTTCAATAGCATTTTTTAATAAGCAGATGATCCTTTTGCTGTAAATGGGATCACTCTTCTCGTAAAAGATCTCATACTTACTGTATGGAATTCCAGCAGTGAGTCAGTGAAGCTGTCAAAATCCCATTCTGAAGAAGGTTGAGCCAAACCAGAAGGTTGTCTTTATGAGACTTTACCTTGATGCCTTGCAGTGATGTAAGTAGAAATTCCATTCAATAACAATTGATTGGGATACAGGAGATCCTAAGTATTTAATCTTACAAATCATATTGTAGAAACTTGTAAATTCCTGAAGCTTTATCAGTCATATCTTCTGTTTTCTCCTGTGTTCACTAGGTTTATCAACATTGCAAGCTGTGCTGGATTCTGCTGCTGAAAAGAAATGGCAAGTGACTGCTATCAATGTAGGAAATATTAACAATGACAGAAAAGATGAAACTTACCGTTCACTGTTTCAAGATCTAGAGGTAAAAAAGGAAAGGCGAGTGATTTTGGACTGTGAACGCGATAAAGTCAACGACATTGTTGATCAGGTTTGCTATTCTCCATTCTTCAGTGACAGCAGTTAGCTGTATTCTATAAGTAAATGTAAGGAGTTCATTTGTTGTGATCATATTTTTGCGATTGCTATGAATCATTTGGCAGTGGCAGGTTTGTACTGAGGACTACATATGTACCAGGCCGAAAGTGAACATACAAATCCTATAATCCCTCAATTTTCTCAAAGGCAAGATAATTCTCTCTGGATGATCCTGTATAGTTTTATATCCTGGTTCTTTAAAATAAAACCAGTAATTTACAAAATACCTCGTTCAGACTATTTTACAACTTAAGTAGTATGCTGTATTATACACAGTTGATACACTGTAATATGTGCTCCATTATAAATAGTTATGTCTAAGGATTAATTCTCTTTACACCTAGAAGATATTTTCTCCCCCTAATGCTTTTTGTGAGAACCTTTTGCATCTTGGGAAGACAGTATCACAGTTTCTCTTTCTCATTTAATGCCCTTTGAAATTCATGTGTCAAAGCTCTGTCATTTGTACTTTCCTGGGTGTCTCCTCATTATGTCTCACTTTTAAAGTTTGTTAACCAAAATTGAATGCTGGTTTTCATAGCTAAGGCCTCCTGAACTTTAATAAGAACAGCAAATTCTGTCTTCTCTCTACCTATGCAAATTATTTGCCAAAATGATTTTTTAAAAACTTATTTCTAACAGCATTATCACAGTGCTGTGATTCAAATTACTGCATTACTTTCAAATCTACCACTTCAGTCCTACTGTCTAGGAAGGTCTTACTGGCTCTGTACCTTACTACTTCTTTTCATGCATGCAGAGCACAATGGAAAATTGTAAAGATAGTTCCCTGTTGGTTTGAGCTTAATCATGTGAGACTGTGCAGCATCAGTAGGGAGGCATCATCAGAGTGTAGATGTATTTGTTTGAAGGTTTTTTGAAGGGCTTGTTATTTTGGTCTTTGTTTTGAAGGTCGTTACATTTTGGAGAGGCTCACACAGTGAGCAGTGTCCTAAATAGAGAGCATTGTGTTTGTGTGTTTTATTTGAAATTCATATCCACAAAATGTTTCTCTAATTTTCAAGATAAATCTGAATTTGATTCTGTTCTCAAGAGCATTTGATCTCTGAGAGCATGATCTCCCTATCATCTGCAGTTTTTCAAAATTTTTTTTTCTGACTTACTAATGTCAAGAAATCTACAGTGTAGAGCCACAATTAGCATTTACAGGTCCTCTTCAGTTGGTTCTGTGTGGCTTTTCAAATGGTTGTTTACCTGCCTTACAGGGTCTTTTTGTCCACGTCTCTTGTGAATTTCTAATGATGTCCTACAGAACAAACACCTTGATAGACTAAGATGTGTCACAGCTGATGTTTGCTGATTGTCTGTAGAGCAGAGAAAGGAAAAATAGTGCTTTGACATAAGATAAATGGTAAAAACAGTCTTGTCAAGATTGAAATCTTATCCTATAGAGTCTTTTAAGAATAAGTATGTAATATTCATTATAATCTCTGTTATGAAAGTTTGGCTGACTGTAAGTTTCTTCAGTTTCACCTTTTAACCACTTTTTAAAGACAAGAACCCTCTTTACCCTTCAGTTATCACTTATTTTTACAGTCTTTGTTTCATAACAGACCTATTTTCTTCTTTGTCTGCTTCTTATTTTGATTGCAGTTCTGGGATATTTTTCTTGCCCTAATTGCACTTTGATAGATTCTGCCTTTTTTAGATGCTTAGATTTTCTCAGCTTATCCCCACAGATTTGTGCTACTCCTTAAGAATACAGATGGCTAAGCTTTTGTTTCTGCTGTTTTCATTTGTAAATCACTGAAGAATTCTAGATCACTAGCCACACAGGTCATTTTAATATAATTCTAGTTAATTGTCCTCCTCAGAATAGTTTCCTTCTATGCCCTGGAATATGTTCTCTTAAACTACTGTCAGCTGTCCCATATGGGTTTAGTCTTGGAATTCTCTTCACAAGATAGCCTGGTAGTTTCTGGAGTTTGGTCTGTGTTTTAAGTCCATTATCCTTACAGTCAGTAATTTCCCTTCCTTACATTTAAGGGTAAACCCACTTCCAGTTTCTCAAGTAGCCTAAAAGAAAGTCTAACTAACTGATTCTCTATTAATTTTTTCCATCTCTTAAAATGAAGTGCTGAACAATGGAGTTGTTCCTGTGAGTATCCTTTGAGTGTGTTCTTCTGATTTTCTTTTCTAATAGGAGTGCACTTTAGGTCTTGTTTTGCTACCATATTTATATTTTTAAATATTATTTTAATTCCTGCCCTGAAAAATAACCCTCAGAAATTTCCTTCATTTCGTGAGGGTGCCTGAAGTAGACACATCATATAAGTACCCCTTTTTTTTTCTGTGTATTTTTTACTGCAAGAAATGCAACAGGTTTTCTGTTAATTAGATTTTCCTTGAATGCTGAAGTATTACTTGCATTCTCAATACATAAAGCAACAGCTTCTTCACTTTCTTCCTTGCTTTCTATGGTTGAACAAATCTTCTGTTTTAGTGCTTTGATTTATCCTGCAAATATTTTAAGCTGAGATGGAAGCCTCAGGTTCACCCAATCATGCTTTGTAGCCCTTGGATCTTTGTATAGCCACAAAATATGTTTGCAAAGTTTCTTCATCGTTCTTGTTTTCTGTGTTACGGTTTCCCTTCCAGATTTCAATGATTTATGGAAATTGAAAAATATTTCAGTTCCCCAGTTCCCCTCAAACTAGTTTATGTTATTCTTCTCTGATCTGGCATATCAGTGTTGCCATGCTCTTCATTATATGGCTTCTGTCTCTTCTCAGCCAGCTTCCTTGGCATAATCTCATTTCACCCTGATAACACCCTTTGGGCAGCCATGCAATTACTGCCACTAATTACCTATCCCTGTTAGAGAAGGTCCTCTAAACTGCTGAATAGATTTTGTGTCCACAGCTCCTTCACCATGGCTTTTGGAACTACCGCTGAATTTTCTCAGTTTTAACTGGCAATGTCCTCCAGGATGAGTGGCAAGTTTTAGCAAGCTGGGTTAATGAGATAGTACTCAGTGGCAGCTAGAGCAGAATTACTAACCATTGATTCAAAGGCTTGCAGCTACTGGTTGTTTTTTCAGATACCAACAATAAAGAAATGCTTCATACAGAAGAGCTAATCTGTTTAGTCTAACTGAAATTTCTTTGGAAGCAGCAGCTCCATAAATACATCTGAACGTAGTTCTTAAACCTCTTAAGTATTTAGTTTTAAGTAGTCTGATCCAAGTAACTGTTTTAGGATAGATAAGTTAATGTATCATGTATATATTGACCTCAAAAGAAGAACAATTAAATTATTTCTATGGCCTGTGTAATGTGACCCCTCTGTCTCAAACACTAGTACTGTAAACTCAGTGTTAAAACTACTTTCAATTATATTTTTGTAACTTCATTAAACCAAGTATGTGGAATGTCATTCACTAGTATCCTGACATAAGTTAGAGAATGCCTAGTCTGAATATTTTGCTTGTATGTTATATGTTAAATGAGGAAATAAATGAGTCATCCTATCTTAAGTAGTTCTCATTGTTCAAAAGATCGAATAAACCTCTAGACACCTCTTATCTCCCACATCCTTTCTCTGGAGAAGTGCTTAGCTTCAAAATGCAAACTTCCCCAAGCAGATATAGTCTTAATTAGGCTTATTTGGGAGAAGAATCCATGCTACAGGTCTGCCAGTGGAGACTGCTGAGAAACCACCAGCTGGCTTTGAGGGAGATTATGAGAAAGGCTAAGGGCAATAAACAATTTGAACTTTTAAAGGCTTCCTTATAATGCAGATGCTTTCATTAATGTCGGTGTGCAGAATCTAAGCAGGAGTCTCTGAGATACAGTGCTTCTAACGCACGTCGCCTGCTCTCTCCTGGCTAAGTTGTGCCTCTGGTACACGGCACAGTAATTAGCATTCAGCTCCTCTGTCCCTCTTGGGACTTGAACTTCAACGTGGCTAATTTCTACCACCAAAGAGTACATTCAGTGGTGCATTAGGTAAAATAAAGGATAAAGCATTGAGCAAACTCAGTATTGTATACCATAAAACTCTTAACTAGCTTTTACATCATACTACATTTTGTACTTTTCAAGTCTTTGTCCATATCCTGTGTGAACATTCTCCTTTATGGCGGTATTTGTTCTTTTTTACAGGTTATCACAATTGGTAAACATGTGAAAGGATACCACTATATCATTGCAAATTTGGTAAGCATTCTTAGTATTTAAAATACTTGTATTACTCATTTTACTGTTTATAGAAGCACTAGTACTTTGTTTTAAATACACCTTAGAAAACAGAGAAAAGCTAGATGCCTTTATCCTTGCTAAATGAATGCATGTGTTGAGATGATATTTGTTTTATTGGCTGAGTCTTTTCAGTACTTAAATGCCTCCTATGATATTTCCATCAACGGGAATGAAGGTTTCTCAGCACCTTCAAAGAAGTTCTTATCTTTTTCTACATACTTCAGAAAAAGAGGGTATGGAAATTAGACAAATAACTTTCTGCATCATAGGCTGATGCATTAATTCAGCAAATGGATGATTTCTCTCTCACACTTCTAAACTACTTAAAAATCATGGTTCTCAGCTCTTGTTCTGCTAGACTAGTGAGTCTCAGATTTACATATTTCATCCCTCAGATTGGCTGGGTAATCAGTTTGAATTCATGTTGTCTTGAACATAGGTGATCAGACAGCATAGCTAATAGTGCTCCCAAGGGGAAGGTTCAGGACACTCACTAAATTCTGTCAAGGTAACTTTTTTGAAATTGTGTCTAATGGTGAAGGGCCATTTTACTGACATTAAAGTTAGCAATACTTACCTGCTGAAGCTGGGGAAACTAATCCAGTGGGTTTTTGTAATAGACAATGCAAATTCTGCAAGCTTGAATCTCAGTTATCCTGTTCAAGAAAAGAGTTTTGGGGGTTGTATAGTGCCACCAAATCATTTTTTTCATCACTTATTCTTCAACTGTGATAGTGTTTGATGTAAGTTCCAGCAGGGCCCAGAGTGCCCCAATTTACACTGTCTTCCATAGCCCTTTGAGGAGCCTGAGGAAAAAGAAGGACCATAGTGTGTCTGTGGCACTTCAGGCATAACCCCTGCCTCCTCCCAGCCTTTGATGAAAACACTTCCCTCTCCAGGTGGCCAGTGCTCTGAAGAGTCATGTAGGTGCAATGGTGTGAAGAAGTCTTATGCTTTAAAGGCCTCTTTAAAAGCTGAACACTGGGGTTTCATTCTTATAGCTTAATAAGTAATTTTTGGATAAGGAAGTTAAAGTGCTGATGTTCATAAAGCAAGCAAAAAAGTCTTACAAAATATGAAAAAATATCTAAATGTTAGGCATTTGTGGTTTGCATTGCAAATGTTGGATAAATAGTATTTTGAGTCTTAAGGGAAATTTTGGAAAATGTGCCCAGTGGATTTCATTATGTTAACTGGTTGCAATTTTAGCCATTCGTTGCTTTAAACTTGTAACAGTAAGTCCATAAGATCTAAAACTTATTGAATCTTGTATTTTAAAGCTGTTTAATATAATATATGAAATGTTTATGGTAGTGTTTTTAAAAATGTGTTTTTCTCTGTCAGAAAGAAAACTTACCTAGTACGTGAATCATATCCCACCTTCACTGAATCCACTTGCTTTCTTCTGTTTGGACTGTAATGATACTCTCATCCAGTCTGATCAGTCAGTCAATAAATTTTTATTTAAGAGTAAAAGAATGCTGATAGATGCAGAAGAGGTTAGGGTATACATTGAATGGTCCTGTTCAACTGTCAAGTTACATGATCCCTGTAGAAGTGTTTGTGTTAGCAGGCAGCAACACATGAGGATCATTAACATGCAATAATTAAAGAGCACCTAGTACAGCAATTGTAGCAACTTATGATAATTTGTTCTGAAGGTGCTGCTTCTTTTTGTGTTCACTCACAACATTCATGTATACCGAAGTGTCTGGAAGCAGTATTTCATGTAAATGCATTTGTATGGTCATTTGGGTGAAGTTAAATCGTAGAATACAGAAAACAGAATACAAACTTTGTAAGAATGAAAAGTAGCTCTTTATATCAGAGGGAGGAGGCAGTGGAGATGGTGATATGCTTTAGTGTTCGTAACAAAAAGAGGATACAACTGTAGCGACAGCTGTTCCTGGCTATAACTTGCTTGCCTCAGTGTTCCCTTTCTCACTTAAGCGGTGCCCTTGACATTAACAGGAATGTTGGAGAAGTAGGCCTGACAAGGACAGCTCCACTCTGCCCTTGCTCTACAAAGGTGTTTGTCTAGTGGGCAGCAAGAAGCTGGCTGGTGGAGCTGATGACTTATTCCTGGCAGCCCAGGATTTAACTTGGATCCAGTTGGAGGAAAATGTTGGTTTACACTTCTGCAATAGAAGTCATATGATAACTCTTTATTTATGTATACTGTTGAGAGAACTGCCAAAACTATTGAAATAACAGACATAATTTTTTCTGTGCTTAGGGATTTACTGATGGAGATTTGTCAAAAATTCAGTTTGGAGGAGCTAATGTCTCAGGATTCCAGATAGTTGACTATGATGATCCTCTGGTGTCAAAATTTATACAACGCTGGTCAACATTGGAGGAAAAAGAATATCCTGGTGCACACACTAGTACAATCAAGGTATGTCTTATATTTGTTTTAACCATGCTAGAAGTACAGGAAGTGAAGGAATTGGAATATAAACACAAGAGACAGAAAAAGCCCTTGAAAATCAATAGTGACAACACGATTTTATATTTCTCTGTGGGACTTTTAACATTCTCTATCATAGAACTGATTGCGCAAAGGTACAATACTATTAAAAATGTTCAAAACAACTTAATTTTTTCTTCTGTCACTGTAAATCTGTGCCTGATAGCTTGTTAGGTAATTGTTTTAGATGTGATGATATATTAAGTATCTACTGACTATTTTTGATTTTTTTCTTTCTCTGTGTTTTGAAATGTTTTAAAGACAAATATTTAGTCATGCATAGGCTTCTGAGGAGCACAGATTTAGGACTTTTTAGATACAATATAATATCCCAAATAAATCGTAAGACATCTCCTTTGAGAGAGATGCCTAAGTCCTACAAAGGCTTTTAAAATTAAATGCTATGCCTGACCTACAGAATCACGGTCTGATTTCAGGCCTGAGTGACACACGACGTGACACAGGGCAAGTGACTAAGCTTCTTTACCTCGGTTTTGCCTCTGGATAAAACCAGGATAGTAGTACCTTCTTACTTTCTCTAACCATCATGACAATCAATTAGTGGCTGCAATATATTAAAAAGAATAACTCAATTGTAATGCTAAATAATTTTTCATTTAAGTAATACAATCAGAAATTGTAATAAGAACACATTCTTAAGTAGCTCTAAAATGCTTTAAGACAAAAAAGTAGTATCAAATGTTCTAGGCATAAATTTTTTTTATGCTATAGTGTGAATATGAAGCATATCCTTAATTTATAATGAGATGAATAAAAATTTTCAGCAAGGAAGAACCATTTTTTAAATTCCCAGAAGAGAAGTCCTATAAAATACACAACCTTAATTTTAATTAAAAAATAAAGATTATAGATGCTTTTTTTTGAGGCCAAATTTGATGGTAGCTTAGTCAAAGTGATTTATTTTTTCCTGTGGTTATTTTAGTAGTTTCAAATCTTTATGACAGAAGGAACGAATTTCTTATTTGATATTTGACAAAGTAAACTGGAGTCTGTGTCATGTCTTTAGGAACATTCGTATAACAGATGTGTATTCTGTATTGCTCTCGTTTAGTAAAAAGGCAAGGGATGTGGCTGTGAAAGTTTAATAGGATCATTTTGTCTCTCTGATTCTTGAGTGCCCAAATCTACCTACCTATTCATGTTGCAGAATCATAGACTGGAAATAATAATAATAGTGAAATAGATGAAACACATGGCTAAAGTAAAGAAGTCAAACTGAAACCAAGATGCGATTTTTGCCATTGATGGAAAATTAAATGGGTGAGACACACTAATAAGGACCTTGATGTTACTTACACTAGGGAGAAATTGCATGTGTGTTTGCTAACATGAGGTGATTGCAATGTTTTATTAATGCACTACAATCTCTAACTTTATCACAGGTATTCCCTTTATTTCTTCCATGATAAGTCCTTTCAAGTCTAATAGAAATTGAAAGGATTGAAGGAGAATATTTGGAATATCTTCACTTTTGAGGTTTATTTTGTTATGGATAGGAAAAGTAAATTAATTGAAACATTTTCCTGAATTTCATTAACTTAGAACACATTTTAAATTAAAAAGATAGATCTCTCTTCCTTTATTTATTGTTTGCTCAAGTTATATATAGGATTGCACTTCTACTCAAGAAATTGAGACCTATGTTAAATTATCAGATAATTTATAAATGCTAGAGGTGAGGAAAGTGTGGATTTATACTGCAATATTTGCTGACATTGATTGTATCAGTTACTGTATTTCTTTGTGTAGCTTTCTATCTCTTGCCCTTTTACATGTATTACTTGTCATTTTTGCTTGTCATTGCGTGTGAGGTCAGAGATATGTCACATTTCGTTCCTGTCCTTGAGGGAGCTAGAGGCAGGGCAGAATCATAGAAATCATAGAAACAGGGCAAGAAAGGTCTTGGAACAGGCAGTCACTCAGTCCATCCTCCTTGCCAGAAGGCAGAATCAGATAAACCTGTGCAGTTCTTGTGGGTGGTGATTTCACAACTTCCCCAAGCATCTATTTCAGAGCTTAAATCATCTTATTTTTTGGCTTTTGTCTAACCTTAATTAGTCTTTATATCGTCTAATCTGTTACTCCTTTATATGTTTCTAATGGCTGTAAGGGAGTTTTCCCTTTTAGTTTTCCTTCTATATTTGGAAATGGCTGCCTTAGTTCCTGCCTTGCTCTCCTTCCTGCTGAACTAAATAATCCCTTTTCCTTTGAATTTTCTTCTCTCAGATCCTGTTTGTCATTTTCCTCTGGAACCTTTCTATTTGGTACCTCTTTGAAATGCCAGACTGGCTACTGCAGCGCATCTGAGTGCTATGCTGAGGAAATGGAAATAATGGCTTCATGTATCTCAGAGACAGTAGTCCTTTTAGAGTTTTCTTTTGTGTTAGTTCCTTTTTTCTTCTTTTTTTCCTCTCCTCGCCACCATGACATTACTGAGATGTATTTATCATGAGATACACTCTTAGCATCCAGATCTTTTTCTTCATCGCCTTCTTTTGCTGCTGCCGATTTTAGATAGGCTCATAGCATATTTATCCTCTTAATTATTACTTTTAAGTATAGGACTTTTTCATCTATTCAGGTTGAATTGCATTCCTTACCTGCCATTTCTGAGCATTGCATGCCTTCTTATATTGTTATTCTAGATGTGTTAGCCTTTGCTTCTTGGAATAGTCTGTAAACATCTAAGTTACCTAGCAGGTTAATGCACTGGTCTCCCACTTGTCCCTTCAGTGATCTTACAAATAACATTTCTCCCCTTTTGATTTTGAGGTAGTTGTCCAAATTGTCAGTGCTTATAAAAGAGCTTTTGCCACTAGTTCCATGGAATCTAGGAAGCTCTTGCTTCAGATCCTCTATGAAATAGATAGTAAAGCTAATAAAAGCCCTGCATTATCAGTAGAGAAATGAGAGGTGGTTACATGCCCCTAACAGGTAATATTATTCCTGGGATTGCAAAGCTTCTATCATTGCAGACAAAAATGTTGCAACTGTGTTGTATTATCTTCCTTTTGTAATCCAAAAAGAAGTGTACATTCATTTCACATTAAAAAATGCAAGTCAATGGAATATGACTGAGCTGATAAGACATATCACAGCATTCAAGTACAGTCTTGAAAACACAGAAAGACACCCCTTCCAAGAAAAAGTGCAGTACAGAGGAATGTGCTGTTCAAGAAAGGAAAACATTGTTAAAAACCTCTTCCACAGATGCCCAGAAGACGACCTGGATCAAATTGCTCTAAAAATGTATCTTCACAATTTATAAAATATTAATTATAAGAAATTGCAGTCTTAGGACATAGATGAGAAAAGACTGATTTTATTTGTTGCTGCACTGTACCTGTACTGATAAAATTACAAGATTCAAAGATTAAGCAGGATACTTAAAACTAGTGCTTTGCAGACTTTTTACAGAAGGGCTTTGTATCTTTCAGAAGTAAAGCTGATGCACTGTTTGCTTCAGATTAAATTTAATATATCTCTTGTAACCAAGGTGTTGTCAGTCTATGCATGCAGTTCAAGAAGAGAATAAAAAGCGCATATTTAATTTTATAACGGCCTAATAATAAAAACAAGTTGAAATCTTCTTTTGATCCTGTATTGAGTATTTACAAATATGCTGGCCCTCCTGAGCCTTAGTGTTGTGCCAGACTGTT
This sequence comes from Atrichornis clamosus, assembly GCA_013400975.1. Classification (NCBI taxonomy): domain Eukaryota; kingdom Metazoa; phylum Chordata; class Aves; order Passeriformes; family Menuridae; genus Atrichornis; species Atrichornis clamosus. The sequence goes on along the minus strand of WBMZ01000586.1, from coordinate 300,851 downwards.
ATGTTTAAGGAAAGCTTCTTGATCTTATAGAAGGACACTGAGGGACAACACATCTATTCACATCCAACTGCTCCAATTTGCTAATCTGATTAACCCGTTCTGTTTGGGGGCAGTCTTTGGTCTATTTCCAGGAAGAAGCTCAGTTGGTACCTCTTGACGGCTAGAGAGACTTCAGTTCTATTGCCTTTGTGTGACAGGGTTTTGGTAGCAGGGAACTACAGGGGGGGTTTTTGTGAGAAGCTGCTGGAAGCTCCCCCCATGTCCAATGAAGCCAATGCCAGGTGATTCCAAGACAGACCCGCTGCTGGCCAAGGCCGAGCCCATCAGTGAAGGTGTAGTGCCTCTGGGGTAACACAGTTAAGGGGAAAAACCTGCTGCACAACAGCAGCCCGAGGGAGGAGTGACAACAACATATGAGAGAAACAGCTCTGCAGGCAGTCAGTGCAGAAGGAGGGGCAGGAGGTGCTCCAGGTGCCAGAGCAGAGATTGCCCTGCAGGGGAAGAGTGTGAGGAGTTCACCCTGTGAGGAGGAAGCAGTGGCAGAGGTGGGTGATGAACAGTCTGCAACCACTATTCCTTGTCCCCCTGTGCTGCTGTGGAAATGGGGTATAAAGATTTTGTGGGTGGAGTTGGGCCCAGGAAGAAGGGAGAAATGGATTGAGATGTCTTAACATTTGGTTTTTATTTTATCTTTATCCTACTTTGATTTGATTGCTAAGAAATTAAATTTTCTCCAAGTTGACTCTGTTCTGCCAGTTATGGTTATTGCTGAGTGATCTCTCCCTGCCCTTATCCCAGCCCATGGGCCTTTCATTATATTTTCTCTTCCCCATCCCTCTGAGGAAGGGAGTGACAGAACAGCTTTGGTGGCAGCTAGTGTCCAGCCAGAGTCAACCCACCACATGAGTACTAAGCTTCAAGTAGGCATGTGCTATGGCGGACTGCTGAGGAGTCTGAGCTGGTCTCGTTTGGAGAAAAGGAGGCTGAGGAGTGATCTCTTTGCACTCTACAGCTTCCTGAGGAGGGGAAGTGGAGACAGAGCTGCTGAGATCTTCTCCCTGGTATCCAATAAGAGGATGTGTGGGAATGTTCACAGCAGCACCAGAGCAGGTTCAGACTGGACCTTTGGAAGCATTTCTTTACATTTCTTTCACTTATTTAGAGTGGTCAGGCATGGGAACAGACTTCAACGAGAGGAGATCGATGCCTCAAGCCTGTCCGTGTTTAGGAGGTGTTTGGACAATTCTCTTAAAAACACGCTTTTAAGTGGGTCAGCCCTGAATTCTTCAGGCAGTTGGACCAGATGATCATTGTAGGTCTGCCTAGCTGAAATAGTCAATTCTACTAGCCATCCTACTCTGTGATAAGCTTTTCTAAGAGCAACCTTTGGCTTGAAGTGCAGGACGTACCTGAGACAACTTGCATATGATATATACAGACACTGTGCAGCGTGCAGCAAATATTTTGGGAATGCCAGGTTTAAGACCTAAAGCAGCTCAGATTCATAGAGAATACTGTTGCATTGGAAGATGATAACAACCCTGGTACTCACTGCAGCTATTTTTGATGGATGTAGCTGTTTCATGCTGGTGCATAATGTTTCAGATGTTCAGAATTCATGTGATTATATTTCAGGCTTCATAATCTCTTTCCTCACCCAACCAATGCATAGCTAAGATACCAAAACACTAGATCGTTCTTACCTCCTGATTTTTCCCTTCAGTTGTTTCACATTTTCAAATTTCTTCTTTATGGTCAAGTTGTATACTGTTTTAGGAAATTATTATGAAACTGTAAGTCAGGAAGAATGATGCTTGTAGTTGAAAGGTGCTGGTTTAACTCTACTGGTGTTAATTTACCTCAAGGATGCAGTACAGATTATATGAAGGGGAAAAAAAAGCAAAAATACATAGCACACTACTACTTACCTTGCAGAAATAATTAACATTTAGATGACTCATTTATAATAAGGAACAAAAAAGAAAACAATGTGAACAAAGAAGAAAACAGTAAAAACAATTATTCAAATGGAACATTCAGAAGGCAGTTTGTCTAGATATAGATGATGAAGCAAAAGTGTACAGTTGATGAATTAGACAATGTCTTCATTTTGGGGCATGTCTCTTATGATCACAGTGTATTGGAAAATGATTTTATAATGTGATGAATTTTAATTAGAGTTATAAAGGATATTCTGTTGCACCTGCTACAATTTTAATAGAAAACTGTGATTGAATGTGCCTTAATTCAAGTAGATCATAATGATTTTTAATAAGTTTTTTTAAAAATAGTTAATTTTTAGTAATTATTATAAGATTTAACCAGGAACTGATCTGGAGTAATTTTTTTTTGTAAGTGCCCATGTAAAACTGTAGGTTTCTGAGATTGTTCTGCCTATGATTTCCAGTCCTTATATTTTGGGTTCCTGGGCATAAAAAACTATGCATCTAGCATTTGGTGTTCTAGCTACTTGGTTTCACTGGGCTTTTGAATCCCAGTATTCAGTCTTCTCTATTAGAAAAAATACACACAGAAAATGTGAGGACAAGAAATATCAGTGTTAAACTTCATGCTTCTTTTTAATAGCTTAAGGCTCTTTTGCATAAATAATCACTCATTCCAGCATAGTTGGTTTGGTTTACTTTTTTTTTTTAAAGAAAACTCAATTAGAGAATGGAACATTTAGTCACTGAAAGCAGTGGGTGGTTTGAGGCAATATCTGTAGATTTGTCCCAGACATAAAAAAGGCTGTTTGACCCAGATCCTTCAATCCTGCAAGTAAAAGTGGCTGAACTGTGCTAAAGCAAATGTATTTGCCAGACTTGAGAAAACTATGGAGCCAAGTCCTGATATCTCTATGAAGCCATGTTTCTTTGAACTTGAATACACTTATTTAAGGATCTTCAGCCAACAAAGTGCAGTGGATTCCTCCTGCCTCTTTTCCCAGGAACTCTCTATCACTTTATTTCAACCAGCAATTCATCTGGATATGGTTGATATAAATGGGATAAAAGCTAGTATTCCTTCATGCTCCAAGTGTTCATCGAGATCAGACACACCTCTGGCCTCACAAAGATCAATGTCATTTAGAACAGTAGAGCTTGATGGAGAAGTGGGGAGAAGAGGAGAAGAGGGAGTCATACACAAAGATGAAAATAGTAGTAGTAGGAGGGATGATGTCATGCAAAAAAAGGAGTCAGCAGAGTGAAAAGAGGCTGTTGATATGTGAGGGAAAGACACAGAAAAGTGGTGCAGCTCAGAGCTGGAGAGGCATCTATGACTTTTTATTACTAGCACAAAAGATATGACATGGTTTTTCATGGCACTGACTAGGAGAACACCTGGAAGAACTTGGAGTCCGCTTCAGTATTTCATTCAGTTTAAATACCTTTTATATGCTAATTGGAGCAAGAGCAAAATAAGAGCCTTTTCCAGCAGTGAATTGTACTGTAACATCATTACTGATGGCTTTCTGAGTGAACAATATTGAATTATCCCACCAGTTACATGCGTTACATTCATTCACCAAGAGCAGCACAAGCTGAGGCATAACAACTTGATGGACCCAGAGTAAATGGCAGGACATTTCTGAAAGCATCTGCCCATCTTCCTGTGGGTGCAGATGGCTTAGTTGAGACAGAGATCAAAGGATTTCTGAGATTGTTATGGCAGAGCTCTTTCTCTGTTATGTGTTTTCAGAAAATAAAGGGATTATGATATTAGGCTAATTTGACCTTCTGGATGATGGAAGGGGTTAATTCCCACACAACCTCTCTATTAGCATTCCAGATTGAGTGTAAGAGATGCATGCTGACTTTCTGTTCATTTTAATATTATAAGATCTGGCATTGTTCTGCTTCTTCCTGGAAGACAGATGATTCACTTTGTTGTTAAGACTTTTGCCCAGATCCCTATTTTTTTTTTCTTCTCTAAAACTTCCTGAGATTTTGAAGAAACATCTGTTTTATTCTAGAATTATCTCTTCTCTTTGTCCATTGAATTTAATCTAATGGAAAACCAAAGGTCCTTTAAAAGCCCTGTTCTCAGTGTAAAATAAAACTAAAGCTAAAACTAAAAATTAAAATAAAAATTTTAAAAAGCAGGTACTTGCACTCCTTCATTCTTTTTTTTTTTCTGCTGAATTAGCACCTCTGATGCCTTTGGTGAGAAGATTGTTCTGAACTAGAAGCAATCTTGGGGAGGAATTACAGTGCAGGAATGTCATTCCTATTAGAGTAGTAGGTAGAACAGGTAGAAAGGCCAAGCACTTTGGGCTTTATAAATCTCATGATCTTTGCTATATTCAGTTTTAAAAAGAGTGAAAGAAGGTCACTTTCCGCTATAAATATCCTACGGTGGGAGCATTAGGATAATTTGAGTGCCCCACTCTTGTCAGTCAGTCTGGATGTGCTGTGAGTATGTCTTTCAAAAAAGAGTTAGACTTCCAGGGACTTAGGCTTCCACAGGTGCCTAGCTACTGAGCTAGCTGTTCTGGGTGTGCCCAGAAAGCAGCCTTTCTAAACCAAACAAGGAGATAATTAAACAATATAAATATGTCAGAAAATCAGCAGATATTCTGGATAGAAGTTTTGAAGCCGAACACTCAAGCTTTTCTGAGGTGACAGGTTGCTTAAGGTGTTCTTTGCATCTCATGCCAGTATGGCACTTCAAAGCAAAAATACTTCTTTGTTTAACTCCTCTGTGCACACAGAGTACTGCAAATACGTTTAAATAAAGGCTGTTATCAAAATGTAAGTTGATGTGACTGTACAACTTTGGAAAACAAAATTTAATAAAGGCAGTATATTCATTAAGATAAATAGGGCTTCGTCTCTAATGTCATGTTTACTGAGATTAACTTAAATTCATTTTTTTGAAAGATCAGGTAATTTTACACCTTACTAATTTTCCTTCCCATTTTAGTCAGGACCTGGGTTATTAGAAAAAAATTTACAACTAATATTTCCAAATATTTTGCATATATATGCAATTATTTTCAACTGGAAGCATGTTTGTTGTTAAAACTGCCTATTTTCGCAAGAACTCCATCCTAACAAAGAGGAAGAGGCATGCACTGTCTTTTCTGGGCTCCCTGACCTCTACCTCGTATCCCCAGTATTTGAAACATGCCCATAGGTACTGAAGATGCTCCAGTGCTTAAAGCCCCTTTGCAGTTTGAGTGGCAAGCAGCTCAACATGCTGCTGTGTACAGCCCCCCATTCATGCCAGTACCTGCACAAAACAGATGAGAACAAAGCAGGATTATGGGCACAGTCGTCTTCACTTACAATTACATTTACGTGTACAAGATTTGACAATGTCTCTTGTTTCTATTGGAAGTAGGTCCTCGCATTTCCATGTCCTATAATGACAGTATGCAGGGTGTCAGGAGATCCTGACGGAGGTAGCCATTTCCTATCAGTTAGTGAATTTTCCACTAACTCTCTTATCTGTCAGACCACTTCCAAATATTTTCCAAAGTGTGCGTAGTGCTGTCTGTTTGCAAATAACTCCCAGGTATATTAATTAAAGAAGACGCTTAAGAAGTAGGTGTCAGATGTTGCATCAGTTTGACTACATTGGAAGTACAAGAGTTAGTTGGCCAGTGCCTTTACTAGTTCTTGACAAATAGCTTTGTGTCTCATTTCTTTTTGCTTTTAGGTTTATGTATGTGTATACCTATATTTTATATACAATTTATAAAGACGTCAGAATGTTTATATCAGTCTTTCTGCTTTTGTTGCATATACTGGCATTCAAGTAGAGAAGTACTTTGTTGTGGGGAAAAATGCACAAAAGTCAGACGAGAGATTTTCATTATAGTTTATTTGTATATTTGCTGGTATTTAAGTATATTTAAATTGTTTAAATACAAGGAAAAATGCTGAAAGTATGTTTAAGCACATTGATTCTACCCCCTTGCAACAAAGAACATTTCCTACGTTACCTCTCTCAGAATTTTACCACTCTCCAAGGAAGAATATTTGTGTCAGATGTTAGACCTCCTGTGTCTTAGCCTCTGTTAGTGACGCGGTGTCCCTTCTCCTTCTGTTCCCATAGCAGCCCCCCATACACGCTGAGGAACCTCCATCTGTGCCTGTTTCAGACTGATTTCTGCCTTCTGAAACTGCTGCAGCTGGGTCTGCCATCCTAGCTGAGGTCTCCCTAGTGTCATGTACAACAGCACTGCATTCTTTGGCATTGCTGGTAGAGTCCCTGCCAAAATTTTCCTATTATTTTGTTTGTCTTTCTCGCTGTTGTGTTAGATTAGGGATGAATGGCTAGTTCATAGTCCCCCTGAGCGGTTTGAGTTGGTTGCTAGTGTGTCTGTAACACTACATCTGTATCTAAGCTGATCGTCCTGGACTCCATAGTCTGAGAAGTCACTGGAGATCAAATGAATGGAATCTAAAGCACAATTAATTTCATCTTCAAGAAGGTGTCTGACTGACCAAATGAATCACACCTTAGAATGCTTTTTACTTTTCTCTGACTGTAAAAAAAATCCAACCAAAAAACCCAAATGCAAGCTAGTCTGTCAAGGATAGATTGCAGATATCCAAATCAATAGAAAAAAAATCTGACTTCTTGTGATTCAGAATACTTTCCTTTTATCTTTTTTTTTCAATTTTTGCATTTATGTCTTTACATTTTTATTTCTTTTCCACTGCTTAAGTATACTGTTTTAATTATTTTAGATGTCTAATCATATCTCTCAGCTTTGTCTTGAGCATATAGACAGGCATTTAGTACAGGTCTAACAGGCTAACTTACCTTTTCTATAGTATCTTGCAACTTTGAAATATACGTATAACAAAATCTTGTGCTTCTGAGGTTGCGTTCTGCAATTTCACCCTCAGAAGATTCAGTTACTGATAGTACAAAATAGAATACTGGTCCTTTTCACTAAGGGTTTCTGGTATCTTTTGAGTTCCTCTAAAATAGCTGAAGTTACAAAAGACAACATCTTGCCAGTTTTTCTTGGACAGCACATGAGTAATAATCTTCTGTGCTTAGTCTGGGAAAACTTTGTTTTGTCTTAACTTTCCAAATTCATCCTTGCAATTACAGCTTACAAATTTTACTAAGGTCTATAGAAAATTTAGGTTGAAGGTAGAAAGTTAAGTTAGAAATTTAAGTTGAAGATGTTTACTTGGCATATTTACTAGTTGAAGATGTTTACTAGTGTTTACTTGGCAACTAAGGCACTTACTTAGAGAAAATTCTTTTCATATGACATTCATACAATCCATGTTTCATAGCAAATGACGTAAAATCCTTAGGCACTTCAATGTGTAATTGTAGTCCATATTATTAACTTATTATCATAGTTCTAAAATTGTGAGATGCAGGATTTTTTTGGAATATTCTTTGCCAATGCTTTAATTAATGCAAGCGTTTCTGTAAGAACTCTAGTATAGTACCTGTTGCATTTTGTAGTAAAGTTGCTGATCTTATCATATAAAGTTGAAAGGAACTGAAATGAAGTTGGGAGATTTACGCTGCCATAAAAGTAGTAAGATGTAAGACCCCATCCCACTTCCACAGAATAATGTTCCAAATAGTGCTCCCATTTATTTTAATAGTGCAGATCAGAATGTGGATGAATCTCCAATAAAACAAAGTAAATCAAGACAGGGCTAATGCATCCTTTAACTTATGGCCATTTTATTTATTATGCAGACACACACACACACTGCTGCATGAGCAGGTTATTGGTCTGTCATTTCTTGTTTATGGTAATGAGTTCACTTTGGTTTAGTTTGTCAACTTTACATCTATTTATGAAGCTGTAGATAGTTTTAATGAGCCCCATGAAGGTTATTAGGAGCTGAAAGTGTGTGCAGAATAAAGCAGTAAGAAATGATTCATGGGCTGTTTGCTTTCATGGCATCTCCAACAATGCTTGTAAAATATTTTGAGAACCTTAGATTAAAGCTGTCTTAACCTAAATTATGACACGTAGGTTTTATATATGTGATGATATGTATGCACATAGAGATATTGATGGATAGGCAAAGCTGTACGTAAACCTCATGTATGACAGAGTTGTGAATATTCAGGCCAGTAATGATATACTAAAGAAATAATATTCTTGAGATAATACATTAAATACATCTCAATGATCAAATGAATCATAGAATAAGTGAATTAGATAGCATTATAACTTCTCAATGTCAAGCTCTTATTTTCTCTGGTACCCAAAATATGTTTCAGTGGTTAATGACAGTGCTGTGTCCAAAGTTTCTCAGAGAACAGTGTGGCACAGTATTTTCCCATACTGCAAAGAACTACGTTTAAAGAAGTATTGCTAGCTGGGGTCGTTTCTCTGTTACCTTCTCAACATCAAATTCATGAACACCACTTAATCACTGCTACTGTGGTAGGAGGAAGTAGCATTGGCTGCAGCCAGTCTTTCACTTCATTCTTCTGCTGTGCTGATCCCTTTAAAGATTTCCATGCAAGTCACTGAGAAAACTTTATTGAGAAGATTCACACTGAGCTTACAGATATTTAAAAAAGAGTGTTCTTTTCTTCCTTTTCTAAGGTCTAACAGTTGCATAAAATAATTACTCTCAATTCAGGAGCTTGCTTTGGTTACAACTATGAGAGCCTTCTGCATGACTTGAACTAACTAATTAAAATTCTCATTAAAGTCTGAGCCATTGAAGCAAAGAGCCAATACATCATTTCTCTCCACTTTACAATTTATATATTTTCAACATCTAATAGCTTTCACAGGGATCATTCCATTCTTTCATAAGCCTGTAAGTAATTATATTCTGGCCCATATTTCCAAAAATGGCCCCTATATTTGGCATAACTGTGGTGTTCCAGACTCATAAAGCCCATCCAACAAAGTCCTCAGTGTATGTGCACATGTGGTTTCATTTCAGTTAGTTTGCAGAGATGGAAAATTTTCCAGTCACTGGAGATAACTACTTTTGACCATTTAGCCCCAGTTTCTGATGCATGTGATCACAGGATTCCTTTCTTATGTCTCAGAAGTTGTAAAGTGCCTTATATTATATCAGATTAAGAGCTCTTCCTCACCTATATTGCTCTTTGACAGGCACCACTTCTTCCGGGTATCTCAGCCCCAAAACTATTTGCATGGTGTTAACAAGGTATTGCGTACTTGACAATAGCTACCCCTGAGATTTTATATTGAATGGGAGAAAGTTAAGCATACGTATATACAAATATATGCTCTTTGGGGTTGTGTGTATATATATTGGAGGAGATGAAGTCTAGAGGTCTGTGAATAGGTGCATCTCCATGAAGAGTGTGATCAGAGAAACGATTTCTTGGTTTTACAGGCTTGCTCAGATTAAATACTGAAAATTATGTCTTGGTTTCCCTTTTACCTCCGTGGACTTCCAGCCATATCTGCACACAGAACTGTTACACAGCCGTAGTGTGAAAAAAATATAATTCATGCTGAAAATGGCTGTAAATCCTTAGTTTGGATTTATTGGCACTGCCTCTAACCATTCTGATGAACACTTTATTAATTTTCATAGGAGCCCCTCAGAGGGTAACTAAAGAAGAATTGGACTGATTTCAAGTATATCTTGCTATCCTTTTTATTTTTAATATCTGTGTTTAATGGATTACCGAGTGGGTTGGAAGGTACAGTGAAGCTGAAGCTGTTTTTTAATTAAGTATTTTCACTTCTTTTCAGTATACCTCTGCTCTGACCTATGATGCTGTTCAAGTGATGACAGAAGCTTTCCGTAATTTGCGTAAACAGAGGATTGAGATCTCCAGAAGAGGAAATGCTGGAGATTGCCTTGCAAATCCAGCTGTACCCTGGGGTCATGGTGTAGAAATAGAAAGGGCATTGAAACAGGTAGCTTCCCTGGAGTGGATGCTGGGTTGAGTGCATGTGTGAAGTTCTCTATAAATGCTTGAAAAGAATCTTCTAGTTTCCTAACCTATCTGGATCTTCCTGGGAATAATGTGGAAGTGAAATCCTCAGGAACCCAGCTAAGAAAATATATTACATGTGAAAAAGACTCTAAGCTGAATGTTTTAAAAATATAAGTAATCATTTGTGGAAATAAAAATGCATTTTCTAAAAAGAAATGAACTTGATTCTTCTTCCACTTTCATCTTCGTCTGTTATAGGTTCAGGTGGAAGGTCTTACAGGGAATATAAAGTTTGATCAGAATGGAAAGAGAATCAATTTTACAATAAACGTCATGGAACTCAAAAGTACTGGTCCTCGGAAGGTAATTTGAATTGTTTTACAGTGTCTTTAAAGGTTTTACCACTCTAAGTAATGGGTTAAGGTAGGTACTGAAACATGAGATTAATTAAAGTATGAGCTGTGATAATGTTTATTCATAGGTGTGTTCTGAAATGGTCTTGCATAGCAAAGTAAAAATATGTATAATTTCTTTCTAATAAATATAAGTTATTTTTTCTGGTAAGTACCACATTAGAGTATTTTCCTTTCAGTTTTGTGGATTAAAGTTCTTGCTTTCTGATCTGAATTGCTAAATGTGAGCCAGTATTTGGAGAAATACGCTTCTGAATGACAAAAGCTGGATACAGTTTTTCAGTGATGTTTTTATGAATGTATTTATCTTTCTGCTCTAATTTTGAATCCTTCAGGAAAAAACAGTTTCTCATGTCTTCCTAATCTGGATTATTTCATAACCCTTTCAATTTTACAGTGTGTGATATTGATACTAAAATCTGTTAGTATGTGAATAAAAAGTGGTATACCTGTTTTAGACAAGGTAATATGAACAAATGTCTTTAGTTCAATCTTTTTACTGTTTGTTGCAGTCTTTCACTACATAAATAGAAATACTTATGGTGGTAAATCCATAGCTGAAATAGTTCTTTGTGAGCACAAATCAAGGGCATAATAGTAACATGCTTTACCTTCTCTGTAAAAGTTCATATTCACTGGTGTCTGTGCATCCTATACACTCTCTTTAGATTGGATATTGGAGTGAAGTGGACAAAATGGTTGTGAATCCTCTTGATGGCCCTCTTGGAAATGAATCTTCAGGACTAGAGAATAAGACTATTATTGTCACCACTATTTTGGTAATTAACCTCCTATTTTGTCAGAAGACAGTCTGTCCTACAATGATTTGTTTCTCGACATTATGCTAGTTTAAATATACTGTCTTTTTATTATTTGAGGCTGTGATCTGTTACTTATACATAATAAAATCTGGAAACTAAGGAAAGGGATGTGATTCAGTATGCAATTTTGATCTGATTGAACATCCTAGAAAGTTACGATTTTTAAACCTGAAAATGGAAATTAAATACCTGCTTTCAAAGGAGAGGAAATTCCTGAGAGACAGAACCATAGTGTTAATTTCAGAGAATAGATTTTGACAAAACAGCAAAGAGACTGATTCTCATGCTTCAGGATTGTAGCTGCTATGGATTGGTAAAGTGTAAAATAAAAATATTAAAAGTTGTATTCTGGTTGTTTAGAAAATTAAATTGTATATTATCATAGAACAGCATTTTTCTGTAAATTACGCAGCTTGTTTATCCGTTTGGACCAGTCATAGTTTAGCATAGGAATTTCTCTGGATGCAAGAACAGTTCTGTAACAACTGAGCAAAGAGGAAATACATTACTTTAATACAACTTAAGACTCATCACCAATTTTGCTGATGAAAGAACTGTAGTGCACAGTTATAGATATCTTACCTATTGTTTATGTAGTAATTAAATAAAAATGCAGCCTTGAAAGCCTGAAGTGTTTTCCCAGGGAGAAATGTGGTTGTGAAATAGAAAATAATTTTCTTGTATAAGATAAAAGCAACTAAATACCTTTGCCTTCTTCCGTTCAAACTGTATGAGAGAAAGAAACTGATTTTGGAATTTACTCTTTCTTCTCTGAATGCATAACTCCTGTTAACATTCATGGTCATTATTAACATACTTCTGGGAGTCACTGTGCCTGTAAGTATTGTTATTTGTGTATGACTGTGGAGAATGCAGCTTTTAAATATGTTAAAGACATGTCACATTTATAATTAACCACTAATGTATACATAGCATGTATGATTCAGATGGTATCTGCTCTCTTCTTGGACATGTAAAAGGGAACATATTGTGTTCAACTGGTGTATCTGTCTCTACCAAGTAGCTAAGGCAAGTTCTTTCTGTGCAGGAGTCCCCATATGTCATGATGAAGAAAAATCACGAAATGCTTGAAGGAAATGATCGATATGAGGGCTATTGTGTGGACTTAGCTACAGAAATTGCTAAGCACTGTGGATTCAAATATAAGCTCACAATTGTTGGGGATGGCAAGTATGGGGCGAGGGATGCAGACACGAAAATCTGGAATGGGATGGTTGGAGAACTTGTTTATGGGGTAAGAAAATCTTCTATAATAAAGCCATTAAAGATGACTGATGGAAGGAGTGGGATTTGATTTCATTTTCTCTGTAGAGTATAGGAAAGTTATCTAATTCACTTGATAGAGAATTAGTAATATGTAATGGCATGAAAAACTTTGAATTAAAACACTGAATTACATTTAAAATGCAAATTAACCTGGGGGAACATGAATGCATATTTCATCCTTCTGACCAGGTGAAAAGCAAAGTACTTTGCTAAACTTTTAAATGTCATATACTTTTAAAAGGGCATATGTAAAAACAAAAACTTGGAATACACAGGAAAAGCTTGGAATACACCAACCATATGGTGGTATGTATTTCAGTATGAGTTCAACTAAAAATTTCTGAAATTCTCCATAGGATGTTGTCGGTGAAACAAATGTTGCCAGTGTCTCTGATGTCCTATTTTCCATTTGTGAAGTGCAATAGAAACTAAACCATTCTTTGCTCTGTTCAATGCATTAGCTATTATTTGCTTTTTTTCCTTCCTTTACAGAAAGCCGATATTGCAATTGCTCCATTAACTATAACATTGGTGAGAGAAGAGGTGATTGACTTCTCAAAGCCCTTTATGAGCCTGGGGATATCAATAATGATCAAGAAGCCTCAGAAGTCCAAGCCAGGAGTGTTTTCATTTCTTGATCCGTTAGCATATGAAATCTGGATGTGCATTGTTTTTGCCTACATTGGGGTCAGTGTAGTTTTATTCCTGGTCAGCAGATTTAGCCCATACGAGTGGCACACTGAGGAATTTGAAGATGGAAGAGAAACGCAAACTAATGAATCAACTAATGAATTTGGGATATTTAATAGTCTCTGGTTTTCCCTGGGTGCCTTTATGCAGCAAGGATGCGATATTTCGCCAAGGTTGGTTACTCACTCATTTCAACTTTGTGCATTTTTGGTCTCAGCCGTCTCAGCCAGAAGAGGTTCGTGGTGCATATATCTTCACTCTTGGAGCTAAATTAATTGCTATGTTTTTACACTCCCTAAAGTCACAGAAGTCCTTGAAATAAAAGCACTTGTCTGTGACATAGGGTCAGGATGTAGTGGATCGATACTGTCTTAATGTCGATCATAAATTTGCCAAGTGAAGTTATATACACCGTGCAGAGACTGTAAAATGCATAAGGTTCACATCATTCCATGCCTTCTTGGAGGGGTACCGTGTTTTTGCTGCATATTCCCATTTTACAGTTGACAGTGCATATGGTTCACAACAACTGTAATGGGAAAAAAGGATAACACACTAGTCACGAACTACACAGACAGCACTTTTCCTCTAAAACTCACTACATATCATAACATGGTTATTAACTCACTCTTATTCCCCAAGAGAGCCTTGAACTGAAATAAAAGTCTTCTGGTGGCTCTAATTTTATGTGAATAGTTGCAAAACACTGCTGTTTTTCTGTGGCCTAGTTCTAGAAAAGTCACAAAGGTAATTGCTGAAATGAATCTGAAGGTCCAGTTTATAAGTGCTTAATTCCTTGTGGATTTTCATCTACCTTATTAGGGACAATTGTAAAACTCTTAAGTTAATTCCTTTGTAGTTCATTAAATATTCTATTTCGTTTGTGCGCAAGTGGTTCTAGCCTTGATTCAGCGAAGCAGTAAGTAGGTAGGTAAATAGGTGCTCGCTGCTTGAAGGAACTGTAGTAACAATTTAAATAGGGCATCACATTTAAGGAAATCAAACCAGAAGACTTATGTAATTATGCTAAGCAGTTTTAACTTTTTAGTAAGGACCCTGAAGTAACACAGGGAACAGGTCCATTTCTAATGGTCTAGCGGTTGGTGTGCAAAATAAATCATACCAAGGGAGCATTTCTTAGATAGAAGTCATGCATCCCAAAAGGCAACAGCAGGTTTTCAGGTTGTTCTACTGCAGAAATAACAGAGCACTTATTGTGTGAGAACTTGATCAATTCTGTGTAAAGACTGCTCTATCACAGTGGGAGATGCCAGCCCTTACGATGAAAGATGCAGTGAATTTGGCATGTAAACACAGTAAGAATTCTATACAAGAAACAAGACAGTGAAGAGGGCAAATTTTTGCAGGTCATGAGAAGTTGTGTTAGTTTCACTCCTGTGGGGTTTTTATATTGATTACACACTTCGCACGTTTAGTTGTCTGCTAAGTTACCTATTAGTACAAAAGTATTTTTATTGAATCAAATCTATAGTTTTTATTGTTCTTCTGGCTATGAAAGCACAACGGTTGTTTTGCATGGTTTGATAGCTTTTGAAAGGTAGTGTAAGAATAATGATAGCAAATGGTCATCATAAAAGGTGCATGAAACTCAAATAATATTGGATATTCAGAGTTTCGTTTCAGTGAAACATTTAACTTCATTTCATTGCAAACATAATTTTGAGGAAAGTGGTTAGTTTGTACCTTATCTGTTTATTTCCGGTTTTGCACCAAAACTGTCACTATGGAATTTGAATTGCTTGCAGATGAATCAGAGTAAATATGCAAAGGAACCTTCAGGCATCAGCAAGATACCTATAGGAAGTTAAATTTTGCACTACTGCTTTCATTTCTCTAATAAAAATGACAACCACTCCAAGAATTTTAGAGTAGACAGTGTTACTAGGGCTCCCTGACTCTGGAATAGAAGGTGGTGCTGAGTAAGACTGCACCACCTGCAAATGGTCTGTAATAGCAGTCCCTATATTGCCTCATGGGAAACAGAGGAACAAAAGAGTAGAATAATATATTACATGATAATGATAACTTAGACCAAAGTTCTCCTCATCTTTTTTGAGATTTGAGTGTGCTCTCCATTGTGCCAGATAATACCTAAGTACAAAATATAGTGCACAAATTTATGTTAATTGTGCACAGAAGTTGTTGTTTTAGTACTTAAAGGTCAGGTAAATTATGTGCTTCTAAAGTATGGGTTCATGCTAGCATATATTAGAAACTTTTTCACACATACAGAAAAAAGAAACTATTTATTTAACTGGGACAGGCTATCTGGGAAAATTTTGAATACAAATGACACCTCAAATAATTTTACTTGTAAAATGTCATGCAGAAGCATAATTTCTGGATTGGTATTTAGCTTATTTTTTTTTCACAAAGTCAGTGGCAACTTTGGTCAGAGATCATGGGCTATTGAGAATTATTGTCATTTATAGAAGGTGTCATCAATACAATATAAAGTGCCATAAAGTCGGTGGTTATTAAATACAAATTGACAGATTTTACCTTGCAAATATGCTATATAATATATTCGGTATAACTTATAACTCAATATTTTACTTGTAGAACTACTGTATATTCAAATTACTTCCATGTCAGAATAAGTATGTGATGTTTTTTCAAAGGTGGCCAAAAGCATGTTTGCAGATTAAGTCGCAGTTTAGAATGAACTTGAAATAATTTTTTTTCTGTGGTCATTTTAATAACACATTCTGGACCTTATCTGTTTTGATTTTCTTTTAGTAGAGTGAATTAGTGAGTCTGCTGTGACATGGAATAAATCTTTTAATGTCAGAATTACCACAGAGATTTTATACAATAACAATTAGAAAAAATAATTTGTCCAGAATTGGTTCTATTTATTTTTGTCCCTAGCTTACTAAATCCGCTTTGCATAACTGTCATGTTTAAATGTGTAAATAGTGCCAGAATTAGTTTGTACTCTCATTCACAGTACAGTAGGCAGGGTGAGTGGTTCCTAATTTGTTTACTTAATAAGTAGAGGAGGCACATCAAGACATACCTAAGCTACTGCAGTGCCCTAGTACTAGACTTTCAACTACATGCACTTTTCTGCCAAATAATTAAGCACATCTCCAGAGATTGTGTACTGCTTCCTATGTTTTGTTGGGTAACAAAGTAGTAATTAATTTCAAAGTTTAAAGGATTGTTAAAAAAAGTCAAGTTTGACAATAATGTGATATCAATATTTCTCTTCTATTAGTTTTTTATTATTGAAAATTATTGAGTTGTATGCTTTATGCTGTTTTGTATATTTTCTTGAGTTCTCTTTTCTTCTTTCTTCTTGAGCAGGAGAAGCAAAACACAGATCCATAAGAGCCCAACTGCTGCATTTATAAACATCAGATTATTATTATTATTATTTTTAAAAATATACTTTCTTCATCATCTTTCTGTATTATCACTGATTGTTTCATGTCCAGTCCTCGGTTTGTTAAATGCTTGTATCTTTCAAAAGTTGTGTGCACTTTTTAGTCTATAGATATTCCCTGGGCAAGTTTTTCTTACAAATAATGCCATTTGTTTCTCTGTACAGATTGTGCACAGCAGCATAAGTCACTGTTTTGTGGAAATCAGTCTTTGAATGTCTTAGGAAAATAATCAAGGCACTGGATTTTTAAAGTGCATACTGGTTCATCTGAAAGCACTGTTTTACTGATTTTGTTTGATCCTCATCATAATGTCACACAAAATCACTTCAGAGGGAACAAAAAGTTTATGTTAAATATAGCACATTATGATGGGAGCAGTTTCCTTGAAGGGTGTTCAAAACTTTGAAGAACTAAATCACTAAGTTCTCCCAAAAGTAAACTCTGGATTCCTGATTTCAGCAAAGTCCAGGAGATACAGTGGATAATGCCTTGATTTCCCATCTGATGAGTATGCAGAGCTGCACTCTGAGATAGCCTGAAATGCTTCCCTGTAGTATTGCTGGTATAAAACTGATAACGTGTTCCTTTTTAGGATTTCCATTTCACTTTACAAATCCATTTCATACTTGTTACTAGATCCCTGTCGGGGCGCATTGTTGGAGGTGTGTGGTGGTTCTTTACCCTCATCATAATCTCATCCTACACGGCTAACTTAGCTGCCTTCCTGACGGTTGAGAGGATGGTGTCTCCCATTGAAAGTGCCGAGGATCTTTCCAAGCAAACAGAAATTGCTTATGGGACATTAGATTCTGGCTCCACTAAAGAGTTTTTTAGGGTAAGAAATTCTACTTTTTAGACATTTTTTTTAGATTGTTTTAAATACATCTTCACTCACGCAAACATGTTTTCCCTCGGCTTTATTAAAAGGTTGCCATGAAAATGTGATTTGTGCAGCTCAACTCACAAGTATAAGTGTTTTTGTTTATTCTTAATTGTTGCATTTTATTATCCATATACAAATATAAGGGTCTTTTTACAAATATGCAAAGCAAAATTACCTAAGAAATATACTCCACTATAAGGTGAAAAAGAAGCTATGTTTGAAGAAGGGAGTTGATGTAATTTATCTGTTTAATAGCTCTGCTATATTTCAGCTGCTCACATAGTGAACAAGAACATGGGAAGGTGCGCATTCATGTCTTAATAAGTATTCTACATGACTTTTCAAGCTTGCAGGTGGGGAATGGGATATAATCCTATTGTCTGCTGTAGTAAATACACGCCTGCTTTTGAAAAGAGTTCTTACTTGTGTTTGCATTTCAGTAACACCTTGGAAGCCTATCTGTCCTCACCTTCTACCTCTGTATATTGCAGTTTTAAAAATACTTGAAACTTTCAATGTGTGAGTCTCAGGCTGCCCTTGAGACACCCCCTAGCCTGGTGAAGTCCACCCAGCAAATGAGTGAGAAACTAAGGCTGCTGAGAAAAAAAAAAAAAGTGACTGCCTTGCCTTGCCTGTGTACTCCGTCTGTCTCACAAAGGAAGCACACCTAAAGTGCTAAAATAGAAAAAACCCTTTTGTTTTCATGTTTTTCATTGCATGATGTTACGTTTAACAAAATATATTTTTAAATGGTTATAAATAATTCATTTACATTTCAAACATACCTGACATGAAAATGAAATGAAACAGGTTCTAACAGATAATTTTTTATATACTGTATAATTAGAGCAGTAACTGCTAGATTATGGTTTTCACTGGATTCTGTAATGCCTACTTAACTGGTAATAGACTAAATAGGAATCGTATTTGTCTCAACTGTAGAAATTTTCTTATTTTGATGATAGGTTCAGTAACTGAACCTGCTACTGATTGCATTCCTATTGACTAAACCAAAACATCAGGTTTGTAAGCTAGTAAAAATGAGGTTAGGTTTGTGCTAAGAGTCTTTAGAAGCATTTAGAAGCATACAGGCATGTTTTGTGAACATAAACCTTTTAGATCATGGCTAGGGATTGAATGTGAGTTAGCAGTAGGTCACTCTTTAGTTTCTCCTTAGAGTTTTTTAAGCTTTTCTTTTTGAAACAAAAAATATTTGTATGTGCATGCATTAGTATCTAGTTGTGCTCCTAGCACATATATACATGTTTCCACTTTGACACAACTAGTATTCCTGGCAATTGCTTGAGCATTAAGAACTTACTTTTGTAAAAGTTAGGTAATGGCTTTGTGAGGGCATATTCTTCATCTTTGGTTAAGTTATCTTTGGTTCTGCACAAACAAAATTCTAATGATCTCTGGAAATGTCTGCTCAGCAATTTCTATCACAGGTTGGTGAATTATGTGCAGTACAACTTCTTAGCCTGGTGTTTCTATCTACTATTTGCTAAAAATCACTTAAACTTGTCCAGTTATTTTTCAAGAAATAACAACTGTCAGAATTTCATTTTAAGAGGCCTGGAACTCCCAAGTTTCAAGAATGATAAATGATACTCTTTCTGCCAAATGCAATGTGAAAGGAATCTCTAGCACTAAGGAGGTTACAATTTCACCCTAAGTAGATCTGTATTCTGACTGGATTGGAGTGGATGTGTGATTTTTATATGACCTGAAATTAGAACTCAAATCCTTTGAACAGCTGAAAACAACTTGAGTATCTTTCTGGCAGCAAGCTAAAGTGAACTGGCTTTTGGTCTGTCACTCTCAGGAATTAAAAGAAACATTTGGCTTTTTCAGTTCATCTGTTTCTCTTCAAGAAATGTTATTTGCAAGTTTGTTTTCTATTGGCAGAATGTATACTGAATCTTTACTAGTGGAGCCCTAATTCCTGGAACAGCACAAAATAAAGGATAGTTGTGTACCGGGGATGAGAACAGTAAACCAAATTTTCTTAGCTACTAAAACATGTTTTCTGATAATACTTTACAAAATTGAAAAAGAGTCGTTTCGCAGCATTCTTCAAAAAGGAATTCATAGCAATTGCCTTGATGGTGAAAGTTAGCTGAAAAATTCTGTCCTGAATAGCTGAATATATCTATATGTGTGATGTTAATTGAAAGAGTTGGGGTCCAGCCTTTTTCCAGCTCCTATGGCTGCTCACCGCACACCCTACAGACAGTAGGCATGCAGGCTATTCCACATCCCTTGATTTAGGGGTAGCATCCTTGGCATTTGTGACAAAAGAATGTATTGCCTTTACACTTCACCCTAATTTAGGTAGGCACTCCCCAGCTTTAAAGGTAGTACGGACCAGTAGGAGATATTCTTGCCAGCAGTGGGTAGAGCATCAGTTGGCACTGCATCAAGAAACATAACTGAGAAAAAGGGATGAAAAGGTGTTGTACTGTGGTATTTCTAGTGCAGCTTTAAGGTGAGAGCAGAAGCTTGGTACATCCTACATAGGAAATACCAGTGCAGATACAATGGATTTTAATGTATTTTTTAAAGAAAAAAAAAAAAGAAAGGTAATGACACAGCTTTACTGAACAGTAAACATCAGCAGGATACTGATACATTGTTAGTAATAATATTATAGATAATCTTATAGATATAAATCTATAGAAACTGAATTTTTTTTCTTTAATGGCAGATCTATCAAGTCTCTATAAATACCAGAATGTGTAGTAGTTTTCCTCAGGAGATCTCAAAATTGGTACTAGCAGAACTGGAAGTACAATCCAAGTCTAAAGTGTTCTGTTCCAGTGAGTTGGGATATTTACCATTTCTGGTTTTTCTAGTGCTTCTGCTTTAGAGATAGAGCTTGCAGAGTTCTTAGTGCAACTGAAAGCCTAAACAAAGGTGTATATTGCATTGCTGTTGCATTTTCTCTTGGGTTATGGGCAAAACAACAAGGTATGTGTGACCATGGTTCTCCCAAAATGCATAATTTTTCTCAAATCAGTAATGGATTGTAGTGGTGAGAATGTAAGTCTGCAAGCACAGCTGGGAAGAGTCAGGAGTGGTTTCAGTTGATCCTGTGCAGGTGCCTCATCTCTGTAAGTGCTGTGTCACGGGTGCTACCTGGTGGAGCGCTGAACGGTGGGCACTGCAATGTCATCACTCCGGTACGTACCAGCGGCACCACCCGCCGTCACACGCTGTCGGGATATCTCCGTTGGTACATGTATTAGCCAGGACGCACACAGCTGAACTTTGAAGGGAGGAAAAAAATCACTAACCAAAGAAGACGGTCTACTGCTCACCTGCCACTGCAGAAGTTAATTTTAAAGCACTATCTATATGTGTTAACTCCTGAAGTTGCCTCACTTGCTTTCACGGGCTACGGCACTGGAAGAAAGAATCAAAGTAAGTATGCAAGCATTCACTGGAACATTTCCATGCTTTCCACATGCTTGAAGGTGTATTGAAAATTAACATCAAAATGATGCAATGAGAACAAAAGTTAATTATTTTTAAATTCAGTCATATTTTTGCTGTATACTTTGCTCTGTTCATTAAAGATATGGACAAATCAGATAGACAAATCAGTCATACTTCCTTTCTCCCACTTTAGAAGATGAATTGCATCTAGTCCTGTATATAAGGTAATAAGACATCTCAAAAAGAAAATGATGTGCAGAGCAATAATTAGACTAATTTACTTTTTTTCTGCATTAGTTTTTATTTTAAATCTTTTTGTTCTTTTTGAACCAACATTGTGACTTGGACAGACCAATCTGTTTCATTATAACTGTTTTGGTGGCCGTTAAGAATAGATCCTCTGCCAAAATCAAGGCAAGCAGAACTGCTCCATAACAAAGAAGTATCCTTTAGCTTTCACTGAGAAGACTGTGCTAGAGTTTCTTATTCTTGCTTAAGAGGCAAGAGTTACAGAATGAAAAGTTGGACGTTGGAAACATGCTGGAAGAATGATAATCCTTACAACCTTGTAAAGAAATCATCTCACATAAGGAAAGCCAGCAACAAACAGGGCTGACAAGACCTCTTGAGTCATTTTTTCTGCAAAAGTGTTTTCTTTTGGGAGGCGAAGAATATTTAACCTGAAGGAAGATAGTAGTGTATTTTCTGAGGATCTTAACACGGTCCAATGCCTCTAGTTTTAGAAGTATTTGGAAATATTTTTTAACTTGTTAAAGTATTTAAGTTAACAATTGCATTACAAGAGGGCATGCAAAAAGAAAGCATACAGCAGTCCATGAACTTCAGTCTGTCTTCATGTGCATCAAGGTACTGGAATTTCTGAAAAAAACCCCACAGGAAATATCTAAAACCAGTGGGAAGAAACACGTTTGGGGTTTTTTAATATTAAATTGAGATAAATGATTCATACCTCAACCTCAGTTTTTGAAGTCTGAGATGTAGAAGAATTATAGAACATATGTTTCCAGAGTTTAATTTTGACTAGCTCCACAGAAGCCTCAGAGGTTAAAAGGAGTTGAAAGACTCAGTTATGAAATACCCTGTAACATATACCATGTATTCTCCTTGGTACCTTCAGAGGAAGGGAGTGTAGAACTGGCCCTTCATGGATCTGTGAAGCAGATGTGATTGGAGAGTGTGGGTTTGGCTCTTTAGTTTGACAGAAGAAAAAGGTATATAGCTGAAATAATGAGGAGAGTCAGATCTGAGCACTGAGTTAGTGCAAAGGCTGCCCTTTGCATCCGATAGCATATTGCTAAATATGTGCTTATACTTTTCTGTGATGTAGAGGGTTCTAGTGATTAATTTTCATTTGTCTCTTGTTTTTTGAGGTCTGTGCATCTGGACAACACAGAAGAATTGATTTAGGCCATTTTGAAATTTATTTTAAAAGAAAGAATACTGTCATCAATACTTCCTTTTTTCTTCGAATCATCTCTTTTCTGTTATTTCTCAGGTTTATTTTTTTTCTCTTTCTACATTATCCCAAATCCTAATGCCAGTGAGCCTAGTAACCAAAACTCTGTGTGACTTAAGAAATCGTGTTACAAATATGACGCCAAAAGTTCAATTTCAAATTCGTTTTTACATAGTATTTATTAAAATTTAAATGCACTCCTTTTTAATAGATTTTTTTTAACTTGTTTTAAGGAAAAATTGTGTCTAATAAAAGAAACATTTCCTGATCTTTTTTTCAAGTTTTCATCAGGCTTTCTTGGATGTTCGAACCAAAGTATGTTGTGTAGTAGGTAAATCTGTAATGGACAAAAATGAATTTGCAGCAGTATAAGATTCTCCAGTATTGTATAATCTGTTGTATAAGCTGGCAAACTCTGTGTAAATGAGTGTAAATTCTGTTTGCACTACTCCTGGGGACAGATCATTCCTTAATACCCCACTTGCTATGGTTAGAAACATCTTTTATTTTCCAGCCTATAGATGTTTATAACTAGTTTATCCTCTATTGTTACAGTACATTAATAATTATTATGTAGATTTTTTTCTTCTCAGTGTTTATTTTCCTGATGCATTAATCCTAAATGAGCAGAAGTGTATTTTGTATGCCATCTGAGATCTCAGTTTGCTTTGTACAAAGGCATTAATATTTCTCTATGTTTTCTGGAAATAATTTTCTCCCAATTCTATCACACTGTTTTCTGGTAACCATTTTGATCATAGTGACAGATCCGTGTTTCTGTTGTTTTTATCAACTGATGAGCTCCAGTTTTATTGCAAATTTTCTTATCCCAAATTGCTGGATCATGCTTTTGAACTAGAAAGTTTCATTTCGTTTCTATCATTCTAGTGATCGGAATTTTCCACTACTCGTATATAATAAATAAAAAATTTTCCATTGTCTGTGTTTTGAAATCCCCATTTCCTTTCCTACTAATCCTAGTCATTTCTGTATTGTAATGTGTTCACTTTAAAATGTCATTTGAAGCTGTGCATGTTACCCAGTACTGTTACCAAAAGAGCAGTATTTGCTTTGAATGCTTTTCCATTCCTCAGTCCAGGCAGTATGTTTATGGTTCTAGATTCCAGGGAGAACATTTGCAGTTCTCTACAGATTTGTGACTGCTTGAGAAAGTGTTTTTATATTATGTTTTGGGGTTTGGGATTTAGTTTATTCCCCCTCTTCCAGTATGGGTGCAATAAGTTATTTTTCTTTTGCATCCGTCTTGATCATCTCCTTTTCTGTACCCTCATTCCTATTACTTAATCATAGAATGGCTCGGATTGGAAGGAACCTTAAAGACCATCTAGTGCCAATGCCACTGCCATGGGCAGGGACACCTTCCACTAGACCAGGTTGCTCAGAGCCCTGTGCAACCTGGCCTTGAACACCTCCAGGGGTGGGGTATCCACAACTTCCCTGGGCAACCTGTTCCAGTGTCAAGTGTTCCAGTCTTCCTTTACATTAATTTCATCAAAAAAGACTAAAGAATATATTTAGATCATGTTCCTTTGTGTAGACTGTCTTTGCTCTCTGCATTTCTTCCACCATACAGCAGCTATCCTTTCCTTTCTGCCACTCTTTTTATCACTTTGGAGGTTGGAAAACCTGCTGTTGTTTGCTGGGTTTTTCAGTTCCCATTATACCACATACTGTTTCCTTTATGTTTTCAGGTTTCATCTGAACAAATAGAGATCCTACTTAGAAATCTGCGTTTGCACTACAGTGATGTTGCAAAGATGCCACAACATGACTGTAGTACAGTTGTCACTATATCAATAGGTTTATTACACTAAAGTTAGTTCTAGGAGTGGACAGCAGACTTTCCTTGTGATCAGCACTTCAGAATTGTAGAAATTAGTTTTTTGTGACATTTATCTGAATTTTTAAAAAGAAATAACATTGAAATGGTCTGCTTTGATTTTATGAATATGCTGCATGATGGGGAGGAATTTCGATTCTGAGAAAATAGAAATTAGTAAGTCTCAGAGAAGGAGTCATTTGAGCAAGTGTTTTAATGGCAGTTAAATGACTTGGGAATTTTAACATACGTCTGTAAGACAAACCTTGATCAGTTAACTCTTTAAATCACATGGAGAATATGATGATTATATAAAGTTGTTGTCTTGCACATTTTTGGAGAAAATTATTTTAAGTACACTTTCAAGGAATTAATTCTTGAAGTAGAATATTCTAGATTTTTTTATTAGTAAGAACAAATATATTAAAGATATTTTTGGTAGCTCAATTAAGTAATGGGAGACTGAAAAGCCATAAAACTGCATCTTAAGAAGATGTAACTAATCTTCACCATTACTGAACAAATACTTCTGTATATTGCAAAATTTAGAAATTCCACTTATTTGAACTTTCATTCACCTGAAGTATTCACCCAGTATAAACAAGGGTGTTTTAAAGTACTTCATCTTTAGCTAATTAAAGAGACTGCACAAAATAGTTCTGTTCTTTTCTGTGTTTTTTGGATCTATTAATATTTGATATACTGGGTAAGTTGGCAAGTTTTGTTTGTTGTTACACTTTTTTACTGGTGTTACACTTCTACTGGTGACAATACCACTTCCTGTCCTTTTGTTCAGTATGGAAGGGTCAGCAAGATGGTTTCACAAATCGTATTTGAGAATTAGAGATCTGCTCCCACAGTACATCATCATCTAGTGGAACGTTAGTAGACTTAGGAGCTATTTCTGTCAATGGCATACTAATGATAGCACCCCAACTTCAAGAATAATAGGTCTTTGAATGTCAAAATAGAAAAGTTATCCGATGACCCACAAAATACAGTTAATTAAGTTGATAAAGCTTTGCATAAATTAATTTCCTAATTAGTTTCTTAATGAAGGCAGTATCTTCCATTTAAATTGGATCCATACTTTATAATAATAATAATTAATTCTGTAAACATTTAAAATTATAGGTATATCATTAATATAAATTAATAAATATTAACTAGCATATAGTACTATAACTATCATATTATTACAATAACGTTATGAGCATTATATTTAAAATTTATGGGGGGGAGTTGTTGATTTGGCTTTGTTTCATAGTCAAAGTGCCCAGTGGTGATATGATTTTAAAAAAAAAAGTCAGTATCTGGGGCATTTTTATATCATTGTAACAGAAGCCTTAAATAATGGGACAAAAACTGTTCATTATGAGCATTAGGGTCTTGTACTGTCATATTGGTGCTGACTCTAATACCAAAATTGTAATTAGCTTTTAACATTTCATGTGTACAGTGGAGTGTCACCTTGCAATAGCCATCAGCCACAATAATTAAGAGCCATGCAGATCACTTCCATATTCTTCCATCGATATGGCAGTCTACAATGGTTCTGTTACTTGTAGTGCATGATAGCAAGTTGTGGTGATTTTTATGGAGCAATGCTGCCCTTTCAGGTTTTTGATGCCATTGAAATAAAGTGTTTATTGAAAGAGCTGTGAAAAGCCAGTTTCTCACAGGGCACCCTGCAGCCACAAGGATTCTGTTTCATCATGGTGTAGTCACCTGTTGATAATGACTGCCTGCTTTTCCAGGTGTACTTTAAGGAGATGAAGGCCCCATACTAGATACTATGAAGAAAATTAGCTGTACCCCAGCCAATACCAGCACAGCATAGGAATAAATATGTGGTCAACTCAAGCACTGGCCAAATTTAAGTAACAATACAGTGTGCTTCTTGTTGATTGTTTTGCAAAGTATTTGGATTAGGATATGTACATGTGCTTCTTTTAACTATCCAATAAAGTGGACTTTATGAGTATGTGTGTGTGTGTGTGCACAGAATACTAGATGGCCTCTCAACACTGCCATTTTCTATGTCTTTAGCTCTACCTTTCAAATAAAAGACAAATTCTTAAAATAAAAAAAAAGGACAATTCTCGAAACAAAATGTATTACTAAATATATTGTGTAGCATTATAAACAAAAATCTAGAAGTCACCAATATCCTCTACATAGTTGCTCACTGCTCTTATTTTAGGACTCTAGACAGTGTCGAGGACTAGGTAGACATTCAGAGTCTGAGCTGTATGAATTCCATCATGGTGATTTTCAGTGTTCAAGGCTGCAGAGGACTCATGGTCATGGCAAATATTGGGTGTTATTTTCTGGTGATGTTCTTACAGAATGTCTTACAGACTTTTATTTTCATGGTTGCTGGGTCAGGTATTCCTACCTTCATCCATGCAGCAAGGACCCTGTGAGCCATCTAGTGGGAGGTTTCTTCTTAACACTTGACCATTTGGGAAACCTGTTCCTTGCGCCTTTTCCTGTTCAGCTGCCCAGATGATAGTACACAGTGATAGTTTACTTTGTGAACTGGCTTTTCTAAGACGGTGCAGTATATATATATTTAGGATTCTCCTAGTCTTTAGGATTATATGCTTTAGAATCTTTTGGATGGAGTAAAAGCAATGTTTGTTTATGCAATATGGCAGATGTTCTAGGAATCTGAGAAACCTACTGTGCCCTCAGCACACAGTTATTTTTCTGTCATTCTGGTTATGCTGAGTATATCCAACTCTTTTGGTATTTATGGGTATACTGAGTATGCATAGATCAACAGATTAGAATATGTATCAACTGGTCTGCAAGGGAACTTGCAAAAAGCAACTGTGCCAATGTATAAGTAGATTCTGGTAATAGTTGGAAAAATTAGATGGTAGAAAATTTTTAGTAGTTTTTGGTACTGTCAGAACTTTTCATACTAATAGACATTGAGACCATGGAGAAATCTGAGCCTCACAGTCTTCCTAGACTACATTTCTGGGCATGAAAATCAGGGTAAGTCTGGGAAAATACTAGTGCTGTACCACAAGAACAATGAAGCCTTGGGAGATTAGTGAGGACATTACTGATGTTTTTATACTTGAATCATTCATTTTCAAAATGGTATCGTTATAGATGTTAGAGCAGAATTGCAGTTCTGAAGTGTATGTTATAAGATGTTTCTAGTCGAGATGTGCCTCTAATACATTTTATCATAGTACAGATCTGGTATACTAGCACATAAAATAGTAATATCTGACCCTGACTTGTCATGTGTCCTGTTGTACCTGCTGCTTCTTTGATAGCGTCGCTTCCTTTCTGATTGCGTCTAGGTAGCAAACTGTTTTCCTCTTTCATTTTCCAGGTTAAAAAATAACAATCAGTTGGTAGTTAAAACTGCCAATTATAGTTATAACTACCAATTGGTTAAAGTGAAAGAAACATACTTCAGGTAAAAATCTTTATGAAGGAAAACCCTGGCCTGTTGAGTTGGAGAGGCACGCGGAGTGTTAGAACAACCTTGAACCATGCCTCACTATTAATGTTCCCTTCGGCTTTCACAGCAATTTTAGTTTCCTCTGTGGAGCAATCTGAAGTTTTCTAGTGCCACTGGCACATTTCAGTTCACCTCTTGTTTGCATAATGCACAACTGCAGAGCTGCAAAAGAGATCATCTTGTTTGAGTGGGAACTCCTGATTAATATTTTGCTGACGTTTGAATATAGACCTTATCTTTTAATCTGGCACACCTCTTATAAAGTGGAAGTAGCACTGTTTGTTTCAAAATTTTAACATAAATGTAATAAATACAAAAAAAAAAAAGACAGCATAATATTAATAGGAAAAGAGAATGTAGGTGCTGCTATCTTTCAACTTTGGATAAACTTGTCTAAAAATGACATAATCATATTTTCCCAGGTGTGCTTTTGCTGTCCACATAAAGATTAGTTAATTAGGATTCATATTGTCTCCACAGAGATCTAAAATTGCAGTATTTGATAAAATGTGGACCTATATGAAAAGTGCAGAACCATCTGTGTTTGTGAGGACTACAGCAGAAGGGGTAGCTCGAGTACGGAAGTCCAAAGGAAAATATGCCTACTTGCTGGAGTCAACCATGAATGAATACATCGAACAAAGGAAACCCTGTGACACCATGAAAGTTGGTGGGAATTTGGATTCCAAAGGCTACGGCATCGCCACACCTAAAGGATCTTCATTAAGGTGG